>BQMI01000442.1:1200000-1566271 GCA_026005395.1 Asobara japonica | reverse complement strand
GTAACTCTCTCATCGTGACAACGTTGCAAAGAGCGTCCAATCATGTGCCCCCTCAGCGTATACGAGTATATCTATGTGTGTAAGTCGAAACGTCATGACGTCAAATGATCCGGGTAACATTGGATTTGATAAAAATGACAAAAAACTCTTCATATGGAAGCGAAAAAGTGTGTCGGAAAATTTATCAACAGAGATTAATCCAGGTGCATGTGGGTAAAAGTAGTAAGGAATTGTCTGTGTACAGATGAGGAAGAAAATGGCTGAGTCGGACATAAGTTTTGGAATGATTTGTGATACATTTCGAACTCGTCAAGAGAATGCCATAAAAACACTACCGCAGGGTATTGATGAGAATGGGGTTGTAAGAGTTACGAAGAGTAAAAAAATTATCCAAAGCATTGTTGATTTTTTAAAGAAATTTCCTAGTCACATGTAATTCTATTTATTTAAATTGAGGTTTACGAGTTGTTTGATGTTTAAGATCCATGCAATAGCTATAAAGAGGTTAGAAATGTATTATGTCACAGAACATTTTTGTTATTTGTATGCTGTGACTGCTAAAAATTAATACAAATGAAGTTGGTTTGATAAAAGTTCATCTTTGGTTACATAAATCCGATGCTCCTATGCCTTCACGTGTGGTAAGCCGGTATACCACCGATAGACACTTGAATTTGCCGCTACTGCCGCGCGTCACTGCGGCGTTGTCGCGTTGAACGAGAGGGAAAATTTTTGTAACTAGACGGGTGAAATAATTGATTTAAAAATCGCAAAGCTTCCTAATGTTTTTAGAAAAAAATTTAAAAAATCTTAATAAATGTTGCGAGTGCACCTAAAAAGTTTCAGATTTTTATCACTTTTTTTAAAGCCTACAAATTTTTTTTAACACTTTTCCCCATAAGCACCTATGTTAATTTCAAACTTGATTATCTCCTACAGAAGCTGTCTAAAGTACTTGAAAATTTTACTGATTTTTTTTTAGGGGAAACTTAATACAAATTATTTTTTTTCAGATTTTTATCACTTTTTTTGACATGATGCCCTATCATCCTTAAAGCACACATTTTGAAGAAAATACAACAAAATCGTGAAAACGAAAAAATTGAAATCAAGAAAACTAATGATACGATCAATCGCCATTCAGTGGGTTTTCTTCACCACAACAAAAGGAAGCTTTGTTCCAAATTTTAAGTTTTTATCTGAATTTTTGCGGACGCTAGAGTGCCTACAAAGCAAAAAAGCAAACAAAACTGTAAACAACAGGAAAATTTAAATATCTTCAATTCTAGTGAGGCAACCTACTAGATGTTCTTCAACCATTCTCTGGATCTCGTTGAGACGCACATTTTGATAAAAAAAAATGAGAAAATATCCATTCGGTTTTGAGATATGAACGATCGAAGAAAAAAAAGTCGATTTCTAAGAAATTTACTGACAGATTTCACTGAAATTGCGCCCACAGCTACATGTATTCAATACCAATAATGGATCATTTTTTCACATATTATTCTCACCATTTAGTCCGTTTTATGTTAAATTTTGTAAGTGAAGATTTTCGAAAAAAAATTGATACATACGGACACTATGCTCAAACTTCGTATTTTTACGTTTCTAACCATTATATATCGTTTACAAGCATAATTAGCGAAAGTGAAAACTGAACCATTGCAACGCTTCCATTCGGAAACAAAAAATAAACAAATAAAAAAAAACGCCAAGCCCGTGAGTTTTCCTGCATTTCATGTTAAAGTCGCTAATCAGCACACAATATGCATGACAAAAAAAATGAAAAAAATGGGTCGGAAGAATAAAAATGGTGGAAAAACAACGTTAGGACCAACGGACTTGGCGCGGTTTTCCTGTAACGTGCCAATTTGCATCTCACACGAATGTCGCCACTTGAGTCAACATCACATTATCGTAGATGTCACATGTACTTTTAAGCTCGCCGACCACTGTAGGGTATATACCTGCCTTTAACCTACCCAGATGTACTTTGCTGAATACATCTATGTTCTTTTAGCAATTTGATTGAGGCCTCCAACGTATCCCTAGTAGCCACGACTGTCAACTACATATATATGATGCTTAGTTCAACTGGACCCGTCTTCTCGGGAGTTTTTTTTTTGTTCTGAGTCTGCCCCTTACGGAAAGGCCACTATAGCAAGATCATTATGACGTCTTGTTCTTCATGATCCTACCGTACAACCCTTCGACAGGCGTAATTTATTGATTAATCCTCGTGAGACTACATCGAACGGAAGTTGTGTATTTTATTTTAAAATACTCTGTTGTTTATTGATTGGTTGATCCATTTCGAGAGTGAACTGTGAATATTTTGATACCATAAATGGTACGACGTCAGCACGGAATACGGTGCTAGTAGACCGGTACAGGCCAATCAACTAAACCTTCCCATGGACGATCGAATAAAGTACGAACCAGGAAGTAACCGAGCAGAACAACGGAGTACCTTTTTCTACTAGGTGTCGTACAAAAACCGCGCAAGTCCGTTGGTCCTAACGCTGTTTTTCCACCATTTTCATTCTTCTGGCCCATTTTTTAATTTCTTTATCATGCATATTATGTGCTGATTAGCGACTTTAACATGAAATGCAGGAAAGTCACGGGGTTGGCGTTTTTTTTTATTTGTTCGTTTTTTTTTTATTCGTGAAGTTGAAGCCACATGACAAGGAATATCGTCATTTAAGTAGTGGTGTGCACATGTGTGTGCCCTATACGGAGCATAAAACAAAACTTCCCGATTTGGTATTTCGCACACCATAAGAACGCAACCATTCTGATGAGCAAACCCAACAGTGATATCAATAATTGAACTTGCGACTAATAATTGCTGCACGCAATCGATTTATATTTGATTTTTAAGCCACATAAAAACATTCGTTCGCCTAGTTACCCTCTCTACCTCTGTACTTTCCCGCTGTTTGACATCCTTCCCGCAATCATCGACATATTCATTCACCAACTATATTCTAGTTCAACTCGCGATATGTTCTAACCTATATTGAAAAAAGTCATACTGAATGTGCATTTTTGTATAAGGAACAACTCTGACGATATCCATTGTTCCCGGATTCCACATTGCTCAGACAACCATACCTCCTTAATTATGCAAATTATGGAAAAAAGTCATTGCACATAAAAGGTGTATTCACACCTAGGTAGGTCATGTAAGGAATAATTTTTTCTGAGAATTTTCCCGATAACTTTAAGATTTTACCCAGTGGAACAGTATAAACAATTACAATTGTTAATAACATTGCATTACTGCACGAATCCCATCAAAGTGTAATCCGCTCGATTCTGCGCGAAACGCTTCGATTGGGACCGTCATGACAGCGTTGCGTTCCTTCGTTTACTCATTACATACATAATTGTTGAGACGGTCATACCTCCTTAATTATGCAAATTATAGAAAAAAGTCATTCTACATCCAAGACGCATTTATATATAGGGAATAACGTTTCTTATATCAATTGTACGCTAACTCTAATAGTTTATGCAAGAGTACATTATAAACAATTGAAATTGTTGACACAATATATATACTGCACCAATTTCATCCAAAAGCTAATCAGTTCTAAATTATATGGAAACGCTCCGAACGCGACTTTGAGAACCTCCATAACTTCATTCCTTCGTGAGAAATCATGGCGCAAAATTTTGGACACATACATACATACATACACATACACACACACACCGACGCCACTTAGAATTTTGATAGGGATCATTTTGGTATACTTAAAACCCTAGTTAGATAATGAACAACAAATTGGGATTTTGGGTGCATTACAATACTTCCCGAATAATCGGGAAGTTAAAACTACTTCTTATCGTCCTGCACATCACCTCGAAACGTGCACTTGGCCGATTTTTTCAAAATGGTTTTTGATTTTTTCGGAGCTTACACATTTTTTCAATTTAGGCCGACGAAAATTGTTCCGTATAGTATACCGCGTATACTATATATAATCATCAAGTACAGTATACCTGCATACAATAGGAATGTCACTTGAAAGTGCTGGATGGCTTAATACATTCAACTAGTTAACTTTAATGTTCTCCAAGAACATATGTAAACGTCCTTAGAATTCCTTGGCCTTCTTGGTAACCGCCAAATCATTTACATGCACCCACTCACTTTTTTCACCCGTTAATATACGAGTGTCCACAAATTAAATAGTCACTTGTCGGAAACGGTCTTGAGATTCCATTTCTCCGTCTTCTGTCTGATACTGTTCTTGTCAAGTGAGACAATGTCACGTTCGATAACCAATACCTCATGAGTATTCCTAATTTTCATCTTTTGAGACATATTAGTTGGTTTCCTACAATTATTGTACAATTCATGAGGAGTATATATTGTATTGATAATGATATTAATTGTTTGTATCAATCATCATTGACGGGATCGATTAGATATTAGCTGGAACAAAGTAAAAACATGCATTTTTTAGTTTCCATTTCATACAGCTGATAGGTAATCATTAGTAGTTCATTAATCAATTTGTGATAATTATCAAGAATGAGTAATTTAATGATAATAATGTAAACAATCCCTCGATACATTGCGCGAGTTCCTGGGTCACGCGATGCATCATGTTTCCTCCCTCACCGTATTTATCTCTCTATCTGGTGGTGCATAAATTACTCTAAACTGTGTCTGTACTTAAAAATTGATAAAAAATGCGACGAGTACAGGGATGACAATCGTACTCCCAGATGAATAAAATGCCATTAAAGTTTTCCTTTGGTTTTCAATACAAACAAAATTCACTGCATTTCCTTCCCTATTATAGGTTATAATCTGTCAAAATACTCATATTATTCGACCCTACATACGTCTTGAAAAATATATAAAAACTAGTGGGTGGGATGTATTTGTGCCCTCAGTGAGGACACAATGCAAACTTCCGATTTGGTAACTCGAATTTTCGAGATCATGTCGTTTTCAAAAATTTACGAGACTGTTCACTTCAGTATTTACTGATTTTTTTTAAATTTCTCTATATGTCGCTGCCTTTTGTGATTTTTTCATAATCAAGAGATAACTCCCTCTTCCACGTGAGGCCATTTACTTCTCATTAAGGCCTTTAAGTGTCATTGAAGCATTTTAAAACCAAGAATATACAACAACTACGTTGAAGAAGTTCAATAAGTCGGTATTTCTGTCTTCACTCGACTTCACGTTCCATGACAGCATTGATACACAAAAGTGATATACAAGTATTATATTCAGAGTCCCGTCCATGTTTACTGTAGAGACCAATTTCTGCGATGGCCCACGCCATCTAGTCTCCATTCATGCACTCATCCCATGAATTATTTTTTTCTAACGGCTCTACCACCTTAATTATGCGTATCTCCTTCACTCGACTTCACGTTCCTGGCAGCATTAATAAGCAAAAATGATATACATGTATTATATTCTGAGTTGGTCCATGTACACTGTCGAGACCAATTTTTGCGATCGCCGACGCCATCTACTCTCTATTTATGCACTCATCACATCAATTATTTTTTCTAACCGCTCTACCACCTTAATTATGCACATTATGGGAACAAGTCTATACACGTTGTTTAAAGTTGACATTAATTTTCCGTAAAACCGACGCATTTCGGCAATATTCGGGTTTGCTCGGATTGAGCCGAGGTGACTAGCGCCGAGGCATTAGCTCGGTCTGTTCCTGTTCAAGAGTCAACGTGTTCGCAACGTTTTTGAGTTTCAACCGTTTATCAACGGCAACCAACTTCGGTTCAAGTGACTAAATCCATCTTTTCACTTGTGTGTTAGAGATTCGGGTTTGAATTTACGTCTCAGGGCTTGAATTGTCTAATAATAGTTTTCAACGCAGTGTTTCACCAGACAATTACCGTGTTTAATTCATCGCATACAACCACCGATTAACTTTGTATAAAGTGTAATAATTGAGACAAGGGATTTATCCCAATATATTAACGGTTTGACTGGAATTTAGTTCCACACTTTCCAGCTCCTTTATTCATCCCCGTCCATCCACCTACTAAACTCAACGGGCAAAATTAGAAAATCAACATCCAACTTATAACACACATTAAATGTGCATCTTTTCCTGCGGAACAATTTATGTTAACAAATTTTTTCCCTAACTCCAACCGTTTACGAGATATAGCGTTATGAACAATTGAAATTGTTAATAACAATATATATTCTGAGCCAATATCTATCAAAAAATAATCAGGGCTAAGTTACATGAAGACGCGTCGATTGAGAGCTCGATGGCTTCGATTGGTGTATCCATTCGTGAGAAATCGTTGACGAAAATTTAGCGCACATACATACAAACATACACACACACACACACAGACGACTCAGAATTTTTCGGGAATCATTTTGGTACCCTTAAGACACCAGTTACAGGTCGAAATGAAAAAGTTCGATTTCGGGGTGTTTACAATAACTTCCCTATCGGGAAGTTACAAAAGTGAAAGGTAAATTTCACCCTCGAGTTTGGTCATATTTAGACAGGCGAAAAAATTAATTAACCAATTATTACCCCCAGTGTCACAAAAAGTTGACACCCATGGATGGACAGTTGTCAGTCGGTGACGTTATTAGATTCATGGACAGTTGTCGCTTAGACAGTTTCACTGGCACAAAACGACGTCTCCCACCCTGGAGCCCGCGCATTGTATAGAGGAAATGTTTGCATTATTATCTTTAAATTACTCACTTTTGATGATTATCACAAATTGATCAATGAACTACTAACGATTACCTATCAGTTATATCAAATACAAACTCAAAAATGCATGTTTTTACTTTGGTCCAGCTAATATCTAATCGATCACCTGAATCATGACTGAAAAAAATAATTATATTATTATAAATAAAATATATACTCTTAATGAATATTACTGTTGAATAATTCTGCATAGAATGAGCCGAAGTAGAAGTTCGTATCATTTAATTTAAAAAAGGGGCGTGTGTGGGCCAATTTTTTGAAGATTCATTTTTTTTTAAATTATTCATCACATTGTTTTTATAGTTGAAGGGCGTCTACCATTCGCCTAGCAATGAATTCTCATGGTCGTATAGCAATAAATTTTGAATAATCAGGACGTAAATTCATGAGCACATTTGGCAAGTTCCCCGCCCCTTATAGTTTAAAATTTGGTTAGAGATTACACTTACCTTAATTTTTAGTTTTTTGTCCTAGTTAATTAAAGCACATTTCACATAACACAATAAACATCACATAGTATCAATAAGAAGCGTAGGAGGACCTGGACATCTTCGCGGCAATAAATATTGGCGTAGGCTCGAGGACTACAGGAGACTGGAGGAAGTGGATGTTCCTTCCAGGCATTGGATCGTAGCAGGGTGTGGGGTAGTGGGTAGTTCCATCTCTGCTCTCCTTGGTGCTGGTGGTTGGACTCTTTTTAAAGTGAAACTTCTTATGGGATTATATGAAGGTGTTACGCTGTCCGGACACTTACGGGGGTGGGGGTGAGGGTTGAATGTGAACGGGATATGAGTGTTGAATGTGGGGGGGGGGGGGCGAATACGGAGGGAGGGTTGAATGCTGGGGATGAAGGGTGAATGCGGCGGGTGGGCGAGGATCGAATGCGGGGGGTGGGGGAGGGTTCAATGCGGGAGGAGGAGCGCTGAGTGTGGGGGTGGCGAGGGGCCCAATGCCGGGTGTTGACAGCGGAAAGGCGCGGTGGTTTTTTTCGATAAATGATAAAATAAAATCAAATGGTCTAATCTCCTCCTGTCCTACAAATCTTTTACCATTCTACACCGTCATCGTTTCATCAAAAGTATTATTTCAAATGGATAAAAAAATCATAGTCCTCTTCTGAAGTTTCACTTCTCTGGCGCATCAGCAACTACGCGCCAATTTTTTTTTTGAGCCTCCACAAATTTCGTTCGCGCGGGCGCACTCTCGACCGCTCGTGCACACTTCACCGAGTTGCTGGTGCAGGCTTTGATGTTTGGCTTTCGTTATTGGAGCCAGAGGAAGTTTGAGAGCTTTTAAGTTCGGCACTTTCGTGCCAGAACTTTTAAATTCGCTGTGCTGTAAGCACGATACGTTGGCATTTATATTTCGTAGAGAGTAGTAGACATGTGTCCGCACGGCATCGACGTAAGACAAATATTGAGCTATATTGATAGGATACACGGAACGTTCCTGCCTCCGTCGGAATCCATGAGAAAATATTTTTGAAAAAATAGGCGCAAACCCAGGGCCCTTGAACGGGTAGGCAGATACTCTACCACTACGCCAAAGCCCCGACACACGTGTGTGTGTGTGTGTGCGTGTGTGTGTGTGTTGTTTTTTTTTAAGAAAAAAAAGAGAAAGAAGGAAGCCAGCCGCTTTCCTCACGCTTCCTTCTTTCTCTTTCCTTCCTCTTTTTCATGCTTTTCCTTTCTCTAACAAACTTACAAAATTAACAAATAAAAATATTAAGTGCAAAGGACAATACCCCTTGTCATATACAATACAGTTAGATTTGTCTCCACACAACGACGGAACATCTGCTGAGCAATACTTCGTTGTGCAGGGGACGATAGCCGTGGCTTTTTCAGTAGAGAATCATTTCCGGTCTTCTACGGCAAGAACATGGTCCGTTTACTCTGTTTTTTCCGTAGCTGCTCCTCGTGGCGCAACTCCATCAGAAATTCCATTGCAAACACGCTAGTCGCGTTCCGTGCTGCCCCTGATGACAGCATGACTTCCACAAGATTTCCAACGTTTATGGGTTTGCCTGCAGTAGTTTCCCATATACATCGTTGCACATGGAAACGTGGACAATGCGAAGAAAACATGTTCCGCATTCCCCTGAATTCTCTGACACGTTGGGCAATCCGGGGAATCTTCATGCTTAAATTTGTGAAGATATTCCGAAAGCATCCGTGGCCTGAGAGCATCTGGGTTAGATAATAATTGACTTGTCCATGCGATCGGTCACGCCAAACATCCACCTTCGGTATAGAGCCGATGAGTCCACCGACCTTGCTCAAAGCACCCCACTGTACCTGCCATCGCTTAATGCTGAGGTTTCGTTCTTCTCTCCTCAGTTCCACCGAGCTCAGCATAGTTGATTTCTGCGGGTGTAGAGGCACCTACGCTCCTCTGCTAAAACTTCGATGGGTAGCATCCCAGCAATGACACACACAGCATCGTTAGATACTGTCCGGTATGCGCTAGCCACTCTAAGGGCACTCAACCTGTAGACTGGAACAATTTGCCGTCGTGCTGTTTGACTTCGTAATGCGTCAGTCCGATAGGGATACTATACACTGAGGGAAAAATATACTTCGGCCCAATATTACCATGTTTCAGAGAAATAGATATTTATAAAAAAATGAATTGTATTGTTTTAGTGCAACCCAAGTGACATTAATTAACTACCAATGATGTTAATCATATAAGTCTACGTGATACTTATGAGACAGAGGATCTTAGGTGAATTTGTACAGTAATAATTAAGAATCCCGAATTAATTAATTTTTTATTTTCAAATTAATAAAAATTAATAAAAATAATGTTCAACGCAGGTCAGTTGTCATATAATTGTTTGGAGTTAAGCGATCCACATGATTACATTTAATTGCAATTATCAGAGATTAAATGCAACGACGAAATTTCATTTTTTAGAAATGCCTATTACTCTGAAAAATGAAATTGTTGGGCCGAAGTATATTTTCCCCTCAGTGTATGTTAATACAGACGTAACAACTGACGATAACAAAAGCCTTCTCTTTTGTTTTAGCCCTTCAATGTTTGGCAAGGGTCTTCACCGCACCTGCCTTACTGCTTGCATGTTGGGCTTGCTGTCTAAAACTAAGTCGGGCATCAATCATAATTCCCAGGTACCGTATGTACGGGTGGGAGGTTATTTCGTGCTCACCGACTTGCCAGCATAATTGTCTCCAATTTCTTTCGGCTCGTGATGAGTAGTGCTTCAGTCTTATGCTCCGCAAGTTGTAACCAATTGAGTCCATCCATTGCCGTATCTTGTTAAAAACATTCTCGAAAATCAGCTGGAGCATGAAAAGGTGTTTTTTCACTATGATAATGTCCACATCATCCGCAAAGCTACGAGCTTTGCCCCCGCCGGCAATGCCAGTTTGAGCAGTTCGTCATGTACCATATTCCACAGAAGGGGCCCCAAGACTGAGCCTTGAGGTACGCCCCCAGTCACCTTATATGTTTTGGGACCTACCTCTGTGTCATATCTGAGTACTCTGTCGGTAAAGTAATTGCCTACCATCTTTTGCATATATCCCGGTACTTGCAGCTTCGACAATGCCGCCAGGATGGAATCCCACCGTGCCGAGTTGAAAGCATTCTTGATGTCCAGGGTAACAACCAAACAATAATGATTCGTACCTCGTTTCCATCGCCTGCCATCGATTGCTTTCTTGGCTGTTTGGACCGACAGGTCTATAGCATCCAACGTAGATCGTCGCCGTCCGAAGCCGTATTGAGCTTCGGCCAATAGACGTTCCACCACTGCCTCAATTCTCTGATGTATAATGCGCTCCAGGATCTTGCCCGCAGTATCCAGCATACAGAGTGGACGATATGATGACGGTTCGTCCGGAGGCTTTTTGTCACCCCGTTTTGGGAATGTAGATTCCTGTAAGGTTCGGAAATGACGGCAACATGAATATTCAGGTCTCGAACCCTCTGCGTCAGCAGATCGTGTGCTGTTGCGCAGTGACCAAGGTTCACCTGTAACACTCGCACTATGGCTGTGTACGGATCTTCTGGAGTGCACCCTGATAGACTGGACATTCGATGCTACCAGTTACATGGGGATGGTCTTTCGTGGGCTCCAGTTCTACGCATAGAACGCATTTCGGAGACGCTTTACAATCGGAGCTTCTGTGTCCGTTTTCGCCGCATTTATAACACAGGTCTGATCGGTCAATGGAGCTCTTGCAATTAACGGCAAGATGCTCGTACTGCCAACACTTGAAGCACTTCATGGGTCTTACCACTGTCACAATACGGGCATATACTAGGCTTATTCGTATTTTACTGCCCTTGCTCAATACGTTCCTTCCCGTAGCTGTAGGAACTATTACTGTAGCTGTTTGTGTTCCTCTGTATAACTTCCGAAGGCTCCTGATGGCACTCAGTGGGACGTCACTGTCCGCGCCGTCAGCTCTTCTCAAGGCATCGAGAATATCCTTTTTGGTTGTGACCTCATCGAGGTCTCTTATTTCCAGTTCTTCTTGTGGTCCTTTATTGAGGACTGTTGCGTCATTTTTGAGGGCTCCAACCAGGGCCTTCTCCAGCTCAATGGTTTACTCTTTCTTTCCTCTGGCAACAATTAACAGAACATCTCCTGCGGCTCTTTTGCGTATTTTGTCCAAGCATGCGCTAGCCGCATAGACACTCGGGTCTTTCTTTATTCGGCACAAAATTTCCGAGTACATCTCCGTACCGGTCGGACGAATAATCAGCGCATCCGGTCGGATAGCTGTTTTCTTCTACGCGTAGGTTTACTCTGCGTAACTCCTGGGAGGTTTCGGGACGGCCTCCGTTTTTTCCTTCGTCTCTTGCTCTTCTCCCAAACACTTTCATCGTCTTCCATCTCCGGATTGGATACTTCGTCCGTGGCCGTGTTTCCACTTGGTGAATTCTCATCACTCACCAGCTCCTCCACATTCATGCGTACTGTTGTTAGAGCACTTTTGAGCTTCTTTCCTGCTGTGTCATTGGGCGGCGTTCTCTCCTTTCTTGTATCAAGTCTTGTTGGCGTAGCTTGGGATGTTCCCGGTCTTTTGATGGGATCATGGCCGCTCCGTTGATTTGCCTGGAACAATCTGGCACCTGAGTGTCAGCCATGCCGCTGCTGGCAAGGGTGTTTGAATCCTCCGCTTTCCGGCATGGCTCTTATCCGCTTTGCCGATGTTTCGATCTTCCGAGCAAGATTTCGGATCTCTTCGTTGATCGTTGTTCGATTTTTATCCGTAAGAAAATTCACCGTTGCCAGATCATTTTCCTGGCTGATCCCATGTCGGTTTCATCGTAGTTGGTACCTTGTAGCATTTGGGGCCAAGTGGGCCACCCGGGGACAATCAAGTAATGGGTCGACTCTTCCCACAATCCGAGGGACCCAGCGCCGGCCACCAGGGCTTTCACCTGATCGGAACCGACGGCGGAATTTCCCTTTTGGGGGTTGTCCGCGTGGGATACAATTGTGTTATCATCACTGTTCATGTTTGCTTCATAGGCTGTTATAGGGAGCCCACCCTTGGCACCCTTCGTTTCGGGAGTTACGTTTCTCCATGTGTGTGGGTGTGTCCATCTGTGGACATGCAAAACTTGTCGAACATTTCTTGAAGTACTAATGGACCAATTTGCGTTTTTTTTATCGATGCGTCGCCGTGGTGCCCAGGCCGGAAAGAACTGTCAAAGTGCAATAACAATTATTTCCATTGTTATTAACAAATTCAATTGTTTATAACGCTGTATCTCACGCAATAGTATAGATACCCAAAATGTGCCCAGTAAATATTGTTCCTTATAAACAAACTACATATTTTGTGTCTCTTAACTTTTCTCGTATCTTTAACCGGTTCCGGCGTTAGAGCGTTATAAATAATTGAATAATTTAGAACGAGAAAAGTGAGAGATCGCAAAGCTAGTATCTATCAATGTTCCTTACATACAAAAAGGTGTCTAATGTGAGACTCGCTTTGCATATCAAGAACGGTGCAGGAGATAACGTGTTGAATTTAACAAAGTGACCGTTTAGGAAATAAAAATATTAATATGACGAAAACACACACACACGCACACACTCACACACCCACAACTCACACACACCCACACCCACACTCACACATCCACACAGTCAGACAGAGTGTCGGGGCATTGGTGTAGTGGTAGAGTAATCTGCCTACTACTCCAAAGGTCCTAGGTTCGCGGCCGGCCGCCGGAGAATATTTTCAAAAATACTTTCTCATGGATTCCGACCGATGCAGGAACGTTCCGTGTGTGCTATCGGCGGTACCCATAAAATGAGACCGCCCGGCCGAGCGGGAACCTAACCCGACGCTGAGGGGGGGGGGGGGGAGAGTTTTTTTTCTACTCTTTCTCTATTCGTATTCACCCACGTAACCGCTGGTAGGCATTACTTCATGGGCAATACTATGGATCAGAGTACCCACCCATTGCGGCTGGGCCGACTTCGCCATTTCTGCTCATCGTATTTCTAATCACAGGGTAAACCTCCAGAAACCCTGTGATACGATGGCGGACGTCTACGATGGAACCCTCCCCCCCCCCCCCGCGCGAACGGTTCGCGTTCGGTCCCGGCTCACGGTCTCACTTCATGGATACCGCCGATAGGACACACGGAATGTTCCTGCCATCGGTCGGAGTCCGTGAGAAAATATTTTTCAGAAAAAATATTTGCAGTGAGCGGGAATCGACCGCGGGACCTTTAGAATAGTAGGCAGACACTCTACGCACTACACCAAAGCCCCATCACTAGGGGGGGAGTGGGTTCCATCATAGGCGCCGGCCATCGTAGCATAGGGATTTCTGGAGGAAAATGGCGAAAAGTCGGCCCCAGCCGCATGGCTGGGTGCCCGGTACGCCCCCGGAAGGAATGCTTAACGGCCGCTACCCGGGGCGTACAAATGAGAGGGACGGAGAAAACAAACACAGTCAGACAGACATCTCGCAGTTATAATTTTGGCCGGCAGAGGACCAAACCCAGACCCCATTTTTTCCCTTCGATTCGGAATTGGTCTTTTAAGTATACAAAATTCTTCCCGTGAGATCCTGAACGGATTTGTGTGTATGTGTGTCTGTAGCCCACATATAAAGCTTTAGCGAACTATTTCTCTCGAAGGAAGACCACGATCAAGGTCATCGACATCGCAAAACGAAGCGGCTCCATGCAACTTAGAGGAGACTACAATTTTGATAAAATTCATGCGATATTTATGTTGTTATAAACCATTTCAATTATTCATAACGCTCTAGCACGAAAACCGTCGGAGATAGGAGTATAACAATCAAAGTTGTTCCCCACGTCAAAATACACATTTTATGTTTGATAACTTTTGTCCGCAACTTGAATAATTGAGGAGGTTTGGTCATCTGAATGATAGACAATTATTGTATGAAATGAAATAAATGAATGAATTCACGGTCATCAGGAACCTTGTAATCGCCGTATTTCAATGGAGAATGGAGGGTCAAACAGTTGCGATGCAATTGTAGCAGTGTCTACATTGTTATTGACAAATTCAATTGTTCATAACGGGCTATTGCATGAACGAATACAGTTAAGGGAAAAATTATACAAGGAAAGGTATTTGCCATGTAGAAATACACATTTTATATTGAATGCTTTTTTTTTGCATAATTTACATAATTAAGGAGGTATGGTAGTCTAAGCGGTCTTTCATGTAATGAGTGAACGAATGAAGTCATTCGACGTATTGCGTTCGATGTATTCCACGTAAAATAGGGCGTTAAATCCTTTACATAAAATGGGAGCAATTGAATTATTCTCGATGCCCTATTGTTCACAGCAGAAAAACGGTGAGAAATACAGTCGAAAGTATGCAATAGAACTTATTCAGTGAGTGGAAATGCACATGTTACCATCGGCACTTCATGGGAAGGCAAACTCGAATTTTTCAAAACTGAATTTTTGGCCCCCTGCGCCTCTATACTATCCAATTGGAAGACTCTCCCGTCGATTTGGGGTCGAAAAAGTCGAAGTATGTTTTTTTCGATTTTGGCCAAATTTAACATTACATTATTTAACGTTACATATTTTCAGAGCTATTATTTTCTTTTCGTTTAATTACGTAGATATACTTTTGGGATGTTATTATATGGTCATTACAGAATTTAGTCTTGAAGTTTTTTGTCGTGAGTTGACAGATAAAAATAACCTGTCACTCCGGTTATTGTTACATTATGGAACGTCGATGGCTAAAATTTTTGTTATTGATATGTTTGTTTGGTTGTTTACGGCCCATCCATCCCATCACCCCTCCAACGATCATCTACATACATCCACGGGTCAACAACGCTTACTTATTGGGGTCTGATGGGGAGGCAAACCTAATTTTTTTTTAATTGAATTTTGGCCTCGTGTGCGTTGATACTATCCAATAGGAGCACTTAAAAAATATTTCCGTCGATTTTGGGTCGAAAAATTGAAATTGTTTTTTTTTCGATTTTGGCCAAATTTAACATTGGGGTCTTATGGGGAAGCAAACTTAAATTTTTTATAATCGAATTTTTGGCCCCGTGCGCGTTTATACTGTCCAATTGGGACCCCTAGAAGACACTCCCGTCGATTTTGGGTCGAAAAAGTCGAATTAATTTTTTCGATTTCGGCCAATTTAACATTGGGGTCTTATGTAGATGATCATTGGCCTTTTCGGTCTGGTTTCCAATTCATAATAATGTCAATTTTTTATAGTTTCATTTATTTTCTTGCCCAACGTTTCGGCCACATGTCCGTGACCCTCCTCAGGGGCTGTGTCTACAACGAGTGGACAGTTACTTAGGTTATGTTACATATTTTCAGAGCTATTTTTTCATGTTTTTACTCACATAGATATATTTTTGGAATATTTTTTAAATTGTCATCGCGGAATTAAGTCTTGAAGTTTTTTGTCGTGAGTTGAGTTGACAGGTTATCACCTGTCACTCCGGTTATTGTTACATTATGGAATGTCAATGGCTAGATTTTCTTATTGATATGTTTGGTTGTTCTACGGGTGAGTGGATGGGTTTTCTGTGGTCGGTGAAGCAGGCGTCTGGTGAACAGTCGGCCGATCACCGCTGGACGGTAAACAGGTGGATGATCTAACCGGCGGATGGTAAGCTGGCGGTTGATAAACCAGGTCCGTACAGGAGAGGTTGCTCAGTGGGGTCGGTAGGGAAGATTGCTTGTGGAGGTTTAAATTTTTGAATTATAGTCGGTTGCGGTGTTATCTAATTGAAAATTATGGAGTTGTACGCCTGTGATGAGTTTTCCACGTCTGTTTTGAAATTGACTGTGTAGGTTTGTTGTTGTTTTATGTGAAACATCTCTAAAATAGAAAGTCTGTAATGATACTGTTCGTAATGCAAGATTTCGGCATGGTCGAAGTCGAATGTGTGTTTCAGTGTCGTTGCATGTTTTTTTAGCGCTGTGTTGTTGTAATTATTTGTGTTTGTGGAAACGCTGTAGTTATGTTGTAGAAGGCTCTTTTTCAAATAGTTCCTGGTTTTTCCGGTGTACGATTGTCCACAGTCGCGCAGTTGGTTTTATATACTAGATGAAATTTGTGCTGCGGATATATCTTGTCTCTGGTGGAGCTCAAGTGGTTTCTAATTCTGTTTCGAGTTTTGGTGATTAACTTCATGTTGATTTTTTTGAACAGGCGGTGCAGCTTCGCCGAAATTCTGTCCGAAAAAGGTAAAATCATGGAGTCAAGTTTCTCCGAAAGTTGCTTGAGCGTAGAGTTTGGAGTCGTTGACTTATCACGTGATAAACGAACTGCGTTGGGTAGCCATTGAACGCAAGCATTTCCTCCACGATTTTCAAATTTTTCCCGTGGAATTCCGCGTCGCTTATGAGCATTGCTCTGTCCACCAAGTTCTTTACTATTGCGGCTTTTGGGACAGGGGATGGGCTGAATTGAAATTTAAGCATCTGTATGAGAAGGTTGGTTTTAGATACCAGTCGAACGATAGTTGTTGTTGATTTCTTATTATTAGTGTGTCCATGCACGGTATTCTATTGTTGCTTTCTAGTTCATGCGTGAACTGAAGTTTATTGTGGTAATTGTTGAATACGTTGAGCATGGTTGTAAGTTTGTTTGTTGGTACACATGTTATGATATCGTCTACATATCTGTGGAAGAAAACTGGTCTAAATCAAGCTTCTGGAGACACTTCAATTCCAAGTATTGCATCACTAGTTCTGCGCAAACTGGGCCCAAAGGTGATCCCATCGGAAGACCATGGATTTGCTGATAATAGTCTCCGTTGAATGTGAAATACGTGTTCGCTAAAACTATTTCAATTGCTTTCACCAGTTCAGCTATTGGAAATGTGTCTGTATATTTGTCCTTCCTGTTGGACAAGAAACGTTGGGCAAGAAAATAAATGAAACCATAAAAAATTGGCATTATTATTAATTGGAAACCCGACCGAAAAGGCCAACGATCATCTATATACATACACCGGTCAATAACGCTTACTTATTGGGGTCCTTATGGGGAGGCAAACTTGAATTATTTAAAATCGAATTTTTGGCCCACTGTGCGTCTATACTATCCAGTTCGAATCCCTAGAAGATTTTGGGTCAAAAAATTGAAATTAATTTCTTCGATTTTTACCAAATTTAACATTGGGGTCTTATGGGGAGGCAAACTGAATTTTTTTTAATCGAATTTTGGCCCCGTGGGCGTTTATACTATCCAATTGGGACCCCAAGAAGACTTTCTGGTCGATTTTAGGCCGAAAAAGTCAAATTAATTTTTAACTCCCCGACCTAGGGTTGTTGTAATCACCCTAAAAATCCAAAGTGACAATTTCACGAAATTTTCACTTTTCTCGATGTTTGGACGACATGCTAACACGTTTTCTGAAACATGTTCGTATGTGTGTGTATAAAAGTTGTTTTTTTCTACTCTTTCTCTATTCGTATTCACCCACGTAACCGCTGGTAGGCATTACTTCATGGGCAATACTACGGATCAGAGTACCCACCCATTGTTTATAACGGTGTATCTAAATAACGGTGATAGATACGAGAAAAAGAGTCGAACGAAAGTTGTTCCCCTCGTGAAACTACATATATCATGTTGTATTCCTCTTTTTGCTAGGCTCATAATGATTGATCAATAGTCGAATTTGCGTAACTGATACACAACTTGACTTCATACCTGTATCCCCACACATACACACTATCAGGAAGTTATAGATGCGACCCGTCGAGGGTCACACTCACCTCCCATTTATTTGCGATCTTCAAGATGGGAAAATCATCAAAAATGTCAAAAACATTAGAAGATCCATTTTATGACAATTACGGAGGAAAATAGTTTTTTCTCTCCACTTGGACACTTGTAATTTGCTTTATATTTCTTCATATCATTTTCCAGACTGCTAGGACACCACAAAAAAATGGCAAAGTGGAAAAAACCAAATTTCATAGTTCCATTAGTAGAAAAATTCAAGTCGATATAGTCCACAACTAACAGAGATAGCAAAGTTTTCATAATGACATTTTTCGTAGATCTCTAGATATAGATCTATATCTTGTAAACAATTGGAGTTAGGGGAAAATAATACAACAATCCACATTTAATCTCTGTTATAAGTTGGATGTTGATTTTCCTAATTTTGTCCGTTAAGTTTTGTAGGGTGGATGGACGGGGGATGAATAAAGAAGCTGGGAAGTGTGGAAATAAATTCCAGTTAAACACGAGAATTAAGCCGCAAGGCAAACCGTTAATATATTGGGATAAATCCTTGTCTAAATTATTTACACTTTATACAAAGTTAATCGGTAGTTGTATGCGATGAATTAAACACTGTAAGTGTCTGGTGAAATACGGTGAGATACGGTTTGTGTCGCGTTGGTATACTGTGAAAAGGCGACGATGGCGAAATAATCACGTGTATCGTTGAATTGTAGCTTGGTCGGATCTAATAATTGATTGAACAATATGTTGAATCGCGTTGAAAACTATTATTACACAATTCAGGCCCTAACGCGTCAATTCAGAAACTCGAATCTCACATAAGTGAAAAGATAGCATTTACTCATTTGAACCGAAGTTGGTTGGCGTTGATAAAACGGTTGAAACTCAAAAACGTTGCGAACACGTTGACTCTTAAACAGGAACAGACCGAGCTAATACCTCGGCGTTCGTTACCTCGGCTCAATCCGAGCAAACCCGAATATTGCCGAAATGCGTCGGTTATACATTTTGATTTTTGGCATGAAAATTAATGTCAACTTTAAACAATCTCTATTGACTTTTTCCCATAATGTGCATAATTAAGGTGGTAGAGCGGTTAGAAAAAAATAATTGATGTGATGAGTGCATAAATAGAGAGTAGATGGCGTCGGCGATCGCAAAAATTGGTCTCGACAGTGTACATGGACCAACTCAGAATATAATATCATTTTTGCTTATTAATGCTGCCAGGAACGTGAAGTCGAGTGAAGGAGATACATACTTATTGAACTCCTTCAATGTAGTTGTTGTATACTCGTGGTTTTAAAATGCTTAATGCAAAGTAAATGTAAAGTAAATGGCCTTCACGTGAAAGCGGGAGTTATCTCTTGATTATGAAAAAAATCGCAAAAGGCAGCGACATATAGACAAATGAAAAAAAAATTCAGTAAATACTCAAGTGAGAAGTCTCGTAAATTTTTGAAACAGACATGATTTCGAAAACTCGAATTACCAAATCGGGAAGTTTGCATTATGTCCTCACTGAGGGCACCAATACATCTCACCCACTAGTTAACTTCCCGATTTAGGGAAGTAATTGTAATGCCCCCAAAAATGAAAAATCGATTTTTCATCATATCTTAACGTTTCAAGGCATTTCTACTGCATTTCGATTATTTAAAACAAAAGTCTGTATGTGTGTGTGTATGTGACGATGTATGTATGTGGTCAAAATTTTTGGTCAACGATTTCTTGTCAACGAATCACTCAATCGAAGTTGTTGATGACTCATACGGAAAAGTTTCATGTAACGTAGACCGGATTAAGTTTTGGATGGAATTGGTCCAGTACTTATATCTTTATTAACAATTTCAATTGTTTATAACGCTGTAGTGCATGAATTATTGGTGTTAGCAGAAAATGTATATAATCTAAGTTATTCCACATGCTTTATTAGTTAGCTAAGTTATTCCACACATTTTATGTCATATATGTTATAATTAAAGAGGTGCGGCCATTTGAAAAATGATCCTATTGTATAAAAGACACGAAAGAAAAATCTCGAATTGAGAAAAGTCGACTCGAAATATCTCAAAGGAGAACAAGCTACGGCATCACCGCCGAGAGATGGCATTAGTAATTTCTCAAATGAGAACAAGGTACTGCATTGACGCCGAGAAATAGCATTAGTAATTATTTAAAAAAAGGAACAAGTGAAGAGAGAAAGTAAATCTAACATGAAATAGAACAAACTTTTAACTAGGAAGAAAGAGAATTCCTATTAAAGAAAAAGCATGGACTGAAAACTGGCATGGCGGAGAGCATGAGAAAAGTGTCATGGCGGAAGGTGAAAGGAAGCATTCTCATGTGCATTTTCATGAGAGTGACAACATGAACTCGGCAGTCGATAAAGCAGGCGCTATGAATGAAACCCGAAATGATGTGAGAATGCTACAACCGAGTTATCGACATCCACAGCTCACTTAGCCGGCGAAATCGACTGTGGTGCCATCCAAATGGTACTCTTGATATTCCACTCGCCAATTAAAAATTCATATGTCTTCTTTTAATTAAGATTAATGATTGAAACAAACGATGTTCGATCAAAATTGAATATCTTACCGATAGTGCGGCGACATTCCTCGGCGGTTCTATTCTTTCATACAGCGTTAAAGCAATGAGGGGGGGGGGGGGGGGGGGGGGGGGGGGGGGGGGGGGGGGTGCTTGACGGGAAATTGAATTTCCTACCGAACATTTTTAGTCAATTCCTTAATCTGAACCTGAAGAAGAGATACAAATTTTTAATTAGCGAGCGGAATATCACTATTATCATCGGCGGTCACCTTCCGTATTTCACGAAAAATTAGAAAAAATAATTAAAAAATGAAAACAATAAAATGACGGTTTTTAATGATCAATGCGCCAGCGTTTAATTTATCGCAAATTTTCAACACACACACAGACGAACACATCGGGAAGTTCTGATATAACCCGTCGAGGGTCACACGTACACCCCTTTGTTACAAAGCGTTGAACTTTATCAAACTTCATTTTAGTGAAAAAAATTGAAAACAACAAACTAATAAAAAAAACGTAAAGAATTTTTCAATTTTTGTTGTTGTTTCAATGAAACAAATAGAAATTTGTAATTGGAAACAAAAATCAAATCAATTATAAAACAGAGATTGTTTTAAAAAGTAAATGAATAATTGGTTTATTGAAATTAAATAAATAATTAAAATGTAGATTTTTCAATTTACAAGTTTCCAATCAACTTCTAAACTCCCTAAGAAAAAATTTTCAAATGAAAAATTCGAGATTGTTCATATTGTTTATGATCAAACAATGGAAAATTCAAACAAAGAAAGAATTTGAAAAAGAAACAATGAAATAATTTTCAGGATTTTTGTTTTCTAAGCAAAAGTCGTTCAAACTTGACGAAAAATAAATGGACACAGGTTCTGCAATCAATTGGATATTTTTTGCAATTACACGATAAATAAACGAGATGTACGTGTGACTACCGTTCAGTACAGTTCATGTCTCGAATTATGGACGTTTTAAACTTTCCAAAATTTCCAAATATTAAAAAAAATGTAATTTTTAATATGTAGTAGTTCGACAAACAATGCAATGTGTTAATAACAATTAACTATGGGTGTTGGCAAGAAAAGCCATAAAACCTCAAATGTGTATTTTTGCGTGTGGAACGACTTGCATTCGACCCTGTGTTTCGTATCTCGAAGGTCCTTGCGATAGATCGGTCTATGGGTGGAACAACTTTCATTGACTAATCCGTTTCATATCTTTAACCGTTTCTACGAAGCAGCAAAATACACAATGCATTCTGTCAATAAGAATTAATTATGAGTGTTAGCAAAAAAAGTTATAAAGCATCAAATGTGCATTTTGAACGGGTGTCACGTCTAAAAAACACCGAGAAATGATATCACAAAAAAAAAACACAAGCAAAAATAATAAAACAAAACTAACACCATACACCAATAACATCATACAAAAACAACACCATATAAAAAAACACGATACATAAACCAATTAAAAATAAGTGATAAAAAATGACTTATAAACGCTAATAAAGCTTATAGGGAATGGTGGCAGGATAACACAATAAAAAAATAACACAACACACACCGCCCTAAAATATGTACTACCGCACCCGAATGTGGGGGTTCCGAGGAGGAATGAGTTCGAATAGGTCAGCACCCTAAAATGTGTACTACCGCACCCGAATGTGGGGGTTCGAAGGAGGAATGAGTTCGAGGTGTATGTCACAAACCCTAAAATGTGTACTACCACATCCATGGTTAGGTTAATGGTGGTATCATTGAACATTTGCGAGGAATTGCTCAGAATATTAAATTTTGAATATGTTGGTTCTGGATGCTTTCGGCGATTGTTATTTTGTAATGGATTTATCTGAATTTTATAGAAATTATGTGTATGGAAAACATCATAAACATACAGTTCGGATGAATATACACTTTATGGAAAACAACTGGAAACATATTGCAGTTTAAAATTGAATAAGAAAATTGATTCAAAGGCGCGGCCGTGGCGGCGCTAGTCTATTTATAAAGTACACGAATGAAGCCACTGACGTCATCAATGCCGGAATTGCGGGTTTGCATGTGTGTATGTGTCTTTGTATGTATGTGCTCCAAATTTTAGTCAACGATTTCTCCCGAATGGATACAGCAATCGTAGCCATCAAGGACTCAATCGACGCATCCTCGTGTAAATCAGCGCTGATTACTTTTGATGGATATCGGTTTAGACTATATACGGTGTCCCGCAACTGCGCACTCTAAATTTGAGGGTGGAAAGAGGGCAACATTTGGAGTCGAAAGTTCCTTTTCCACTTTTCTCTCCGAGGCCCCCCCCCACCGAGTTACTCAATTTTTAAATGAACGAAGTATGAGTATGTGTACATGTATGTGTGTGTGTTTTTTTAATCTTTATTGAAAACAAACCAAAAAAAACTTACAGTAGCGAATCCTTTCCGGTCGTTCACGGTAAGAAGATCCTCCATTTAATCTGGATTTTTCCGAAGCTGCTCTTCGCGGCGCAGTTCCTGCAGAACCTCCATTGCGAAGTCGCTTGTCGCGTTCCATGCTGCCTCTGATGACAGCATAACTTCCACAAGATTTCCAACATTAATGGGTTTGCCTACGCTATTTTCCCATATAGACCGTTGGACGTCGAAACGCGGACATGCAAAGAGAACATATTCCGCGTTTTCCTGAATTCCCTGACACTTTGGGCAATCCGGGAAATCTTCATGCTTGAATTTGTGAAGATATTCCCGAAAGCACCCGTGTCCTGAGAGCATCTGGGTGAGGTAGTAATTGACTTGTCCATGTGATCGGTCAAGCCAAACATTCAACTCCGGAATAAGTCGATGAGTCCACCGGCCTTTGCTCGAGGCGTCCCACTGTAGCTACCATCGTTGGATGCTGTGGTTACGTTCTTCTCTCCTCAGTTCTACTGGGCTCAGCTCAGTTCATGTTTTGCGTGTGTAGAGTCGCCTACGCTCCACCGCTAGAACTTCATTAGGCATCATCCCAGCAATGACGCACACTGCTTCATTGGATACTGTCCGGTATGCGCCAGCCACCCTCAGGGCACTCAGCCTGTAGACTGGAACAACTTGCCGTCGTGCTGCTTGACTTCGTAGGGCATCTGTCCATATGGGGATACCATATGTTAATACCGATGTGACAACTGGTGATAACAAGAGTCTTCTCCTCTGGTTTTGCCCTCCAATGTTCGGCATGAGTCTTGCAAGGGCAGTCCTCACTGCACTCGCCTTACAGCTTGCATGTTGGGCTTGTTGTCTAAAACTGAGCCGGGCATCAATCATAATTCCTAGGTACCGTATATAGGGCTGGGAAGTTATTTTGTGCTTGCAGCGTGATTGTCTCCACTTTCTTTCGGCTTGTGATGAGTAGTGCCTCAGTCTTATGCTCTGCAAGTTGTAGACCAATCGAGTCCATCCATTTCCGTATCTTGTTAAAAACATTATCGAAAATGAGCTGAAGCGTGAATAGATGTTTTTCCACGATGGTTATAGCCACGTCATCTGCAAACGCCACGAGCTTTGCCCCCGTCGGCAGTGCCAGTTTCAACAATTCGTCGTACACGATATTCCACAGAAGGGGCCCCAACACTGAGCCTTGAGGTACACCCCCAGTCACCTTATATGTTTTGGGGCCTACTTCTGTGTCATACTTGAGAACTCTGTCGGTGAAGTAGTTACCTACCATCTTTTGGAGATATGCCGGTACAGATAGCTTCGATAATGCCGCCAAAATAGAATCCCACCGTACCGAGTTGAAAGCGTTCTTGACGTCCAGAGTAACAACCAAACAGTATTGTTTCCTACCTCCTTTCCATCGTCCGCCCTCAATCGCTCTCTTCCAACGTAGATCGTCGTCGTCTGAAGCCGGATTGGGCTTCGGCCAATAGGGGTTCCACCACTGCCTCAATTCTCTGATGTATAATGCGCTCCAGGATCTTGCCCGCAGTATCCAGCATACAGAGTGGACGATATGATGACGGTTCGTCCGGAGGCTTTTTTCCCTTAGGAAGCAGTACGAGTCTCTGTTGCTTCCATCTGCTGGGGAAGATACCTTCCTGAATGCAAGCATTGTACATATCGAGAAAGATTCCAGGTGCTGCATTAATGGCGGCCTTCAGTGCTATGTTTGGCACACCATCGAGACCAGGGGCCTTGTTGTTGCCCACTCTACTACAGGCCTGCAATAGTTCATCAGCTTATTATAGTTCATAACCACCTTGTACGGTCTGCCCCAAGGATCCTTATCCACTTCCTCCAAAAGCTCGTTCCAACAGACTCGTTTGCGAAGCTTTATGGCCTTGGTGAGTTTACGCTTAGCGGCTTTAAACTTCACTTCCAGGCTTTCAGGATTGGACTTCTTCCTTGCGCGTTGCCAGGATCTTCTCGCTGCGAAACATTCCTTGCGGAGGGCCGCGATTTCATCGCTCCACCAATACACCGGTGGCCGTCGGTTTCCACTAAATTTCCTGGGAATAGTGTTTGAAGCATATGATGGTGCCGAACAGTCTGGATTTGTTGTGGCCACGGTGAATGGTATCTATTTCTATAGCTGCTATGCACCACCCAGCCTTTGTTATGAAGACTTCACAACATTTCTAGATAGACTCGTGATGGATGCGAAAAAAATTAATGCAGCACCTGGAATCTTTCTCGATATGTACAATGCTTGCATTCAGGAAGGTATCTTCCCCAGCAGATGGAAGCAACAGAGACTCGTACCGCTTCCTAAGGGAAAAAAGCCTCCGGACGAACCGTCATCATATCGTCCACTCTGTATGCTGGATACTGCGGGCAAGATCCTGGAGCGTATTATACATCAGAGAATTGAGGCAGTGGTGGAACCCCTATTGGCCGAAGCCCAATACGGCTTCAGACGACGACGATCTACGTCGGACGCTATAGACCTGGTGGTGAAAACAGCGAAGAGAACAATTCAGGGCGGACGATGGAAAGGAGGTACGAAACAATACTGTTTGGTTGTTACTCTGGACGTCAAGAACGCTTTCAACTCGGTACGGTGGGATTCCATTTTGGCGGCATTTTCGAAGCTATCTGTACCGGCATATCTCCAAAAGATGGTAGGTAACTACTTCACCGACAGAGTTCTCAAGTATGACACAGAAGTAGGCCCCAAAACATATAAGGTGACTGGGGGTGTACCTCAAGGCTCAGTGTTGGGGCCCCATCTGTGGGATATCGTGTACGACGAATTGCTGAAACTGGCACTGCCGACGGGGGCAAAGCTCGTGGCGTTTGCAGATGACGTGGCTATAACCATCGTGGAAAAACAGCTATTCACGCTTAAGCACATTTTCGATAAGGTTTTTAACGAGATACGGAGATGAATGGACTCGATTGGTCTACAACTTGCAGAGCATAAGACTGAGGCACTACTCATCACAAGCCGAAAGAAATTGGAGACAATCGCGCTGCAAGTTGGCGAGCGCAAAATAACTTCCCAGCCGTATATACGGTACCTAGGAATTATGATTGATGCCCGACTCAATTTTAGACAACAAGCCCAACATGCAAGCAGTAAGGCGGGTGCAGTGAGGACTGCCCTTGCAAGACTCATGCCGAACTTTGGAGGGCCAAAACAGAGGAGAAGACTCTTGTTATCATCAATTGTCACATCGGTATTAACATGTGGTAGCCCCATATGGACAGATGCCCGACGAAGTCAAGCAGCACAACCGCAAGTTGTTCCAGTCTACAGGCTGAGTGCCCTGAGGGTGGCTGGCGCATACCAGACAGTATCCAACGAAGCAGCGTGCGTCATGGCTGGGATGATATCTATCGAAGTTCTAGCGGAGAAGCGTAGGCGACTCTACACACGCAAAACATCAACTGAGCTGAGCCCAGTAGAACTGAGGAGAGAAGAACGTAACCACAGCATCCAGCGATGGCAGCTACAGTGGGACGCCTCGAGCAAAGGCCGATGGACTCATCGACTTATTCCGGAGTTGACTGTTTGGCTTGATCGATCACATGGACAAGTCAATTACTACCTAACCCAGATGCTGTCAGGACACGGGAGCTTTCGGGAATATTTTCACAAATTCAAGCATGAAGATTCCCCAGCTTGCCCTAAGTGTCAGGGAATTCAGGAAAACGCGGAACATGTTCTCTTTGTATGCCCGCGATTCGACGTCCAACGGTCTATATGGGAAAATAGCGTAGGCAAGCCCATTAACGTTGGAAATCTTGTGAAAGTTATGCTGTCATCAGAGGCGGCATGGAACGCGACAAGCGATTTCGCAATGGAGGTTCTGCAGGAGCTGCACCGTGAGGAGCAGCTTCGGAAAAATCCAGAGTAAATGGAGGATCTTCTTACCGTGAACGACCGGAAAGGATTCGCTACTGAGGAAGCCGCGGCTGTCGTCCCCTACGCAACGAAGTATTGCTCCGCAGATGTTCCGTCGTGATTTGGGGATACTGGTATATACAAGGTTGTCCTTCTACTAGTGTAGGCCAAGGGGTATTGTCCCTTGTTTTTATTTTTTTCTGTATTTGTACTTTTAATTTGTAAGTTTTTTTGGTTTGTTTTCAATAAAGATTTTTAGAAAAAAGGGAGGAAAGAGAAAGAAGGAAGCGTGAGGAAGGAGGTTGGCTTCCTTCTTTTTCTTTTTTCTTTAAAAAAAAAAAACAAAAAAAAAACATGTACACATACTCTTACACATATTCATACACACATGGCACATGTGACGTGGAACATGTGAAAACTAATTCATAACTATTCAATGGCGAACCACTGGTCAAGGGGGCGGAGCTACGCTCTGATTCGCTCATTTAAAAATTGAGTAACTCGGTGGGGGGGCCTCGGAGAGACAAGTAGAAAAGGAACTTTCGACTCCAAATTTTGCCCTCTTCCCACCCTCAAATTTAGAGTGCGCAGTTGCAGGACACCCTGTATATTGTTATTAACCATTTCAATTGTTCATAACGCTATATCTCGTAAATGGTTGGAGTTAGGGGAAATATTCGTTGATATAAGTTGTTCCTCATACAAAGATCTACATTTAATGTCTATTGATTATTTCCCATAATATGCATAATCAAGATGGTAGAGCCGTTAGAAAACAATAATTCATGTGATGAGTGCATGAATGGAGACTAGATGGCGGTCGCTATGGCAAAAATTAGTCTCTACAAGTACACATGGAACGACTCAGAATATAATACTTGTATATCATTTTTGTGTATCAATGCTGCCAAAAGCGTGAAGTGTAGACTTCAACGTAGTTGTTGTATATCCGTGGGTTAAAAATGCTTCAATGAGAAGTAAATGGCCTTCACGTGGAAAGGGGAGTTATCATTTGATTATGAAAAAAATCACGAAAGGCAGCGACATATAGAGCAATGAAAAAAAAATTCACTATATACTCAAATCAGAAGTCTCGTAAATTTTTGAAACAGACATGAACCCAAAAACTCGAGTCACCAAATCGGGAAGTTTGCATTGTGTCCTCACTGAGGGCACAAATACATTCCACCCACTAGTTTTTTTAGTCATCATCTCTCGATGTTTAGGACCGGAGAAATGAGACAAGAGGATTTAATTACAGGGCAGAAGGACCAGTCGAAAAATTCTGAAAAAAATTCAGTACCCTTTTTTCAAGTCACAGAACACCCTCAAAAATTGGCGAGACATGCTGAGAGATCATGAATAATGACTGTCCGGTTTCACGGAGAATGCCCCAAAGGGGGGTACGAGAAATTAGGCAATATTATCAGCGGAAATCAGCGCTGTGGATGATATCAATAAGAAAATGATGGAATTGTTGAATAGATCTACAGAAACAACTTATACGAGTATTAATACTGTCAAAGAATGTGATAACGGAGTGGCTGGAGCCCTTCCACCACAATATTTAGAAACACTAAATCCTCCGAATTTGCCGCCACATGAATTAGGGTTAAGAATTAATTAATGCAGTTGTCATGTTGATCAGAAATGTCCCTATTCATGAAGGTTTATGTAATGTAACAACACTTCGAATTTTAGAACTGTCCAATCATTTACTAAAATGCCAAATTATAACGCGCGATAAGACAGGAGAGACAGTATTCATATACCGTATAACTTTGTACAATGAAGATACATATCCCTGTGTATTTGGAAAAACAATTTCCCACTAGATTATCGTTGGCTATGACGATTAACAAATCACAAAGGTATAGTTTTGAGAGAATTGGCATTGACCTTAAAAAAGACATTTTCAACCATCAACAGCTTGACGTTGCATTATCCCGTGTTTGTTCGTGGGACCCGTTGAAGATTTAGTTAGGGGATCAGAAAGAATCTAGAATGGTAAAAAATTATGTTTACAGTGAGTTATATGATTGAAGTCCACCTGGTAATTAGCCCATTATGTGTCCAATTTGAATGTAAAGTCATAATGAAAGAAATAGTACAGAGTTCGTAATATAAACGAAGTGATAATCAAAGTGATTAGAAGACGATAATGAAGTCGAAGATATGGCGTAGGGAAGCGTGGGGCAATATGGACACCGTTTTTAAATAACATTTGGAACAGAAAATTAATATTGTGAATAAATATCTCGAAGGTAAGGAAATATATCAGTGTGCATTTAAATCCACGTCTGAATAGTTCATAGAATTTTTTTAAGTGAGGCAAGATGGACACCTTCAGTTTTTCTCAGAGTTTGAAAGATTTTTTAAAAGTATTTTTATTTATTTCATAGTCTTTCAATAACATCAGTTGAACCTGC
Organism: Asobara japonica; assembly: GCA_026005395.1. Classification (NCBI taxonomy): domain Eukaryota; kingdom Metazoa; phylum Arthropoda; class Insecta; order Hymenoptera; family Braconidae; genus Asobara; species Asobara japonica. Next base: position 1,536,980 of record BQMI01000442.1, on the reverse strand, counting down.
AATTGGCGTTTGTACGCCATTTTTCTCGTTTTTATGATTATCATGATTATGCGCAGTCATGGAACTACTGCGCATGCGCAAACTACTGCAGTCCAAATTTTTGAATTTGAATTTCAAAAATGTATCGTTGTTTTGATTTGGGTGGTTAGGGGTGATAAATAAATTTTACGCTAATTCACCGCTCCTCTTCTTAGTTGTTTCCTTGTCAGCAGAACAAAGGCCTTGTAAGCAAACAAACACAAAACATCCCCGTGCTATGTGTAATAATTAACTTATAAAAATGGTCAGAAATTACACAAGAAGGAGTACTCGACAAGCATGGGATGAAATTGTAATAGCTAGAGCAATTGAAGCTGGTTTGAAAAAAGGAATGCGTTGACTAACTGCAGCCACAAATCATAACGTGTTGAAGACTACACTGCGGAACCCAGTGCAATTGTATAAAACTATAAGAAACATGGAACTTGGAACTATGAAAGGGAAGGCAAATTTTTTGATTTCTCGATATTTTCAATTCCAAGTATTATATTTTTTTAATTCTTCACAAACAGATGATTTTGTGAATAAATATACAAAACTGAATTTTCGTGACAATATCCGAAAATTTCGTAATTTTGAAATTTGAGATTGAAATCTATGTAATTTGAAATAGGCGAAACTTGGAAATTTTGCAATTGAAAAGTGTTGACATATGAAATTGTAGAAAGTAGAATATCTTTAATTTAACATTGTTGAGATAAAAAATTTGCAAAACAAACTTTCAGAATTGTTTAGATTTTCAAATATGGAATTTTTCATTTTGGAATCTTTGGGATAGAAATTCATGAAGTCACAGTCCACAGTTCAGGAATTTTATTTATTGTGGTCGAACAGTTTTGCGGGCCGTCAGACTGTCTTCATTGCTGTTCAGGAGGCAGAATTGGCTGCATATTTCAAAGAGCAAGATGGTCTCATCTGCGGACTAACTACTAAAGAACTGCCTACCAAGTAGCCGAGGTTAATTGTATAGATCATCCTTGGAGTAATGGCCTCTCGGGAAAGGACTGGATGAAAGAATTTTTCAGTCCATGGTGACTTTCCATACGAAAACCTGAAGCAACTTGCATGGCAAGGGCTATGTGCTTCAACAAAATAATCGTCGGATATTATTTTAAGCTGCTCCGCGGTTTGAATTCTGCTACTAGAGGTTTTCCTCCTGAGCGAATTTATAATCTAGATGAGACTGGGTTCAGTATGAATACCAAACAGTTGGGGAAGGTTGTTGCAGAAAAATGGAAAAAACAAGTGGGAAAACGAGTCTCTAGTGACCGGGGAAAATTAGTAATTGTGTATCTATCTCCGCCGATGAAAATTTCCTGCCACCTGCTTTCGTGTTTCCCCGAAAAAATATGAATAATTCCTTATCAAGTGGAATTTCTTAGAGTGTGAGTTTTGCAACGATTGGGCTCATGCTTCATATGCGAATATCTCAGTTGATAAAGAAAGCCCCGACTTTATCTGCAAGAAGTGCCTCTAAAAGCGTTATTACAAATCGGAATCTATTGACTTTAACGACCTAAGATTTAAAATCTCCCTAAATTAAAATCTACAAAATTGTTAGCAGTATTCATATTTCAATTATTTTGTTATCCTCCTACATATTGAAACGAATAAACCGTTGATAAATTATTGGAGTTGTACTTAATTGCCTTACCTGTTAGTTTCAGGATTAACAATGGAAATATTCTCTTTACTGTAAAATTGGATGAGACATTAGTCCATCGACATCACTTGACAGCAAACATATTCCGGTAACAATCGGCTTTAGTTAAAAAGACTTTAAAATGCGTCTACTCCAGATTCTAATTCCTTCAATAAAAGATCCAATTACCAATTTCAAATTTTCAAAATTAACTACTTAAACTCAAGTTCGCGATTCCAAATTTTCCAAGTCAACTTTTCAAATTCAAATTCTCGCAATAAAGGTGTCACATTCAAATTCTAATTTTCAAATTTTCAGATTCAAATTCTCATATTAAATTTTCAAAATTGACTTGTCGAATTCCAACTCATATATATAGTCGAACTCAAATGCGACTTCGGAAATTCAATGATCCGATTTGAATTTTTAGAAGGAACGCTATTACCGCCATTGAGAAACTCCTAAAACGAATGAATTCAATTCATATTAAAAAAACCGTGCAATATGTCAGTATTATGTTGATTTTTTGTCACATAGTATCTAGGGGAGTTCACTTTATCCTAGTTGATTTTATCGCTATACAATCTTGAGGTATCCATCTTGCCCGACCCCTGATGCGTTTTGTAAGGTGTCCATCGTGCCGCACATGCCCATATTGCCCCACCCTCCCCGATAAATTGACCATTGATTGAAATTTATAAATGCATTATGTAATAGAAGAATATTACTGCATGAACCATACAACAGTGGAGATAATACAAAAACAGCAGGTTCAATAATTATAGTAGATACAACGGAAGGAAAGAAACAGTATGTTTGAAGAATAACGAAAACATACTGAATTAATAGTAAAATGATAGTGGAGGGATAGTAGGCTAATACTGAAGCCAGAAGACCATGTGAAGTGGTAGTGAAGCAATAATAATGAGAATAATAAGAACAATAATGAACTAAGCGAGTGGTTGAGAACACCCTTTTCCACTCTGATCCTAATCGTTGGTTTGAACCACCAACGCCAATGCCCGACAAGATGCCTTCGGTTGAGCAAGTTGAAGAGTTTTGGGGGGAATCGTATGGTCATGTCCCTGACCTCGTGAGAGACAGTCCAGCCCTTAGGAAGTTCCGCGAAGCCTGTCAAGAACATCGTAGACAGCATGCGGAATTTGCCCCGGTCACTCAGGAAGAAATGAAGAATGTGCTACGAGGTATGAAGAACCATGCCGTTCCGGGTCCAGATTGTATCAAGGCCTTCTGGTGGAAGAGCTTTTCCGCCGTTTATGGACATCTGGCTCGAATATTTACATTGTACATCGATGGTAGCACTCCGATTCCTGAGTAGCTAGTGGTGGGAAGAACTGTGCTGATCCCAAAGAAAGGGGATTTGTCCAATCCAGCGAATTACCGCCCAATTACGTGCCTAAATACGTTCTCCAAGCTCTTCACCGGAGTCTTGAATGAGCGCATTTTGCTCAATATACAGCCAAGGTGGAATAGCATTTATGCACAGCGAGGGACAAGGCGAGCGCTGTCAAGTTGCAAGGAAAGTTTACTGGTCGATCGCTGCGTCTTACGTGATTCCATACAGTATCGTAACCTATCAGTAGCCTGGGTTGACTATCGAAAGCCATTTAATAGCACGAGCCATGAGCTCATATTTCTGCTATTGGAGTGTCTTGAGGTAGAACAAAATGTAGTGAGGCGCCTTAAAGACCTCGGAGGCCACTCTGGAGAACGCGATTCACCATAAAATCGGGTGAGGGACAGCTGGCTTCAGGGTTGGTGCAATATAAGAGAGGACTTTTTCAAGGTGATACCTTGAGTCCTCTCTTGTTTTGCATTTCGCTAATGCCCATCTCTGTTGCGTTAAATCATGTTGGTGGATATAAGGCTGGAAAACCTATGCCGGGTGATATAGATCATCGGAAGCATAAGATTAACCATATATTTTATATGGATGATCTTAAACTGTTTGCTTCAGATCGGCGACGACTCAAGCTTATGCTAGATGTTGTTGCTGTATATTCGCGAGCGGTTGGCATGAGTTTTGGTTTGGACAAATGTGCAGTTCTCCATATGAACTGGGGTAAGGTTGGCGATGGGATGGAAAACATGCAGTTAGTGGATGGAAGCGTCATCAGGCACCTTGGTGCCGAAGAATCCTATAAATATCTTGGCTTCAATCAGCGATCCGTTACGGATAGTGGTAGAGTCAAAGAGACACTTCGGGAGGAGTATCGTCGGCGACTTCGGAAAGCCTGGAAAGCCGAACTTTCCGGCAAGAATAAAGTTGCCGCAACCAACATGTTTGTTGTGCCTGTTCTTCTCTATTCGTTTGGTGTGCTCAAATGGAACAGAGATGAATTGAGGCAGCTGGATAGAGATACTCGTAAACTCATCAACATCCATAGGAGTCTTCACCCAAGATCGTCATCCCCCCGTCTGTATATTGCGCGGGATAATGGAGGTCGGGGCCTTCTTAGCTCGGAATGCACAAACGTCTTGTGCTTCGATTGGCTTGTGGCGTATTGAACGGCACGGATCCCCTCATGGAGTTTGTTCATGATCACAAACTCCATGGGCTCCAGGCCTTTCTATATAAGGCAGCGGACACGGGAGCTGGACACCTCGGTTTGGAGTTTCTGTGTCGAGATGGCATTTTGACCGATAATTCATTAGCTTTTAAGCCAAAGTCTCGACGCAGAGCAATCATCAAGGAGGCGGTGCAGTCCATCTTGCTCCGACAACATGTTGATAGATCCATGCATGGCGTGTTTTTCCGTCATGTGGAAGAACAGGGTTTGTCCATGCAGCTGACTTTCTCCTTCTTGAAGTCAGCTGGCTTGATGTCTGAAACTGAAGGTTTCATCTGTGCCTGTCAAGATGGTGTCATAAACACGTAAGTCTAAAGAAGTCGCGTTATGGGGATGCAAGTTCCAGACACCAGATGGCGGGCTGGCAAAACATCCGCAGAAACTCTGATGCATTTATTGTCGGCTTGTCCCACATATGCAATCCTAGTTATATCCATCGTCATAACGCCGCTCTGAGAGTGTTATATTATCATCTGCGGCATTCTTACGGGATAGATAGGACGCCGGTGCTGCCTTATATTCCAGGAGATATTGAGACCGTCGTCGTGAATGAGAGGTGCAAAATTTACTGGAACTTCTCGTTTGTGACAACCAGGCTTCTTCAAGCAACGAAGCCTGACATCGTTTTCTTCGACTTCGACGATAAAATTATCTACGTAATCGAGTTCTCAGCCCCGGCTGAGACGAATATCGCCACGAAAGAGGAGGAAAAACGGCTCAAGTACCAACCACTCCTGTTCGAGTTACGTCAGCTGATCCGGGGATTCACAATCAAAATCGTCGTTCTAATCATCGGTTCTCTTGGGGGCATGAAACAGTCTTTCGTATCTGAGCTTGAAACCATCCCAGCATGCAGGCAAAAGGCCTACATATTAGCCGACCACATGCAGAAAGCTGTCATCCTTGTGTTCCTTCGTCTACTTAGACAACACGATTCTGGACTGCAATACAGCTCACCTTCTGGTTAGACGGAGCACTATTGCAGAGCGATTAGGAAAAGTTTGCATCGCTTCGCTTACTGGGTGGCCTCCGAGGTGAAGTCGGAACCCTCGAAGACCATTCAGTGACCTTATTTAGGGTGTAACGGCCATTGGGGCATGACCGATAGGAGTCTTTTGGGGAGTTAGCTTAGGATTTTAGGGATTTTTGAGGTTTTAGGAATATAAGGTCCAATAGAAATATTGGCGCTCCAGGGGAGGGTTTTGCGTTGAAAATTTAGGGTGGAAGGCTGCACAGGGCGAGTGCAACCCTTGTTCCTGGCAGATTGCCAGGTTGCTTATGTTTTAGGGTACGTTTTAGTTATATTGGGGTCAAGGTTCCGCAAAACCCAGGAGAAATAGATCCCGAAATCTAGGGGGGAATTCGCGTGCGGAGTTTTTCCCGACCCCCCACCTTCGATCAATAACTTACTGACCCGCAGGTAACAGGTCAGTAGTTCGTCGTTGGGTATCTAACCCAGTGCCCGTTCTTCTGCTTAAGCCCAGTTTGTTAGTGTGTGTATGTGTGCTGGAATCCAGAAGACGCCACGATGCCACAGAAATCCCGGACAACTATTCAAGTAAGTTTTTTTATTTAGTAATTAGTTGTCTTTCGCCTAATACCGCGGGTCCGAACTAATTCGAATAATTAGTTCGGAGTCATGAAAAATGGGGATTTTCCCTTATTCCCTGCCTTTGTTCCACTCGAGTGAACAAAGGGGGACGAGTGTTCACCCGTAAGAGTGGTGTTCCGAACTAATCAATATAATTAGTTTATCCACGGTGGATTTATATTCCGTCTCTTTCTGCCCCTGCATTCGGCCTAGGCGGCCTTTGTCTCTCGCAGTGAGGTCATACACTTGGAATGCGTATGAAGTAAACACCTCCGAATTCGTATAGATTCGGTTGGTGTTTACTACGAGGTTGGAGGATTTGGACTGTGTCCTGTTCTCTGTCCCTGTTTCGCCTATGCGTCCTTGTCCCACGCGTTAGACTTGGTTATCCAGTTTTATGACATTTTATTCGAATTTCGGTTTTCCGCATTGTTAATGCATGGGTTTTCGTTATCAGTAACGAGAGAGCCCGGACCTTCAATTGTTTATAACAATTGGTCCCGGTAGTGTCTAAAACCGGGAATAGGGATTAGAGGGACTTAATGACCAATTAAGTTCTCGTGAGAGAGAGAGTTTAGTTAGTCAAAATGAGACGATTGACAAATTGTCCATTTTCAGGTGATTTTCCAATTGTTTATAACAATTGGTTATACGGATCAAATTTCCAGGTCTAGAGAGAAGTCGAGTAGTTTTATAGGACCTTGGGCGTAGGATCAACTGGTATGACAGGTTGTCCAATTGTTTATAACAATTGGCCCCGTTAGGGCATACAGATGGAAAAGTGTCTGGATAGTTAGTGTAGTTATCTAATTGTTTATTAAGGTTATTAAGGTAAAAATTCCAGGTCTCTAGAAAAGTCCAGAATCTCGAGAGGACCTTGGGCGTAAAATTTATGGGTATAAATGTTTATCCAATTGTTTATAACAATTGGTGGGTATACTCCAAAATTCCCTAATGGGACCGGAATTTGTAGCTTTTGGGTTAGTTTGGGTGTTCGAATGACTGGGGAATATGCAGGAATATCGTGCAGAATCCAATTGTTTATAACAATTGGGTAATCGAGCCCATATATTATAGGGGTATCGAACAGTTGATGGGTCCGTCATAGCATACTCTTCCTCGGCAGAGGTTAATGACGCTCCTGTTATGTGATGAGTAAGTAAGGGCCCCTATTAGGGGGCATAAGATTACGGCGAATAAAGCACACCGGTGAATATTGTTATTATTATTATTATTTGAGATGCCTTGCTCTAAAGATCGGGGGTAACCGTTTTGGTGTTATTATTATTATTCGTTTGTTTAATTGAAGGATTGGATTACGAAAAATTTTATTGATAAATTGCAGTAAAAATCTCTTGTATTACATTTCTATGGTTATGATTCAATAGTGAAACAAGTAAGGACAATGTTTGGTGTTATTATTTGATTTATTTGCAGTGCCTTTGTTAGTAACTGTTAGGGACGACCTAAGTGTTTTCCACCAGAAATCCACAACCAACCCTCTGAGCGAACCGGCAATCGTGGCCTTTTACCTTTCAGCATACACCCCATAAGCTAAGGGAAAACTTGGTTACGTTTTAGGTTAGGTTTACCCATTGTGTTAGTTTCGGCAAAGGAAGACAAAAAACTATCTGGCGCCCATCCTTTGGTTTTCTGTTCGGATTTTGTAAGGTTGAGGGTAAAAAGGGCGAAGGTAAGGTGCATTTTGACCTCCCTAAAAATGTCACGTTACAAGGGATAATAATTATGAACTAATAATGGAATCGACCAGAATGAAAGTGTTCGTCACGAGACCTGAGGATTATTTTCTGACTCATGTGATAGTGCGGCAATTTTAATTGGACAATGGAAGGGTTTTGTTTATTCAGTGCCCATTCCGTTACCCGTGATGATGTCGTTATGAATTCACAAGTCCAGGATTTAATTGATTTGGAGTTGGAGAATTGAATATGTTTTTGGAAATTTGTCGAACATCTGCAATCCAAAAATGTGATTCCAACAGATGTTCAATGACCCGGTCGATTGCGGCCGGGAAGGCGCTAGTTTATTCTACAATGACTGAGTATTGGAAAGAAATCAAAGTTAGAGGTCAGTGTATAATCGGTAGTTATTTAGCTTCATATCCGAACTGTTCTAGAGATATCTCAATAGCGAGCGGTTTTAGGAGAAAATATCGTCTAAAAAATTTTATGGATTTCGGAAGGTTACAAAAAGTCATCTATTCCTCTTTCACATTCAACCGTTGGTTTGAAAGATACGTGTTGAAACTATATAAAATCATGGAATTTCGAGACTTATGCCCTGCAATTCTAAACCCATTTTTCATGTGTTGCTTAAAATCTAGCAGTATGAATCATCATACATCAGAATTCATGTTATTAAGAAGTGTCCACTCTAGCGTACATCCTGACATTTCGAATCGAGCGTTCCATATACGTGGGCCAGCTGTCTCCAAATTCGTGTTAAAAACCATAAAACATCTTCAAGATATCCGTAGTAAGACAAGGGGAGTTAACCGCCCCAAATGCGAACCTGCGCATCTCTTCTGCGCAGCCCGTGCGCAATTCTTCCGCGCAGCCCGTGCGCGGTGGGCAAGGGGGTAGGGGGGGGGGGGGAGATGGTAATGCCGTGTGCTGCATAGCCGACTGATGAGTAGCTGAATTAGAGGTGGCTACGTTTCCGCGGCCAGTAATACAGAGGATATATGTACGACTGCTGAGTCGCAGGGAGGGCTGGTTAGTATGCAGTCGAGTCATAGGCGTTGGGCGGAGGGGGTGCAGGGGCTAATACGTAGTTAACAAAGTAAGTGGAAGGCGGGGGGCTGTGGGAAAAATAAATGTCTCACGTTGCCGCCGCAAGAGGTGTTTGAAGTTTACCGCGTGTGTAAACATCGGTTTTTCAAACGCCTCAAACGCAATTCCGTTCTCATCGCGGATCGAATTGCTTTCCACGGAGTGACAACGGAGTCCATGGGAAATTTTTTTATTGTATTTTTCCCATGAGCAATCGTCCATCTAATGGGGGTGTTCACCTACTGGTGCTCTTACCCTATGTGAAATTTTATAATTCTTAAAATATAAAGAGATTTTTAAAAAAATATATCCTTCTTGCGATAGAGTTAGATAAACAATTCAATTTGTGAAAAACTATGAGTGTTAGCATAAAAAGTCATAAAAAATAAAATGTGTACTTTTAGGTGTGGAACAACTTTCATTCAACACCTCATTTCGTATCTCTAATTATTGTCGAGATAGAGCGACATGGACCATTCAATTTGTCAATAACAATTAACTATGGGTGTTGGCAAAAAAAGTCTAAGACATCGAATGTGGGTTTTTACGTATGGAACGACTTACATTAAACACATTGTTGCGTATCTCTAACCGTTCGTGCGATATAGCGATCTAAACAATTGAATTTGTTAATAACAATAAACCATCGGTGGCAGCCGGAAAAGTTATACAATATTAAAAATCTATTTTTGTGTGTGGAACAAATTTGATTTGATAATTGTTTTCGTATCTTCAATCGTTCTCACGACGCAGCGATATAATCAATTCATTTGTTAATAACTATAAAATCGCTCGGCCGATTATTTTCAAACTGTAATCAGGGCTAAGTTAGGCGGAAACCTATTCAATGAGTATAAAAAACCCAAATCGCAGGATTGGTCTAGCAGAAATCTTTCGACAAAATTTTGCTCACATACCCATACACACACACACGGACAAACTTCTCGCTCAAAATGGTAGGAAAGGTTTCTAGCGGTCATGAAACGTGGTGAACAAGTGAAATTTCCAATTTCAATGTTCCGACCCATAACAATAACTTCCCTAAGATCGGGAAGTTAATAAATAAAATAAAATTAAAAAAAGTGGATCAATAAATAAGTTTTAAACAAATGTGTTTTTTTTTTTAAAGTTTGTGCCTATCAAAAGTGATGTATAGGGGGCCCCCTACTGCTGACGATGCAATACCTCTTGTGGTAATACCATATAATGGTATAGGAGGTACATATGATACACACACAGTCAGTAATAGCAGAAATCCCTTTTTAAAGCCACATTCATGTGGAACATAAAAAAGAGTTTAGTGAAGCTGAGTGAAGTATGAATTTTCCATTTTTTCAATTTTCAAAAAGTTAATTTTCAAAATTTTCAATTTTCAAAATGTTCAATTTTCAAAATTTTCAATTTTCAAAATTTTCGATTTTCAAAATTTTCATTTTTCAAAATGTTCAATTTTCAATTCTCAAATTCTCAATTTTCAAATTTTCAAACTTCAAATTTCAAATTTTCAAATTTCAAATTTTCAAATTTCAAATTTTCAAATTTCAAATTTTCAAATTTCAAATTTTCAAATTTCAAATTTTCAAATTTCAAATTTTCAAATTTCAAATTTCAAATTTCAAATTTTCAAATGTCAAATTTTCAAATTTCAAATTTTCAATTTTCAAATTTCAAATTTTCAATTTTTCAAATTTCAAATTTTCAAATTTCAAATTTTCAAATTTCAAATTTTCAAATTTCAAATTTTCAAATTTCAAATTTTCAAATTTCAAATTTTCAAATTTCAAATTTTCAAATTTCAAATTTTCAAATTTCAAATTTTCAAATTTCAAATTTTCAAATTTCAAATTTTCAAATTTCAAATTTTCAAATTTCAAATTTTCAAATTTCAAATTTTCAAATTTCAAATTTTCAAATTTCAAATTTTCAAATTTCAAATTTTCAAATTTCAAATTTTCAAATTTCAAATTTTCAAATTTCAAATTTTCAAATTTCAAATTTTCAAATTTCAAATTTTCAAATTTCAAATTTTCAAATTTCAAATTTTCAAATTTCAAATTTTCAAATTTCAAATTTTCAAATTTCAAATTTTCAAATTTCAAATTTTCAAATTTCAAATTTTCAAATTTCAAATTTTCAAATTTCAAATTTTCAAATTTCAAATTTTCAAATTTCAAATTTTCAAATTTCAAATTTTCAAATTTCAAATTTTCAAATTTCAAATTTTCAAATTTCAAATTTTCAAATTTCAAATTTTCAAATTTCAAATTTTCAAATTTCAAATTTTCAATTTTCAAAATTTTCAATTTTCAAAATTTTCGATTTTCAAAATTTTCATTTTTCAAAATGTTCAATTTTCAATTCTCAAATTCTCAATTTTCAAATTTTCAAACTTCAAATTTCAAATTTTCAAATTTCAAATTTTCAAATTTCAAATTTTCAAATTTCAAATTTTCAAATTTCAAATTTTCAAATTTCAAATTTCAAATTTTCAAATGTCAAATTTTCAAATTTCAAATTTTCAATTTTCAAATTTCAAATTTTCAAATTTTCAAATTTCAAATTTTCAAATTTCAAATTTTCAAATTTCAAATTTTCAAATTTCAAATTTTCAAATTTCAAATTTTCAAATTTCAAATTTTCAAATTTCAAATTTTCAAATTTCAAATTTTCAAATTTCAAATTTTCAAATTTCAAATTTTCAAATTTCAAATTTTCAAATTTCAAATTTTCAAATTTCAAATTTTCAAATTTCAAATCAAATTTCAAATTTCAAATTTCAAATTTTCAAATTTCAAATTTTCAAATTTCAAATTTTCAAATTTCAAATTTTCAAATTTCAAATTTCAAATTTTCAAATTTCAAATTTTCAAATTTCAAATTTTCAAATTTCAAATTTTCAAATTTCAAATTTTCAAATTTCAAATTTTCAAATTTCAAATTTTCAAATTTCAAATTTTCAAATTTCAAATTTTCAAATTTCAAATTTTCAAATTTCAAATTTTCAAATTTCAAATTTTCAAATTTCAAATTTTCAAATTTCAAATTTTCAAATTTCAAATTTTCAAATTTCAAATTTTCAAATTTCAAATTTTCAAATTTCAAATTTTCAAATTTCAAATTTTCAAATTTCAAATTTTCAAATTTCAAATTTTCAAATTTCAAATTTTCAAATTTCAAATTTTCAAATTTCAAATTTTCAAATTTCAAATTTTCAAATTTCAAATTTTCAAATTTCAAATTTTCAAATTTCAAATTTTCAAATTTCAAATTTCAAATTTCAAATTTTCAAATTTCAAATTTTCAAATTTCAAATTTTCAAATTTCAAATTTTCAAATTTCAAATTTTCAAATTTCAAATTTTCAAATTTCAAATTTTGAAATTTCAAATTTTGAAATTTCAAATTTTGAAATTTCAAATTTTCAAATTTCAAATTTTCAAATTTCAAATTTTAAATTTTCAAATTTTCAAATTTCAAATTTTCAAATTTCAAATTTTCAAATTTCAAATTTTCAAATTTCAAATTTTCAAATTTCAAATTTTCAAATTTCAAATTTTCAAATTTCAAATTTTCAAATTTCAAATTTTCAAATTTCAAATTTTCAAATTTCAAATTTTCAAATTTCAAATTTTCAAATTTCAAATTTTCAAATTTCAAATTTTCAAATTTCAAATTTTCAAATTTCAAATTTTCAAATTTCAAATTTTCAAATTTCAAATTTTCAAATTTCAAATTTTCAAATTTCAAATTTTCAAATTTCAAATTTTCAAATTTCAAATTTTCAAATTTCAAATTTTCAAATTTCAAATTTTCAAATATCAAATTTTCAAATTTCAAATTTTCAAATTTCAAATTTTCAAATTTCAAATTTCAAATTTTCAAATTTCAAATTTTCAAATTTCAAATTTTCAAATTTCAAATTTTCAAATTTCAAATTTCAAATTTTCAAATTTTCAAATTTCAAATTTTCAAATTTCAAATTCTCAAATTGCAAATTTTCAAATTTCAAATTTTCAAATTTCAAATTTTCAAATTTCAAATTTTCAAATTTCAAATTTTCAAATTTCAAATTTTCAAATTTCAAATTTTCAAATTTCAAATTTTCAAATTTCAAATTTTCAAATTTCAAATTTTCAAATTTCAAATTTTCAAATTTCAAATTTTCAAATTTCAAATTTTCAAATTTCAAATTTTCAAATTTCAAATTTTCAAATTTCAAATTTTCAAATTTCAAATTTTCAAATTTCAAATTTTCAAATTTTCAAATTTCAAATTTTCAAATTTCAAATTTTCAAATTTCAAATTTTCAAATTTCAAATTTTCAAATTTCAAATTTTCAAATTTCAAATTTTCAAATTTCAAATTTTCAAATTTCAAATTTTCAAATTTCAAATTTTCAAATTTCAAATTTTCAAATTTCAAATTTTCAAATTTCAAATTTTCAAATTTCAAATTTTCAAATTTCAAATTTCAAATTTCAAATTTCAAATTTTCAAATTTCAAATTTTCAAATTTCAAATTTTCAAATTTCAAATTTTCAAATTTCAAATTTTCAAATTTCAAATTTTCAAATTTCAAATTTTCAAATTTCAAATTTTCAAATTTCAAATTTTCAAATTTCAAATTTTCAAATTTCAAATTTTCAAATTTCAAATTTTCAAATTTCAAATTTTCAAATTTCAAATTTTCAAATTTCAAATTTTCAAATTTCAAATTTTCAAATTTCAAATTTTCAAATTTCAAATTTTCAAATTTCAAATTTCAAATTTCAAATTTCAAATTTCAAATTTCAAATTTTCAAATTTCAAATTTTCAAATTTCAAATTTTCAAATTTCAAATTTTCAAATTTCAAATTTTCAAATTTCAATTTTCAAATTTCAAATTTTCAAATTTCAAATTTTCAAATTTCAAATTTTCAAATTTCAAATTTTCAAATTTCAAATTTTCAAATTTCAAATTTCAAATTTTCAAATTTCAAATTTTCAAATTTCAAATTTTCAAATTTCAAATTTTCAAATTTCAAATTTTCAAATTTCAAATTTTCAAATTTCAAATTTCAAATTTTCAAATTTCAAATTTTCAAATTTCAAATTTTCAAATTTCAAATTTTCAAATTTCAAATTTTCAAATTTCAAATTTTCAAATTTCAAATTTTCAAATTTCAAATTTTCAAATTTCAAATTTTCAAATTTCAAATTTTCAAATTTCAAATTTTCAAATTTCAAATTTTCAAATTTCAAATTTTCAAATTTCAAATTTTCAAATTTCAAATTTTCAAATTTCAAATTTCAAATTTTCAAATTTCAAATTTTCAAATTTCAAATTTTCAAATTTCAAATTTTCAAATTTCAAATTTTCAAATTTCAAATTTTCAAATTTCAAATTTTCAAATTTCAAATTTTCAAATTTCAAATTTCAAATTTTCAAATTTCAAATTTTCAAATTTCAAATTTCAAATTTCAAATTTTCAAATTTCAAATTTTCAAATTTCAAATTTCAAATTTTCAAATTTTCAAATTTTCAAATTTCAAATTTTCAAATTTCAAATTTTCAAATTTCAAATTTTCAAATTTCAAATTTTCAAATTTCAAATTTCAAATTTCAAATTTCAAATTTTCAAATTTCAAATTTTCAAATTTCAAATTTTCAAATTTCAAATTTCAAATTTTCAAATTTCAAATTTTCAAATTTCAAATTTCAAATTTCAAATTTCAAATTTTCAAATTTCAAATTTTCAAATTTCAAATTTTCAAATTTCAAATTTTCAAATTTCAAATTTTCAAATTTCAAATTTTCAAATTTCAAATTTTCAAATTTCAAATTTTCAAATTTCAAATTTTCAAATTTCAAATTTTCAAATTTCAAATTTTCAAATTTCAAATTTTCAAATTTCAAATTTTCAAATTTCAAATTTTCAAATTTCAAATTTTCAAATTTCAAATTTTCAAATTTCAAATTTTCAAATTTCAAATTTTCAAATTTCAAATTTTCAAATTTCAAATTTTCAAATTTCAAATTTTCAATTTTCAAAATTTTCAATTTTCAAAATTTTCGATTTTCAAAATTTTCATTTTTCAAAATGTTCAATTTTCAATTCTCAAATTCTCAATTTTCAAATTTTCAAACTTCAAATTTCAAATTTTCAAATTTCAAATTTTCAAATTTCAAATTTTCAAATTTCAAATTTTCAAATTTCAAATTTTCAAATTTCAAATTTCAAATTTTCAAATGTCAAATTTTCAAATTTCAAATTTTCAATTTTCAAATTTCAAATTTTCAAATTTTCAAATTTCAAATTTTCAAATTTCAAATTTTCAAATTTCAAATTTTCAAATTTCAAATTTTCAAATTTCAAATTTTCAAATTTCAAATTTTCAAATTTCAAATTTTCAAATTTCAAATTTTCAAATTTCAAATTTTCAAATTTCAAATTTTCAAATTTCAAATTTTCAAATTTCAAATTTTCAAATTTCAAATTTTCAAATTTCAAATTTTCAAATTTCAAATTTTCAAATTTCAAATTTTCAAATTTCAAATTTTCAAATTTCAAATTTTCAAATTTCAAATTTTCAAATTTCAAATTTCAAATTTTCAAATTTCAAATTTCAAATTTCAAATTTTCAAATTTCAAATTTTCAAATTTCAAATTTTCAAATTTCAAATTTTCAAATTTCAAATTTTCAAATTTCAAATTTTCAAATTTCAAATTTTCAAATTTCAAATTTTCAAATTTCAAATTTTCAAATTTCAAATTTTCAAATTTCAAATTTCAATTCAAATTTCAAATTTCAAATTTTCAAATTTCAAATTTTCAAATTTCAAATTTTCAAATTTCAAATTTTCAAATTTCAAATTTTCAAATTTCAAATTTTCAAATTTCAAATTTTCAAATTTCAAATTTTCAAATTTCAAATTTTCAAATTTCAAATTTTCAAATTTCAAATTTTCAAATTTCAAATTTTCAAATTTCAAATTTTCAAATTTCAAATTTTCAAATTTCAAATTTTCAAATTTCAAATTTTCAAATTTCAAATTTTCAAATTTCAAATTTTCAAATTTCAAATTTTCAAATTTCAAATTTTCAAATTTCAAATTTTCAAATTTCAAATTTTCAAATTTCAAATTTTCAAATTTCAAATTTTCAAATTTCAAATTTTCAAATTTCAAATTTCAAATTTCAAATTTTCAAATTTCAAATTTTCAAATTTCAAATTTTCAAATTTCAAATTTTCAAATTTCAAATTTTCAAATTTCAAATTTTCAAATTTCAAATTTTCAAATTTCAAATTTTCAAATTTCAAATTTTCAAATTTCAAATTTTCAAATTTCAAATTTTCAAATTTCAAATTTTCAAATTTCAAATTTCAAATTTCAAATTTTCAAATTTCAAATTTTCAAATTTCAAATTTTCAAATTTCAAATTTTCAAATTTCAAATTTTCAAATTTCAAATTTTCAAATTTCAAATTTTCAAATTTCAAATTTTCAAATTTCAAATTTTCAAATTTCAAATTTTCAAATTTCAAATTTTCAAATTTCAAATTTTCAAATTTCAAATTTTCAAATATCAAATTTTCAAATTTCAAATTTTCAAATTTCAAATTTTCAAATTTCAAATTTTCAAATTTTCAAATTTCAAATTTTCAAATTTCAAATTTTCAAATTTCAAATTTTCAAATTTCAAATTTCAAATTTTCAAATTTTCAAATTTCAAATTTTCAAATTTCAAATTCTCAAATTGCAAATTTTCAAATTTCAAATTTTCAAATTTCAAATTTTCAAATTTCAAATTTTCAAATTTCAAATTTTTTTCAAATTTCAAATTTTCAAATTTCAAATTTTCAAATTTCAAATTTTCAAATTTCAAATTTTCAAATTTCAAATTTTCAAATTTCAAATTTTCAAATTTCAAATTTTCAAATTTCAAATTTTCAAATTTCAAATTTTCAAATTTCAAATTTTCAAATTTCAAATTTTCAAATTTCAAATTTTCAAATTTCAAATTTTCAAATTTCAAATTTTCAAATTTCAAATTTTCAAATTTCAAATTTTCAAATTTCAAATTTTCAAATTTCAAATTTTCAAATTTCAAATTTTCAAATTTCAAATTTTCAAATTCAAATTTTCAAATTTCAAATTTTCAAATTTCAAATTTTCAAATTTCAAATTTTCAAATTTCAAATTTTCAAATTTCAAATTTTCAAATTTCAAATTTCAAATTTTCAAATTTCAAATTTTCAAATTTCAAATTTTCAAATTTCAAATTTTCAAATTTCAAATTTTCAAATTTCAAATTTTCAAATTTCAAATTTTCAAATTTCAAATTTTCAAATTTCAAATTTTCAAATTTCAAATTTTCAAATTTCAAATTTTCAAATTTCAAATTTTCAAATTTCAAATTTTCAAATTTCAAATTTCAAATTTTCAAATTTCAAATTTTCAAATTTCAAATTTTCAAATTTCAAATTTTCAAATTTCAAATTTTCAAATTTCAAATTTTCAAATTTCAAATTTTCAAATTTCAAATTTTCAAATTTCAAATTTTCAAATTTCAAATTTTCAAATTTCAAATTTTCAAATTTCAAATTTTCAAATTTCAAATTTTCAAATTTCAAATTTTCAAATTTCAAATTTTCAAATTTCAAATTTTCAAATTTCAAATTTTCAAATTTCAAATTTTCAAATTTCAAATTTTCAAATTTCAAATTTTCAAATTTCAAATTTTCAAATTTCAAATTTTCAAATTTCAAATTTTCAAATTTCAAATTTTCAAATTTCAAATTTTCAAATTTCAAATTTTCAAATTTCAAATTTCAAATTTCAAATTTCAAATTTCAAATTTTCAAATTTCAAATTTCAAATTTTCAAATTTCAAATTTCAAATTTCAAATTTTCAAATTTCAAATTTTCAAATTTCAAATTTTCAAATTTCAAATTTTCAAATTTCAAATTTTCAAATTTCAAATTTTCAAATTTCAAATTTTCAAATTTCAAATTTTCAAATTTCAAATTTTCAAATTTCAAATTTTCAAATTTCAAATTTTCAAATTTCAAATTTTCAAATTTCAAATTTTCAAATTTCAAATTTTCAAATTTCAAATTTTCAAATTTCAAATTTTCAAATTTCAAATTTTCAAATTTCAAATTTTCAAATTTCAAATTTTCAAATTTTCAAATTTCAAATTTTCAAATTTCAAATTTTCAAATTTCAAATTTTCAAATTTCAAATTTTCAAATTTCAAATTTTCAAATTTCAAATTTTCAAATTTCAAATTTTCAAATTTCAAATTTTCAAATTTTCAAATTTCAAATTTTCAAATTTCAAATTTTCAAATTTCAAATTTTCAAATTTCAAATTTCAAATTTCAAATTTCAAATTTCAAATTTCAAATTTTCAAATTTCAAATTTTCAAATTTCAAATTTTCAAATTTCAAATTTTCAAATTTCAAATTTTCAAATTTCAAATTTCAAATTTTCAAATTTCAAATTTTCAAATTTCAAATTTTCAAATTTCAAATTTTCAAATTTCAAATTTTCAAATTTCAAATTTTCAAATTTCAAATTTTCAAATTTCAAATTTTCAAATTTCAAATTTTCAAATTTCAAATTTTCAAATTTCAAATTTTCAAATTTCAAATTTTCAAATTTCAAATTTTCAAATTTCAAATTTTCAAATTTCAAATTTTCAAATTTCAAATTTTCAAATTTCAAATTTTCAAATTTCAAATTTTCAAATTTCAAATTTTCAAATTTCAAATTTTCAAATTTCAAATTTTCAAATTTCAAATTTTCAAATTTCAAATTTTCAAATTTCAAATTTTCAAATTTCAAATTTTCAAATTTCAAATTTTCAAATTTCAAATTTCAAATTTCAAATTTTCAAATTTCAAATTTTCAAATTTCAAATTTTCAAATTTCAAATTTTCAAATTTCAAATTTCAAATTTCAAATTTCAAATTTCAAATTTTCAAATTTCAAATTTTCAAATTTCAAATTTTCAAATTTCAAATTTTCAAATTTCAAATTTTCAAATTTCAAATTTTCAAATTTCAAATTTTCAAATTTCAAATTTTCAAATTTTCAAATTTCAAATTTTCAAATTTCAAATTTTCAAATTTCAAATTTTCAAATTTCAAATTTTCAAATTTCAAATTTTCAAATTTCAAATTTCAAATTTCAAATTTCAAATTTCAAATTTTCAAATTTCAAATTTTCAAATTTCAAATTTCAAATTTCAAATTTTCAAATTTCAAATTTTCAAATTTCAAATTTTCAAATTTCAAATTTTCAAATTTCAAATTTTCAAATTTCAAATTTTCAAATTTCAAATTTTCAAATTTCAAATTTCAAATTTCAAATTTTCAAATTTCAAATTTCAAATTTTCAAATTTCAAATTTCAAATTTCAAATTTCAAATTTCAAATTTCAAATTTCAAATTTCAAATTTCAAATTTCAAATTTCAAATTTTCAAATTTCAAATTTTCAAATTTCAAATTTTCAAATTTCAAATTTTCAAATTTCAAATTTTCAAATTTCAAATTTTCAAATTTCAAATTTTCAAATTTCAAATTTCAAATTTTCAAATTTCAAATTTTCAAATTTCAAATTTTCAAATTTCAAATTTTCAAATTTCAAATTTTCAAATTTCAAATTTTCAAATTTCAAATTTTCAAATTTCAAATTTTCAAATTTCAAATTTTCAAATTTCAAATTTTCAAATTTCAAATTTTCAAATTTCAAATTTTCAAATTTCAAATTTTCAAATTTCAAATTTTCAAATTTCAAATTTTCAAATTTCAAATTTTCAAATTTCAAATTTTCAAATTTCAAATTTTCAAATTTCAAATTTTCAAATTTCAAATTTTCAAATTTCAAATTTTCAAATTTCAAATTTTCAAATTTCAAATTTCAAATTTCAAATTTCAAATTTCAAATTTCAAATTTCAAATTTCAAATTTCAAATTTTCAAATTTCAAATTTTCAAATTTCAAATTTTCAAATTTCAAATTTTCAAATTTCAAATTTTCAAATTTCAAATTTTCAAATTTCAAATTTTCAAATTTCAAATTTTCAAATTTCAAATTTTCAAATTTCAAATTTTCAAATTTCAAATTTTCAAATTTCAAATTTCAAATTTCAAATTTTCAAATTTCAAATTTTCAAATTTCAAATTTTCAAATTTCAAATTTTCAAATTTCAAATTTTCAAATTTCAAATTTTCAAATTTCAAATTTCAAATTTCAAATTTTCAAATTTCAAATTTTCAAATTTCAAATTTTCAAATTTCAAATTTTCAAATTTCAAATTTTCAAATTTCAAATTTCAAATTTCAAATTTCAAATTTCAAATTTCAAATTTCAAATTTTCAAATTTCAAATTTTCAAATTTCAAATTTTCAAATTTCAAATTTTCAAATTTCAAATTTTCAAATTTCAAATTTTCAAATTTCAAATTTTCAAATTTCAAATTTCAAATTTCAAATTTTCAAATTTCAAATTTTCAAATTTCAAATTTTCAAATTTCAAATTTTCAAATTTCAAATTTTCAAATTTCAAATTTTCAAATTTCAAATTTTCAAATTTCAAATTTTCAAATTTCAAATTTTCAAATTTCAAATTTTCAAATTTCAAATTTTCAAATTTCAAATTTTCAAATTTCAAATTTTCAAATTTCAAATTTTCAAATTTTCAAATTTTCAAATTTCAAATTTTCAAATTTCAAATTTTCAAATTTCAAATTTTCAAATTTCAAATTTTCAAATTTCAATTTTCAAATTTCAAATTTCAAATTTTCAAATTTCAAATTTTCAAATTTCAAATTTTCAAATTTCAAATTTTCAAATTTCAAATTTTCAAATTTCAAATTTTCAAATTTCAAATTTTCAAATTTCAAATTTTCAAATTTCAAATTTTCAAATTTCAAATTTTCAAATTTCAAATTTTCAAATTTCAAATTTTCAAATTTCAAATTTTCAAATTTCAAATTTTCAAATTTCAAATTTTCAAATTTCAAATTTTCAAATTTCAAATTTTCAAATTTCAAATTTTCAAATTTCAAATTTTCAAATTTCAAATTTTCAAATTTCAAATTTTCAAATTTCAAATTTTCAAATTTCAAATTTTCAAATTTCAAATTTTCAAATTTCAAATTTTCAAATTTCAAATTTTCAAATTTCAAATTTTCAAATTTCAAATTTTCAAATTTCAAATTTTCAAATTTCAAATTTTCAAATTTCAAATTTTCAAATTTCAAATTTTCAAATTTCAAATTTTCAAATTTCAAATTTTCAAATTTCAAATTTTCAAATTTCAAATTTTCAAATTTCAAATTTTCAAATTTCAAATTTTCAAATTTCAAATTTTCAAATTTCAAATTTTCAAATTTCAAATTTTCAAATTTCAAATTTTCAAATTTCAAATTTTCAAATTTCAAATTTTCAAATTTCAAATTTTCAAATTTCAAATTTTCAAATTTCAAATTTCAAATTTTCAAATTTCAAATTTTCAAATTTCAAATTTTCAAATTTCAAATTTTCAAATTTCAAATTTTCAAATTTCAAATTTTCAAATTTCAAATTTTCAAATTTCAAATTTTCAAATTTCAAATTTTCAAATTTCAAATTTTCAAATTTCAAATTTTCAAATTTCAAATTTTCAAATTTCAAATTTTCAAATTTCAAATTTTCAAATTTCAAATTTTCAAATTTCAAATTTTCAAATTTCAAATTTTCAAATTTCAAATTTTCAAATTTCAAATTTTCAAATTTTCAAATTTCAAATTTTCAAATTTCAAATTTTCAAATTTCAAATTTTCAAATTTCAAATTTTCAAATTTCAAATTTTCAAATTTCAAATTTTCAAATTTCAAATTTTCAAATTTCAAATTTCAAATTTTCAAATTTCAAATTTTCAAATTTCAAATTTTCAAATTTCAAATTTTCAAATTTCAAATTTTCAAATTTCAAATTTTCAAATTTCAAATTTTCAAATTTCAAATTTTCAAATTTCAAATTTTCAAATTTCAAATTTTCAAATTTCAAATTTTCAAATTTCAAATTTTCAAATTTCAAATTCTCAAATTTCAAATTTTCAAATTTCAAATTTTCAAATTTCAAATTTTCAAATTTCAAATTTTCAAATTTCAAATTTTCAAATTTCAAATTTTCAAATTTCAAATTTTCAAATTTCAAATTTTCAAATTTCAAATTTTCAAATTTCAAATTTTCAAATTTCAAATTTTCAAATTTCAAATTTTCAAATTTCAAATTTTCAAATTTCAAATTTTCAAATTTCAAATTTTCAAATTTCAAATTTTCAAATTTCAAATTTTCAAATTTCAAATTTCAAATTTTCAAATTTCAAATTTTCAAATTTCAAATTTCAAATTTTCAAATTTCAAATTTTCAAATTTCAAATTTTCAAATTTCAAATTTTCAAATTTCAAATTTTCAAATTTCAAATTTTCAAATTTCAAATTTTCAAATTTCAAATTTTCAAATTTCAAATTTTCAAATTTCAAATTTCAAATTTTCAAATTTCAAATTTTCAAATTTCAAATTTTCAAATTTCAAATTTTCAAATTTCAAATTTTCAAATTTCAAATTTTCAAATTTCAAATTTTCAAATTTCAAATTTTCAAATTTCAAATTTTCAAATTTCAAATTTTCAAATTTCAAATTTTCAAATTTTCAAATTTTCAAATTTCAAATTTTCAAATTTCAAATTTTCAAATTTCAAATTTTCAAATTTCAAATTTTCAAATTTCAAATTTTCAAATTTCAAATTTTCAAATTTCAAATTTTCAAATTTCAAATTTTCAAATTTCAAATTTTCAAATTTCAAATTTTCAAATTTCAAATTTTCAAATTTCAAATTTTCAAATTTCAAATTTTCAAATTTCAAATTTTCAAATTTCAAATTTTCAAATTTCAAATTTTCAAATTTCAAATTTTCAAATTTCAAATTTTCAAATTTCAAATTTTCAAATTTTCAAATTTCAAATTTTCAAATTTCAAATTTTCAAATTTTCAAATGTCAAATTTTCAAATTTCGAATTTTCAATCTTCGATTTCAAACCAAATTTGTGTTCTGTGTGGGTGTGTGTTGTTTTTTGTTTATTTATTGATTCTTTTTTTAATTTTACTAGAAAAAAGGAGAAAGAAGGAAGCCAACCGCGTTCCTCACGCTTCCTTCTTTCTCTTTCCTTCCTCTTTTTCGTCGTTTTGATCTATCAAACAAACTTACAAAATTAACAAATAAAAATATAAAGTGCAAAGGACAATACCCCTTGGCACATACAATAATAAAGTTGTCTCCAGCCCACTACGGAACATCTATAACGAAGCCCACCACGGAATCCCACCGCACTGAGTTGAAGGCATTCTTGATGTCCAGAGTAACGACCAAACAATAGTGTTTCATACCTCCTTTCCATCGCCCGCCCTCGACTGCTTTTTTGGCTGTTTTGACCACCCGATCTGTAGCATCCCCTATAACGAAGCCCACCACGGAATCCCACCGCACTGAGTTGAAGGCATTCTTGATGTCCAGAGTAACGACCAAACAATAGTGTTTCATACCTCCTTTCCATCGCCCGCCCTCGACTGCTTTTTTGGCTGTTTTGACCACCCGATCTGTAGCATCCAACGTAGATCGTCGTCGTCTGAAGCCATATTGAGCTTGGGCCAACAGGGGTTCCACCACTGCCTCAATTCTCTGGTGTATTATGCGCTGCAGGATGTTGTTCGCCGTATCCAGGATACAGAGTGGACGATATGATGACGGCTCGTCCGGTGGCTTTTTTCCCTTAGGCAGAAGTACGAGTCTCTGT
Source organism: Asobara japonica (assembly GCA_026005395.1). Lineage (NCBI taxonomy): Eukaryota > Metazoa > Arthropoda > Insecta > Hymenoptera > Braconidae > Asobara > Asobara japonica. The sequence goes on along the minus strand of BQMI01000442.1, from coordinate 1,513,495 downwards.
TGCTTCCATCTGTTCGGGAAGATACCTTCCTGAATGCAAGCATTGTACATGTCTAGAAAAATTCCAGGTGCTGCATTAATGGCTTCAGCGCTATGTTTGGAACACCATCGAGACCAGGGGCCTTGTTGTAGCCCACTCTACTACAGGCCCGCAATAGCTCCTCAGCTATAATCGCTGGAATTCCGCCGTTGATACCGGTGCGTGTGTATGTGTTCGGAAATCGGTTGAAAGTGAGTTTGTTTTTTTGAAAAATCATGGAGTCAGTTAACGAAAATCACCAACGTTCAGCCTCACCCCCGATATATGGAGCAGCAGGAGAAAATGCAGGGTACGGTAGACGTCCCCGTGAACTATTTAGCTTGCTTCGTGAGGAGAACGTGTTCCGTGCCTCGAAGCTTGCTGGACCAGCTTCCGAGATCGCAAGCAGTGCTCGTGATTAAGGAGACAATTGCACGTTTGCGTAGGGATGAGAGTCCATCCATCAACATAATTATTAACTTCCCGATATAGGGAAGTTATTGTAATGACCCCGGAAATCGAAAGTGAAATTTTCATGATATTTTCACTTTTCGCGACGTTTCACATCATCCTGAGTCGTTTTCTGAAAAGTGTGTGTGTGTGTGTGACCAAAAACTTTGTTTAACGTTTCCGAAGAAACCAACGTAGTAATTTACGTTTTTTTTTTATCGACGCGACTTACTATTCTCCAGGTCTGAAAGGAATGATTTGTGCGAAAAATGATTCGTTCAATTGTTATTAACAAATTCAATTGTGTATATCGCTTTATCGCATGAACGGTTTGAGATAGGAAAAAAAGTGTTCAATGAAAGTTGTTCCCCGCTACGAAATGCACATTTGACATTTTCGGACTTTTTTTAATAACACCCGTAGTTAATTGTTAGTAACAAAAAAGATTGTTTATATCGCAGCGGCGTGAGAACAGTTGAAGATACGAAATAAATTTGTCGATAAAAATTATTCTACACACAAAAATACATATTTAATGTCGTATAACCTCATCAATAGAGTCATTTGGGCCATATATCCGGTCGTGTAACCTCCAATTTATTTAATCTACTGTCATTCTATTACTGTACAACGTTTCAAACGCCCTGGGCGTTCATCTTCAGGTACTCAAACTATAATCAATAAATTTGTCCATTAATTAACATAGTTTTGTCACAATCAATTTCCAACGAAATTTTCCTATTACATACCAAAATTCACTTCTGGGAAGTTTCCCTTTGTTGTTGTTAAACTTAGATTCATCGATTCTTTTCGGTTTATGACTAGTAGTTTAGAGAAATTAGCTAGTTACGTCACCGATCAGGACAAGTCCTTCACCCAAAAGTACTGCCATGCGGATATGGACAAATTTCAGTTTTTGCTTAGAAAAGGAATTTTTCTCTATGAGTACGTAGACTCTTGGGAGGAACTAAGCGATCCGCAATTACCTCCAAGCAACAGTTTCTACTCCAAATTAAATGATGAAAGTGTGTCGGCTGAGGATTATGCGCATGCTCACAGAGTCTGGGAAGTGTTTGATATTGCGTCCTTGGGTGAGTATTCAGACCTCTATTTGACTACAGATGTCCTACTTTTGGCAGACATTTTTCAAAATTTTCGACATGTTTGTTCCACCGTCTATAAACTTGACCCCCTTCACTATTACACAGCACCAGGACTAGCATTGGATGCTATGCTGAAATGCACTGGTGTCAGTCTCGAACTTTTAACTGATGTCGAAGTACACTTGTTTGTGGAGAAGGTTATTCGAGGCGGTCTGGTGCAGTGCTGCGTACGCCCGTGCGAACGACAAGTAGATGGAGGAAGAATTCGATGCTTCCAAGGAGCCCTGCCATCTCATGTACTTTGACGTTAACAACTTGTACGGTGCAGCTATACCACAGTTCTTACCCTCAGGATCATTCAAATGGATTGACCCATCAATTGTCGATGTGCTCACACATGCAGATGACTCAACAAAAGGATACATCCTTGAGGTAGACTTGGATTATTCCGAGGAACTTTTTGCGTCTCACAAGGATTTACTCCTTTGCCCGAACATGTTACTCCCGATAGTAAGAAGATCTCAAAACTAATGACAACTTTACTGCCAAAGAAAAATTATGTCATCCACTATAAGAATCTGAAGCAAAGTCTAACTTATGGTCTAACATTGACTAAAATTCATCGGGTATTGGAATTTGATTAGGCGCCATGGCTAAAACCATACATCGACTTCAATACAGACTTGAGAAAGCAATTCACCAACGATTCCGAGAAAAATTTCTCCAAATTGATGAATAATGTAGTCTTTGGTAAAACAATTGAGAACGTTAGGAATCAAAAAGACGTGAAGTTGGTGGACGAAATCGGGAGGGAGAGATGGAGCGAAAGCTCTAATTCCTCGACCCAGCTTCCACAGCTGCACCATTTCCAACGATGATATGGTGATTATCCAATTGGATCGTACGAAGAGTTTTTCAAGAAACCGATTTACATTGGTTTCTCAATTTTGGACATTTCAAAAACATTCATCTATGATTTTCATTGAGGGTCTGTTAAGGCAGTTTTTGGAGATCAGGCTAAGCTTATGAGTACAGATACTGATAGTCTCCTGTATGAGTTTAGAGTGCCCGACATTTATGAATGTATGAAACGTGATATTGATAAGTTTGACACGTCTGATTACCCAGTGGACAATGTTTATCAAATGCCGCTTATGAATAAGAAAGTGCTCGGACTGATGAAGGATGAATGTAATGGGCGGGTTATGAGTGAGTTTATAGGTTTAAGAGAAAAATCATACGCATTCAAAATCCATGGGGTTGAGAGAGCGAAGATGCGTGCTAAAGGAGTGAACCGGGCTGCTGTGAAAACAATAACCTTTGATGATTATAAAAACTATTTGATGAACCATGAGGTTTTGTTTAAAGAATTTGATTAAGAGTAATAAGCATGATGTGTATACAGTGAAACAACAGAAATTATCGTTAAGTTGAAATGATGATAAGAGAGTGCTCTCTGTGAATTCGAACGACACTGTACCTTATGGATATTGTGAATGAACAACACATTATGAAGAGAAACAATTTTGATTTATTTGCATCGAACATAAATCACAATTCATTTTTATCAATCCAACTGTTATGAGTATTGTCGAAACCTAACAACTTGACAAAGACTTTGATTTCGGAACGCTTGAGCACCTTCTCCACGAGATAAACGTCAGGATACTTGACTCTGGTAATTTCCTCTTGGTAGAAGCCGCCTTTGATAGGACTACCCTCATAATCGGAGAGTCTATAAGCCACGGGTTTCTTATTGTGGACTTCAGCTACAGTGAATACTGCTGTTGTCCAATTGGGTGTATATCCATTCTCGAACACATTCTTGTACTTACTTATGCGCACTTTATCTCCAACTCTGAACATAATTCTTTTGTTCGTCTGATTGGCCTCGAATTTCCTGTAGACAAGTTGGAGAAGGTGCTGCTCCTAATCAGCAATTACATCTTTGGGTTCCATGCGCATTGTGCGATGTCTGGTAGCATTGTATAACTGCATAAGTTTGTCAATAATGGGAATCCAGTTATAGGTTCCCTGCAGGCCGAATTGTTTCCACATTTTCTTTTTGAGTGTACGATTGAAACGTTCGCAGATTGATGCCTTGAGATGACTGAATGTTGAGTACATGTTAATACCGTGATGTTTCATGAGATACTGGAATTCTCTGTTGTAGAATTCTTTGCCCTGATCCACATGCAGATTTTGAGGTATACGGCCTTGTGCTAATATTGATTCCATGGCTTTCGTCACATCTTTGCCATTCTTTGTCTTGGTGGGTACAGCCTACGCATACTTGGAGAAAATGTCAAACGGTCAAAAGGTATTTGTAGCCTTTATTCATGCGGGCATAGGCACCCATTTCCACAAGATCGGCCTGCCAAGTGTCTTCCACGCTGCGCATCTCCACCCGACGTCGTGGATAGTTCCGTCGAGCAAGTCTATGAAGCTCTTCCACCACCGCTACCGTCTCCTTAGTCATTTTCCAGTGCAATCAAACGAGTATCCGAATTCAAAATCATCTGAGAATTGCGTAACGCCAAATCGTTATTTATATTCTTTTAAAGAATGGAGAATTGTTCCAATATTAATCTGTGCAGGCTCTCTAACATGAATGTAATGTTAAACCCACTATTAAGAGTTGTTGATAGTTCGAGATCAAGTTGATGAATGAGTTCAGAAATTTGCAGCAAATGTTCTTGTACATCCTCTTCATGTATACTATGCTCCTTCATCATGCTCGAAAAATTCTTCGCAAATAATGTCCTGAATATCTTCAATCCTGTTGCTTAGCGACGCTGTCACAGTGTCCATAACACGAATTTCCGCTTTGATAACATTGCGTATCATTCCAGAATGATACAGCGTCCGCCTCATCCATAGCTATGTCGAGATTGGTGAGTCTCCGATTATGCATATCATAGTGTCCATCAGCAGTCACTTTGAAGCCTCCACCAGGAGCACCACGCACACCGCTGACAATAGTCTTGGCATTATCCAGGGGACGTCCGAACAAGTCGACACTTTCAAATGATGCTTCACTACTGCCGTTGTAGTCTAATAAATGATAGTAGCCTCACGCAACTCTTCCACTATGGGCATTATTTTATTAGTGTGACTGAGATTCCCCGCTGATTGTGGTGCCATGAGCAGTCTCAACCGATCGAGAAGTTCATTTCGATCATCGCAGTAGACGTAATCTATTGGTGCGTTCGATACGAGGATATTGCGTGGAAGACCCATGCCTAGTTTTCCAGGTGTTAGCAGGTTTCTAATGATTGTCTGATATTTCATGCTACTGCTCTCTCGAGCAGGTCTGTTGGTTTGATAGTAAGCGCGATAGACATTGGTGCCAAGAATAATTTTTCCATAGGTATTTTTATCAGTCTCTGTGATGAGAGTTAAGTTCGGTGTTTTTCTTAATATTAATTCAAGCAGCCCAGGAGTCAGCGGGTACGTTTCATCCTTTACAGTCATGAAATCCGCATAGAAGGTAACTATAGAATCACCAATCACCTCCTTCAAGTTGCGTAGACCAAACTCCTTATCGAAATCCTGAGCTTCACGCTCTATATTGAGTGGACTGAGATATCTCGGGAGAAGGTGTTGAGAGCTTAGAGGAGATTCCGCCTTAATAGATGGAATATGCTCCTTTCCACTTAAGACTTTAATTGGGGAGATTTTTTTTCTTTCCCGTATAGGTGTACTGGCTATTGTGGTTCATCGAATGACTCACCTCCAATAGCAGTGTCAAAGTCATCAGTCTGTAGCATGGAGTGGGCACTCACCGAGGCCTCTCCTTCTCATGCTTCACTTTGGGCACTTTCACCGGCTGAGTCCCAGCCAGCTTCTCAAGAGGAGCCACCATTCAATTCACTCATTTTCTCTTGAGTGGCCTCAGCAATTCACTCATTTTCTCTTGAGTGCGCTCTCTCCCTAATTTCAGCAGTTTATGCTTGCGACGAATAGCATTACTTGCCTCAGCTATACGATCTAAGACGTTCGTCTCCTTCTCAAAAATCTTGCGCTACATGTTGATACTTGGGGGCTTACTTAACAACTGGTATCCACATCCTTAGATTGAGCGTATTTATCTCCTCAAGAAAGAGTCGAATCCTCTGCGATAGCGACCCTCCTGTAAGTCGCTATCCTTATCGATTACCACGAAACTGTGCTTGCCGTCTATCCAACACTTGGCACATAAGTTCTTGAATTCTTCAAAAGATATATCGCTGTTCACATGATCCTGATAGATATGTTTCAAATTCCTATCATCTTGACGGAAGAGAATGAGGAGATTGGTATTGTCACGCACTAGGTGTTTAGGGACATGTGCATAGGTCTGATAATGGTAGAAACTATCTACGTCCTTGTGTTGTCCCATGCAAAAGAATGCTCCCATATTGTCTTGCTTTTCACATACTACATCATCGAAGATCATGATAGAGTTTGACCGAGCGTCCTCTGGTCGAATTACGTCCTCATGCTCACTGAATGAATACCTTTGATAGGGGCCAGTATTTTTCGTAGCAACTCATACTTGGGCGGATGGAGTGGCCTTGAGTAGAAGTAAAGGTGTTCAAATCGTAGACCATCAGGGTGAACGATCAGCCCGAGCAGAACATTCGTTTTACCAGAATTGGAGGGACCGCAGATAACTGCACGCACACTGCTGGGTAACAGAGCTCCATGACGTTTCTTCTCCTGTCTCTGAGTTGTAAGCTCATCAAAATTAGCTATTGGGAGCTTTGTCCTCCGTTCCGTAAACTTCATGATTACTAACTGACGGAACAACTATAAAGATCCACTATTTATAGCGTTCGATGCACGTCAAATTACAAGGGGTAGTGCCATTAATTCCATGACCGCAAGAAGTCGGCAATGCTTCAGAAAACTGAGGTCACGTGCATGAATCAGGGTAACTAACCAAGTACTCCCCAATCGGGTTCGATAAAGCCAGAGTTCTATAAAGGAATCGTAGTCATTGCCTCAGTCATCAGTTTTCATCTGGCCATGAATAGATGTCAACGTAAGAGAGGTCGCGGACTCGTGAATATGCTCATCAATAACCTTCCCGTGGAATTACATCTACCGGGCTATAACTATTGTGGCCCTGGTACGAACCTGAAGGAGAAATTGGCTCGCGGTGATCCCGGCGTTAATCCCCTAGACACACCTCGCAAGGAGCACGACATAACCTACTTAAAAAATCGAGGAAAGCTCTCTGCACGTCACGCTGCTGATAAAATCCTCACAGAGAAAGCCTGGAAACGGGTCTTCGCAAAGGACGCTGGTCTTGCGGAAAAAGCAGCAGCTTGGGGCATCGCTAATACCATGAAGGTGAAAACTTCTCTCAGTATGGGGCTGAAAAGTCATGCAAAGAGAAAGGGAGGAAGAAGAAAACGTCGTGGAGGTGGGCATGGAAAGAAAGTGGCATTGAAACGCATCCTTGACGCTCCCAAGTCTGCAATGCAACCAGGAGAACATGCTATCAAAACCGCGTTGGAAGGTGCACGCAATGCGGTAAAGACGGGCGGCGGTATGAGACGTGTGCGTGTACCTCATATTGTACCAGTGCCATCTAAAATTGGAGGGCTGCTGCCCTTCCTCATTCCTCTGTTCGCAGGTTTGAGTGCAACTGGAGCATTAGCAGGGGGCGCTGCAGGTATCACTAAAGCCATCAACGGCTCGAATGCAGCAAAAAAAGCCCTTGCAGAGAGTACACGCCACACTAAAAGCCTGGAAACTATTGCGTTGGGCAAAGGACTCTACTTGAAATCGTATAAGAAGGGCTTGGGTCTCCACTTGACACATTACGGGAAAGGTCATCGTTTGAGTGATAAGAACATTAGTAAGAAGAAAAAAAACGTGTAACGCTACCACACCGAGCCCTCACTGATGCCGATCTCGTGAGGTACACCAAAATCTAGAAGATTCCATACTTTCGTAGTGTATACGTGAGAGATGAGATGCCCTCAACTGGTCCCCGCGAATACGAGTCCGGCATTTTGCCGAAATAGGTGGGAAGATGTGGTCAAATGTACGAAATAAAGAACATGTGCTCAAGCGGTCGACCCACAAGTCTATCTTGTAACGTTGCGGAAATTCAAGAGAGCGACAAACGCTAATGCCTCTCTCCATTCCGGAATGTCGTTGATTCCCCACTCCCGGATCAATTGAAATCTACGAGCCCAGCGGGTGCTGACACCTGTCTCACTACCACCAGTGTCTAAAATTCCTCTAAGGCGACAAAGCTTTTCTATAAAGTCTCAGTGAATCGCTGCATATACATCAGTTGAGTTTTCTCCAACGGCAATGAGTGGCGAATCTCTCACTTTAACCCTGACGGGCACCTCCTCAGTGCTGGAGAGCCACTACTTCTCTCCCATTGAATTATCGTCGCTCAAGAGCTACACTCTGGGCCTAGCGCAATTGCTCACCTTAAATTCCATTCCCAACATCTACACGGGTAACAATAAATTTTATGTGGGTGATAGAGTAATTGACCTACGCCCGGGAAGCTATGAAATCACAGACATTGATACGTACTTGGTGGAGAAGCTGAATGAGCAGGCCATAGCCATTAGCCTCAACCCTAACAATAACACCCTCCAGAGCGTGATCAAGTGTAGTGAGCCTGTAAATTTTGAAAAGGAGACTCAATTGGCTCACTGTTAGGGTTCACAAGAAGAATCCTTCCGGCGCATATAACGCACCAATCAGATTCTCCGGTTCGCATCCTCAAAATTAATTCCCTGCGCGTTGAGTGCAACATCACCGCTGGAGCATACAACAACAACACTCAACGAGTCCACACTATATATGAATTCTTCCGGTCAGTTCCACCAGGATATAAGATTGTGGAAGTACCATCGAGCATCATTTACCTACCTATCACCGTACAGGCAATAGATCATGAGACATATCGATCAGGATGGTACATTGGTAAATTTTAGAGGTGAAGTGATTACAATACGCTTGCACATCAAGTCTTAACGGGTATTGTTTTCAATACGAAGTCCGGAGGTCGGTATAAAAGTGAAGACATAGACTGAGAGAGTGTGGGTTTTTTCTGTCGCTGTGTCATCGCCTACAAAGAGAAAACAAAACATGGTGGACATCCTAAAAATTGAGGAACCCACCATGTTTGATGAATCCATTGCTCACTATGAGATTCATACACATCAGCCTTTTGCTTCCGCGACTTTCAATAACAATGATGAAATCCGCATTGCCGTCCAGCATCAAGATTTGTGTTTGCTACCGTGTAAGAGTTCGCTGCATGTGCATGGACGTTTGGTACATGAACTGCGCTATCCTCCATATGTTCGAGGAGGTGCGCTATGAACTGAACGCCATTGTAATTGATAGAAGTAAAAATGTGAGTCTCACTACCCTAATGAAGAATTACATCTCGCAAACAACAAATCAAGCTGCTCTTATGGAAAATGCAGGCTGGATATTCAACGATAATGAATCAACGATCGTTGATGCCGAGGGATACTTTGAGATCTCCATACCACTGAGTATGCTGCTGGGTTTTGCTGAAGATTATGGAAGAATCAACGTTAATGCGAAACATGGGCCGATCCTTACACGAGGAAACACCGATGTAAATACAATTATACAAAATCCACCGGTTGGTACTGCACGTGAGGTCATCAAGCTGTCCTTCGTGAAAGTCGAGCGGATGATTCCCTACATCAAGGTTGCCGATTCCAGGAAAGTCTTAGTCCAGGGAGACTTATGAGTATCCCTTGCTGCCAGCCACTTCAAAACATGTCTGGGTAATGGAGTGCTCAACGCAGCTGGAGAAGCCGCGCTATGTAATTTTCGGCTTTAAGACCAATCGCAAGAATCAATCTAATGTCAATGCCAGTCGATTTGATCAATGCAATGTACGCGATGTGAAACTCTTTCTTAACTCACAGAGTTACCCTTATGGGAATCTCAATTTTGATATCGCGCACAATCAGTATGCTGTGCTCTACGACATGTACACCAATTTTCAAAGCGCATACTACGCTAAAGAGGCCGAGCCACTTCTTAGCAAATCGGATTTTTTGAACTACGCACCACTCATCGTGATTGACTGCTCCAAGCAAAACGAATACTTGAAATCCGGACCAGTGGATATTCGTCTAGAAATTGAATCTCATCAGAATTTTCCCGCTCAAACAGCAGCGTACTGTTTGATAATGCATGATTGCATCGTTGAGTACCATCCAATCAGTGGACCAATGAAAAACTTATCCTAGTTGTAAGCCATATAAATTGAGTTAATGTAAAAGCATTTTGTTGTGAATAAAAGACTTTATTTTCCTTTACATATATACGGTGTATGATAATTATATAGAAGATGAAAGAAACCTTCTGTATGAATGTTCTTGGCGTGTTCGCTGATATCTTTGTTTTCTGACGCGTCTGCACTGGAAAGGGCTTAGAAGAAGTACTGGTTGAAAGTTCTCCCTGACAACTATGTGCAGCAGAAGGGAGATCTTATTCTCTTGGTTCTTCTCACTCCTTTCTACTGCCAACTGGAGCAATTGACGTTGCTTCTGGACCGCTTTCAAGTTTTCCCTCAAATCGAGGAAATCATGGAGCAAACCCCATGCACTTTCTGGTGCATCATAGCCATAGTGATTGATGACAATCTCATCGTAAATAGTAGTGTATGGTGACCACATTACGAGAAATTCCTAATCCTCAATGGCACCGTCATGAACACGGAATATCTGCAGCAGTTATAAATTCTCAGACAGCTCCAGAAAACTCAGAAGACAGTCACGAGCTTTTTGTGGTGGATGGTCTCTATAATACTTCACCAGAATATCTGCATACTCCACCACAAATGGTGGACGCCTGCACAAACACCTCACTTCATCCGGACTCAACAACTCGATAATGTAGACTGAAGTCTCGGTGAGAACATTGACAACTCCAATTTCCTCTCTCTCTCCCCCCCCCCCTCTATCACTCGATTGCTCGCAGCCTGCTGCATTTTGATATCCCAATGGGATTGCAGCAGAATATTTTGCTTGTTGGGCTTTTCACCGGGCTGCAAGACACGATATTCCTTCACAATTGTGAAATTGGCCATCAGGTGAATTATATCATGGTAAAAGGTGAATGCATGGTCGGGGGGGCTAACACTATCACCATAACGTCGCACAATAACACCAGAATCATCCCACTCCCAGGGTTTTCGATGACAGGTCTCATAGCATTTTATGAGCTCAAGATCCGCATAGGTTTCAATAATGTTATGCACTAATCCCCAACCATCAGTGGTATCAGTTCCAAAATATTTCCTAATAATAGTGGTACAATCGTATTCATGTGGTGGTACACTACGAGACAATCTCAATTCGTTCAGCCGCAATGGCTCCATGAGGATGACTGCGTCTTAAAACAATGAAGCATGCAGAATGTATGACCATCGCGCATGCGCAACCGGAGGAAGGGAGTCGGCTACAACTGTAATTGCATGTAGGGAGGGGTGGAGCCTTGAAACAATGCCGGGAATTATTTCTCGATACTGCCTATAACTGATGACGTAATCTATTATGTATATACATAAAATTCATGGCATCTCTTCCATAGAATTCGGTCACTCTCGAAAGAGTGCAGTGATCAGATGGAGGCCATAGTGGATGTGCAGGGTTGTGCGGTTATGAGAATATTTTCATTGTGAAGGAAGTGGCAATTGGCTACATAAATAATTCTGATAGCATTAATTGTATGCTCTTTAAACCACCGTACTCGTGTCGGAAATTACCCCGCCAAATACAGCGCACAAATGCTTGGTTCATCAGTAACCATCATGGAATCACCGGGAATGCTCGTCAAATACCGTACTGCGATATTCATCAAGTGCTTCAAAGAGAATTGCCTAGAGAAACCATAGCTACTGTGTACATGAAGGGTTTGCAGAACAAACAGTGGCTCCAAAAGATGCTCGGTACTGATCGATCAGTGGTGAACTTGGAGGATTTGGAGTGCCCAAAGTTGTCGATGCTCGAAATCCCCAAATGTTCCAATCACATAGTAAAATGTGAATCATCTCCATGCGTTTGTGCTGTTGATAATGTAAGGCGTTTGGAGCGGTGGTACATAAAGAACTATGCCCCCCCCCCCCCCCAAACAATCTGAAAAAAGTTGATTGAGATTTCTTTCCTACCCAAAAAAAAAGTTCATCCTCATAAGGACATGGCACACGGGATTGTTCTCATTTACTATTCAACAGTTGACAGAATCAGATGGAAGATGGATAACCGTTCTCAAACTATGAAAGCAAGTGAGAGCCGCTGGCTTCAAGAGCAGCCGAAACGTACACAAGAATTTGAGAAACCCAAGACCCTGGAAGGCAGTAAGCCTTATAATAAAGAGGCCGGTCCAGGAAAATATGGTGCTGTTGGCGCTGAACGTTATAAAAAATTAATGCTGTAAACATAAATTTTTAACTCAAAAAACATTGTAGAAAAGTATTGTGAATTTTCATTGAAATTTGGAAAATATATGAGATATTTTGCTAATTTTTCCTGTGCATTCATCTCTCTGACGCTACCTTAAATGGGATCATCCGTCGGGCATATATCCAGCTGTATTACTGGCCGGGGAAACGTATCCACCTCTAATTCAACTACTCATCAGTCGGCTATGCAGCACACTGCATTACCAGCCCCCCCTCCTACCCCCTTGCCCACCATGCACGGGCTGCGCAGGAAGAGATGCGCACGAGCTGCGCAGACATGCGCGACACTATCGCATATATATCCGTCAGAGTTCTCTGGTGTCATCACAGGAAGTGACCAGACGTCTTGAAGATATTGTCAAACATCCCGCGGACGTCCTGACAATTTAATTGAATATCCTATACATGACCGCCAGTTGTCCCACACTCCGAAAAAAATATTGGGAGATGGATTTTTAGGATAAGGTTAAAACATCGTACAAATGCCCGCAAGCTGTCTTGAAAGTCTCAGTCCGCCCTTAAGACCTTCGGAAACGGCACACCAGGATGCTTCTTAAGATGTTCCCAATTTCGTCCACATTTTGTGTTGAACACGTTCCGTGTGGCCATCAGGGATTCATATGCTAGCGTAAAAAAAGGAAAAGGAGAAGAGCTAGCTGGGAAGAACAACAAAACGGCTATATCTTCGACTTCTTTTGGGTAGTGTACCATCCATTTTTCCTACTTGCAAGACGGCTTATCGTAATGCATACATTGGAAAAAAAATATTCCGATTGATTACCTGGTCATAGGGATGTTCCGCGGATATTAAAAATGAATTTGTCAAACGTCTACTCACTGATCCAGGCGAACCCTGGGAAAGGTGTTTGCTCGTTTTCTCAACAAATTAAAAATTGAATTTTTTCTCCTATTAGAGGAAGCTCAGAATCGGGTTTTGATTGATGATATCATGTTCAAGAATTTGGGAAGGGCCCGCGTTCGCTAAATAGCCACTTTCAAATTTACCACAGTTCCGGGGTAATTGAAGCTTGGTTATTGCCATTCACACATCTGAAATAGCGTTCTGAGCTGCTTTTAAGTAGAAAAAATGTTTGAATTTTCAGTTTGCTAAAAGCGAGTATAAGCGCTCCTCTATCCAATGAGCTACGACTCACAGCAGCAATATAACTAAATTCGAGACTTCGACATTAGCCAAGATTAGCCCCATTACATAATGAATTTATTTAAGCACAGTACCCACAAACCATAACAGTGGTCAATCCAGGGGTCTCAAACATACACCTAACTATAACTCACCTTAAAGTAGGCACTATTCGCATGTTAGTATCTTCCTTTAGTAAAGAGAGGAATTAAGATGTTCAATAGATTGGATGGCGCCTATATATACGTCAAGGTATAAGTATTTGGTTATGATACGAACCATTATAATAACGAGGCAGCTAATCTATCGTCATTTACAAATATAAAATAATTATCTGGATGCAAAATCAAACGAATCGTTTAAAAACAGTTTAAATGCAGAACATTACAATGTGAATATCCTTAACAAAAGTGGCTTGTTCACTGAGAACCTCCGTGATTCTCCGTGAAATAGTACCGAAAATTGATAATCCATAAACCACTCCCGGCACCACTTATCTGGACACCACTCTCAAAAACGGTGCCCAGATAAGGAGAAGGTTGGAGACATATGAAACCTGGAAACCGAAGTGCGTTGACAAGTAGTGGAATGCTCCATGTACAATAATTATACTCGCCTGTTAATAACATACCAGTAATTGATTGTGATCATCCATAAATTCACTTACCGATATCAAGAGAGTGTAGATGAGCAAGACCAGAAGTTGCTTGCGCCAGAATATTCTTAACTGAAATAGCCTGTTTATCATAATTCCCAATGACGTAATCCTGAAGTGTTCCTTCAGCCAATTCCAATGCTATATATCTGAACATTCGATCCTGCTCCGTACAAAAATACCTTACGACATTTGCATGGGCATCTGATTCCCTCAACAGGGCCACCTCTCTATCAGCAAAGGTGAAGCAATCAGGCAGCAGCCTTTTCACAGCAACAGATCGGCCATCGAACTCTCCTTTGTAGACAAACGTCCCGTCACATCCCTTTCCTAATACTTTATCAATATCAAATACTATTTTTCCCACTTTAACGACTGCTTCTCCAATCTCTTCAGAGACTGACGTTACTCCACTTGTCGCAGTACTAGTCATCCTATTATTTTCCGTAGAACCTTGGGATAACTGTTGGAACTCCTTGAATTGTACATTTAAGTACCAGAACATAGTAATCACACAACCAACTAGGATAATAAGTGCTAATTTCAATCCTTTGCTTTCCTGTTGATTTAACCATTTCTTAGCTCCATAATATAGTCCCCCGAATAACTTCTTCCATCCCCTCTCATTCGTACCATTGACAAGCTCATCAGGATTAGGAACAACTAAAGTTATTTTCTTCGAAACGTTACCACGTCCCTGTGAAGTTTGAATAACTGGATCGGATCGTCCAGTTATCTGCAACGGCTGGTTCTGGAGTTTATACTCTGTAGGTACTTTATAATGACCGAGAACAATTATATTATTCTCTTGAACTCCTTCATCGGGTAACTGACCTGAGAGCGCCCTACCCACTGTAACATTGTTTTCAGATGCAATTGCATTATTATTTCGTTCCTGTTTAGGAAGTGTGATTGGGCCCTCGAGTAGAAAATGTCCACTATTGGTGGAAATAGTGGCCGTCAAAGAATCAACTAAAGACGGTAGGGCGTAAAGGCCATGCATATGTTCACCAATGTATAAGGTTGGGAAGAGTTGGATGTCACTGGACATCGTGTTGAACCTCTGAAGAATATTGTCAAGGGTACCTTCAGCAACACTGGTGAATGGAACTGTCATTAAACCATCGGCACTGATGGTGTAGCACCCAATGACTGGACTATTAAGATCCAACTCCCATAGAACCATACCCAATCTTCGGTCTAACGTCACAACTCGACCAGTCGAGCTCGTTGTGAAGTGTACTAGGCCATAATCATCCGGGGCATCATCAATTTTAGATGCCGAGTAATCATAAAATGTTATGTTCCATTTCCTCGATTGCTGCTTACTATCAATCATTATTATATTGTACTCTGTTCGTCCAATGAAAAGAGCATCCTGAATATCAAGGGGACAAGTACTGTCAGCCTCTTCGAATCCTAAAATTTGCTGTCGTTTTCCACTCACAGGATCTATGCTGAACCAAGTGTCAATTTTACGGCCAGTGTACAGGATGCCATCACTACTACGACAAGGACTGTTGGCTACTAGTTCAGGAATCGTGAAGGGAAGCTTCTTAAGGACTTCAAATTCTGCTCCATAGAGATATAGCGAGCCGTCTTTAGGATCCGGTAAAAACATGGGAGATATTTTCTCAGACACATCATGGGGAACCTTCACTACTGGTTCGTTATCCTGGCGCCAACGAATTTCTCCTGTCCTTTGGCCTACTCCAACAAAACAGCCACTAAGAGTCGAAATCAAGATCAGCGGATCGTCTCCCTCAAAGATAAGTCCTGTATTGCGCCCCTAAAGAAATTAAGGAGTGGATCATTGTTATCGAATCGAGATGATTTTTCAAAATCATCGATTTATTTACATAGGCCATTTTACAAATTACTGCTGGTAAGGGCTTGGTGTAGTCTCCATTTTAGAGATATCTGTAATTAACTTCCCGATAGGGAAGTTATTGTAATCACCCCGAAATCGAACTTTTTCATTTCGGCCTGTAACTGGTGACTTAAGGGTACCAAAGTGATCCCCGAAAAATTCTGAGTCAATGTCTGTGTGTGTGTGTGTGTATATTTGTATGTATGTGCCCGGAGTTTTGGTCAAGGATTTCTTACGAAGACCCAATCGAAGCCATTGAGGTCTCAATCGACGCGTCTTCATGTAACTCAGTCCTGATTAGGTTTTGATGGATATTGGTTCAGAATATATATTGTCATCGACAATTTCAATTGTTCATAACGCTATAGCTCGTAAACGGTTGGAGTTAGGAAAAAAATTTATAGACTTTCTCCCCTAATGTGCATATTTAAGGTGGTAGATCCGTCAGAAAAAAATAATTCATGTGACAAGTGCATGAATGCAGACTCGATGGCGGTGGCCATGGCAAAAATTGGTCTCTACAAGTATACATGGAACGACTCAGAATATAATACTTGTATATCATTTTTGTGTATCAATGCTGCCAAGAGCGTGAAGCCGATTGTAGACTTCAACGTAGTTGTTGTATATCCGTGGGTTTAAAATGCTTCAATGAGAAGTAAATGGCCTTCACGTGGAAGAGGGAGTTATCATTTGATTATGAAAAAAATCACAAAAGGCAGCGACTTATAGAGAAATGAAAAAAAAATCAGTAAATACTCAAGTGAGAAGTCTCGTAAATTGTTGAAACACATATGATCTCGAAAACTCGAGTTACCAAATCGGGAAGTTTGCATTGTGTCCTAACTGAGGGCAAAAATACATCCCACCGACTAGTTATGTTACATGTTTGAGTTGAAAGACATGACAAAAACTTTTGGAAGTGGTAACTCTAAATTTAAAGGCGATACATTAGTTTTCTTTTCCCATCAAGTTTCATTTTTCCCCTTAATCTAAGCACCGGAGCAAATTTTTCCTTAAAACCTTTTTTATAGAGGGCAACGAGAAGTACAGTACAGATTATATGATAGTTCACCGTATGTAGGTTCAATTCAGAGATATGCTTTGAAAATGCTTCTTGAAAGTGAACTATCAATCATTTTCATCGTATTATTTTGTGAATCAACCATAACAGCCACATTTCCTCTAGAAAAGCCAGTATTTTTCAGCAGAAAGCGATGGGATAAGGACGTTTATACAATAATTCTATGGGGATAGGCATATTTTAGATATTCATATGTAAGTAAATTACTAACAGATGGCAACTTTCTACGGTAAACTTTATTTTAAATATGAACCAAAAGAATAATTCTCAATTTTTAACTTCCCGATAGGGGAAGTTATTGTTTTGCCCCCGTAAATGAAAAATCGATTTTCCATTAGATCTCCACGTTTCATGGTATTCCTGACCTTTTTAGACTATTTAAAAGAGAACGTCTGGGTGTGTGTATGTAGCTAGGTGGTCAAATTTTTCGTCCACGATTTCTCGCGACTGAATTATACGATCGAGGTACTGAATCTTTCAATCGAAGTGTCTTCACGTAACTTAGATCTGATTAGTTTTTGGATGGAATTGGTTCATTCAAATATTTATCATTATCTGCTTTATTAATGACTCAGTTTAGAATTCTCAAATCTGCAAGTTTTCAGTATGACACTACTGATTAACGGAGGTAAATTGGAGAAGAATAATTTTAGTACGCTGTGTTGAAATGGCAAATCGGGAGGTTTTGTTTGTGCCCTGCGTTTGTGCACACACATGCACACACTACTAGTTAACATTCGTTTTTGGATCTTACCTCATCCTGCAATTGGACCAGACCACGAATCCCTGTTACGAAACAAAATGAAAATAGCCAGTTCATATTCTGCCAGATTTTTTCCGTTAATATTCCATAAACTTTCGTCGTATCGCTAGTGCGGATATACATGAATCAGCTGTTCCGAAAGTATACAGACTACTGACAACCATCATCATTACACTCAGCTGACGGCAATCAATATTTGAACTCAATAATCTGCACGTCTGTTTCTCACCCTCTCATTATACATATTGCATCATATGTTTTGCACCGCATTATATAGGTTTTTCGCGTCAATGGTTATTATCACTGCAAATAAAATCGACAACTGAGTACCTGCAAAGTGCTGACTCCCCTTCATGATCATGAAGCTTTAAGAACTAGTTATTCTCTTTTATACCTTGAAATTGTGCTGATTCACTCTACGTAACGGAAATACCTAATCTTAACAATATTGCGTTCATTTATTGATAGAATTCAGTTTCAAATGAGGGATTTTTTTTGTCAGAGATTAATAGATGAAATTGCGGGGACCAATGGGGGAGCGCATGACCGGCATGGGATTTAGGGGCAAGCATATTTTCATTAATTTTTTATTATTATAATAATGCACTCCCAAATTCTAAAAATGATTTTCCTATGACTACCAAATTCTCCTCCATCGAATGCATATTTTTTTATATTTTTCAATCATGACTACTACTAAAAGTATCAATTTTGCAAAATACTTTATTAAATAATAACTAATGGTTCCTAAATTGCAATTGATGTTTCCTAAATTAAACCAAATTACCCCCGAAACATTTATGATGAAAAAAGTGAGAAAATTATTAACAAAATAAAGCTTTCTTCCAAGTGGCACAGTGCCAGGACTGAGATTACCCGCTTTGGTGCCAGGTAATTAGCACCACCTAATCAAAAATTAAGTATTTTCTTTATTGCCGTCAATAGTAGGACCTTTGTACATCATTGTAATATAATTAAAACTCTTTGAAGACCCTTAATTATTTTACAATTGATTAAACAAAATAATGGACGGAAGTTAGCACCCCGCTTAGCTAATTGTTATTTGTAGACCTAAATAGTTTTTGCCGATGGAAACCAAATCCTTTGTAGGTAATGAATAACTTGGTTTTATCTTCCTACATTCAATTATTCATTAGAGATTAATTAATTTAAAAACTGGTCTACAGAATTTACATCGGCGCATGCGTAGACATTCCGCGCCCCCACACTCCCCAAAATATGATATAATTATAACCTCAGTCACAGGAGGGTTCAACTTGCCTGAAATTTGTGAGGTTTGTCGGAACTTCTGAAAAAGATGTGGCGGCGGCGCCACCATCTCGGCACGCATGCGCACATTCATCCCATCATCAGCGCGCAATAACCATAGGACTACGATTCAAATTCAAATAACTAACCAACCTGACATTTAGCCTGAACATTATTCTGGATTCAAAAAATGTCTGCAAAAAATATATGCATCGTTCCCAAGTGTGCTTCCTCCCGTACTACCCCAAAACATCAATTTTCGAAACGCCGTCTATGGAGTGCGGAAAACTGGCGAAATGCGGTAAAATCTCCCGTTCTAGAAAATGTCAAAACGGAGGATCTCCATAAATTTGCAGTATGTCACAAGCATTTTCTCGAAAGCGATTATTCTACGACGCCACTGAGTACGCGACGAAGATTGATGGCAAAGGCGATCCCGAGTGTTAATATTCCCACATCTGTTCCGACAAGTGTCGATTTTTCCGTACAAAAATCACCAACTGACGTGTGTTGTGGAAGTGAGGAGCAAAATTTTTCATCTAACGGATCACTCGATAACAGCCATGTGGAGCAGACCGAAGTAAGTTTCTTGCCATTTTTTTCGCATGTAATCATCTATTTAATTAAAGTTTAACTTGGAACGGTTTGCACTGTTGAAAAATACTCCATTTTGCCCCAAATTATTCAGCAGAAACAGACAATGAAGAAAAACATGAACTGTAAGAAGTCATCGACAAAAACTGTACTTCAGAAATGCCAGACTGCTTCCACTATTCCCCAACAAGAATTACTACGATTGAGAACAATGCAGCAACAACAGCCATTACTAAAGCAACAATTAAGGAGGTACAAGCAGAAAATTCAAAAATTGAAGCGAGCGGCGAAACCTGAAATTTTCAAAAATTGGGATAAGCTCACACCACCTCAAAAAACGTTTATGGAGATGCAGTTGCTAAATGCAGATACGAAACCCAAGGTAATATGTATAGTACTATAGTTTCGTAATCCCAATTATTTCTATTATTAATAGTGGAGGAGGTAGGGTCAAAGTGGACACGTCAATGGAAAATCCTATAGCTATAACCATATTGGTATACAAGAGTTTGGTAAGACATTCAAAAATATACATTTTCAAGATTTTTGAATTTCAAATATTAGAAGAATTTTAAATTTCAAAAACATTCAATTTCAAAGGGCTTCAACCTTACAGGATATCAAAAAATTAAAATCTGAAAATTGAAAAAGTAATGTAATTGTTAGCAAGGCGGGGTTCTTGCTGGTGGCTCAAAGGGAAACGGGGGGAATAAGAAGAACATCTATGGGATAATTGGGAGACCAGCGGTGGCAGTAGGATATGTAGGCTATATTAGTTAGGAGGAACTTGACCTCATCACAATGGATATGGTAGATTTAATATGTTTGTTTTTTTTTGTTATAGGACCACTTTCTTCCTTGGTTATAAGAACAGTACCTGGACAAAATGAAATTTGTGTTAAAAATTCGTTTAAAGCTGAATGTCAACTTGTATGTTCAGTTTTAAGTCTTCATCTACAGTATCAACCTCCTCAATTGACTAACAATAAAAGATCAATAGGCATGGTTGGCACTGTTAGAGGTTACACCATCGAGTGTTTGAATAATAGGTGTACATTGTTTTTTTTACGTAATTGTCACAGCTGTTATTTAATGTACTTCAGTACCCAATGTGCAATCTTGACTTCCTCTGTTGACAATTACACATAGTACTTTCTATACATCAATTTCATCCCAGAAAACACTTGGCCGAAAAATTGCGGCAAATAAGGGCAGTTTGCGGATAATTGTCGGCAAATCTTCAAACTTTGCTGTCTGGGATGATATATTGTGAATCGTCAAAAGCTAGTATTGCAATTCGTGCCTGCACAAACAAATGTCGTTTTAAAATCGTAATTTCTATTAAGGAAGACGTTACACAGTGAAGCAAAAGATCCTCGCGCTCGTCATGTTCAGGCTGGGACCCAAATGTTATCGACCATTTGGATCTCTATTCACGGCGCCTACTGCAACAACAGAGCAAGAGTTCCTCGACGAAATCCCATGCCACACTGGGTTTAATGAGATTATTATCGCAAAATTAACAAATCATGCATTGACTATGAGTGAAATTGAAAAGTATTGCGTATTCCTCTGGGACGAAATGAAACTCATGCCACATGTTCAATACAGTAAATTACTGGATCAAATTATCGGTTTTGAACATTCACTATACCGACGTACATCAAAATTTTATGACCATGTTATCGTCTTCATGCTTCGAGGAATCAATAGTGCGTGGAAAATTCCAATTTATTATGGCTTTTGTGATGCGTTGACCCAAGTCGAAGATCTAATGCGTTGTATGAAACTGGTTGTCTAAGCGGTGGAAAAGGTAGGATTCTATCTTGTGGCAAGTCTCTGCGATCAAGCTACTACAAATTGTTCTGCCGTGCAACGTCTAATCGATCAGAGCAACGTTGTACGATCGAAAAATCGACAGCCCAGCAGTAAGAATAAAACCCAAAGATTGTACACTCTACATCTAAATTGAGGTTGATTTAAGGGAGCAAGTTTTAGCAGATCAAGCAGTATAATATTGTTTCATAATGACAGTTGATATCGAATTATTAGGGTATCACCTACAGCAAATGCGACCAATGGTAAAACGTATCCATGAGCGATTTCCGTTTTTTCTTTTGATCGACGCGTCTTACTGGTCTCCAGGTCTGAAAGGAGTATTTTTGCAATTGTCCCATCCGTTCAATGGATTTAACAATTGTAATTGTTTATAACGCTCTATCTCCGGAACGGTGACACATACGAGAAAAAGTACCAAAAGTTGTTCCTCTGGTGAAGCTACATATTTCATATCGTATTTTTTGTTAGGCATCATATTTTACGATATCGATAAAACATCATAACAAACGATCAATCGTAGAATTTGCGTAACTGATAGACAACTTGACTTCATACGTCTCTCGTCACACACACACACTATCAGGAAGTTATGGAAAGTATTGATGCAGTCACTTCCCATTTATTCTTTATACCTTTCAACGTTGGCTTGTAATATTCAATCTTTTGTTATTCCACAGATGATAATGTAACATTTTTCTTAATATTATAGAAGATACTATACTGATATCTAATACTGAGCTTATCCACCTGTGCCTCATCTAGCCAAAGTTACTGGAACTGGATGTGGATCCCAAGAAAAACCTTCCTCGATCCAAAAGGGTATTTTCGTCGTGGGAAATCATAAGGAAAGCTTATGAGATCAACCTCGATTCAGGCACATTGAGGAGACAACTTTCAAAATTGACAGACGAACATATTTATCCCGAAAAAATGCACAAAATGCGCGTAAAACCGGCTATGCAAGTTTTGAGCAGAACTCTAGCAAGCTACATCGATCTTTTATCAAAGATACCAGGTGAGTTTTTATAAGGGACGTAGATATTTCCCTCATATGGGAATGGTACTTTCCTTGTATGTTTATTGTAAGACTACTTGAACACCTGAAATTTGGCATACAGCTCGAAGTTCGATTTAATGATTCACCCTAAAAGATCTAATGGAAGGTAGTCGAGTTTTATACATTAAAATTTGCGAATAACACTAATAGACACATTGAGTGAAAATATATTTATTGAAAATAACGGATGGATGAGATTTATTTTTATGGGTCAATATTTATGATGAGAACTTGTTTGGTATTACCTCTACAAATTTTCCTCTATGTTGTATACTATTTTCAAAATGTTGAATTTTCCATTTCAAACACTTCAAATATTTCTAAACAATATTAACTTTAAAAACTCAAGAGATTGTCACAAAAAATGAACGAATTCTTGTACCACAGGTGTTAAACAAGGTAAAAAATTGATCAAACTTATAAATGTCAAAGGTTCATCAACAACATTTAAAATTGAGAAATCTAAAAATGTTCATAAATTTGAATATATTTCACAATTCTCAAGTCAAGTACAACAGAATTATAGTGGGGATGAATCAGAAATCGTCATCTTCTGGCTCAAGTACAAAACGTTCTTGAAAAATAGGTAGAACTCGACCAGGGCTAGGAGGCCCCGATGACGAAGCAGATGCAGTTGTGTTCTCATCCTCGTCAGAAAAGTCCAGAAATATCAGATCATCTCCAAGATCATGACGGCCAGGCATATTTTGTTCAAGTTGCTCCAAGTAGAGTTTGATTTGATTTCTGAAGGCCCCCTACGCCGCAGTGCCTTTAATGATGATAAATATATATCCTTGAAAGTATCTTTACCTAGAGGAAAATATTCCTCTACCAAAAATTATCCGTAACCAAAATTTTCCCAACAAATATAATCCTGTAAAAAATTTCTCTGAACCATCATTTTCCATCACAATGAATGGTCAATGTCAACTACAGCCACAACTCCAACTACTTTCAAAATGTTTGCCATTTTTTTTAAGACACCCGAACTTTCAAATATGCTAAACTTTCCAAAATTGTTCCCATTTTCATAATTCCCCACTTCTTGAATAAGGTAAAACTATCAAAACTTTTTCAAAATTCAAAATTTTCAAAATGCTTAAAATGTCGCTCTCCGGTTTTTTTTACCGAAAAATTTTGAGAGAGAAAATCATGAGGAGACACTTTTATTGAAGAAAATTATTTACAGTAGGTTTGTTTATTGAAATTTTTGTGCCAGGGGTATCATAATACCTGTGAGGCGAGGATTCATTGGTGCACCTATTCCTCTCCAAATGAATTTGTTATGATTACTGTATCGATAAGCGTTTTGTCAAAGCTCGGGATGTTCACGCACCAAGCTAATCAAGTATCGCTTCTGTGCCAAGTCCATTGCTGTCTCCTTCGTATGAAAGTAAAGGATTCAAAATGTCCAAGTCAGGATTTGAATCAGGTCAATGTAATTACTTCCGGCAGTGTCACGCCATCTAGTCGAATTTCGTTTTCTGGGAATGGTTGAGGGTTGATCTACCCCTAAGGACCTAGTCGACAATTGCACTAATTAGAAAAAATGAACTATGTACTCGTCTGTACATTCTCTGTAGATGATTCTGCATAAAAAAATTACATTTGTACAGTTTTTAATTGGCCGTAATTAGGTAACACATTTTGGACTACGTAGTTAGCACACAAAACTTAAAATTGGCTCAATTCATGTTCAAAAACCGAACATTTCATGGCAAATCGTTTGTAGATTATAATTTTTGTTTAACTTGTTTAATTAATAAAAATAAAAAAACGTTACTGCCATTCAAAACCATTATGTACGGATTCTGAGTCTTCACCTATTTTCCACTGCATTAACGATACAAGTACATTTGTAAATAATCATTCATATTAAATATTTTTCAATAAAAGAATAAAATTAAAGAAAACCGTTATTGCATAATTTGTAAATAATTTCACTCTAACGAAAAACACTTCATTATAATTTTCCTCTCAATTGATTAAGTTTCCAGAACAATAACAATGGATTTTGTTGGCTGTTTATTTGGTGAAATGAAAAGGTACTAGAACAATTGGCGAACAATTAGTATGCAAACAATTATAGTATTATATCAAAATTTTTAACCACAATTTTGATCGTATAGATATCAGCATTGACCCTTTTTTGGTTCCAAATTTTATCCACATACTCGTAGTCTTTCCTCATTGCATAATCTTATAGATCATTTGTGTTTGTTTACAGGTCTCATTAATACTCGCCATGGACCGGTCGAAATTCCTGCTGAAGAAGGACAAAATACGGCTAGATTTTTATATTTCGCAAACGGTTTATGCGATTCGCTGAATGGGTATCTTCCTGCAACGCCTGAAGCCCCCTTGAGATCCATCGTTACTCGCACCAGCCCGCACGTTAAATTTTGGAGTGAAGCAAAAGAACAGCTGAAAAAAATGAGTTTTGTTGATGCCACATCACTTAGTCTCTTAAGGGACCAACCCTCGAGAACTGGATCAAGATTTTGGATGGATTTTCAAGACTCTGGAATCTCGTGGCTCTGGAATTGAAAAACTTTACGGAATTTAAACCAAGGCACGTGAATCAAGACCCTCTAGAAAACGAATTCGG
Source organism: Asobara japonica (assembly GCA_026005395.1). Taxonomy (NCBI): domain Eukaryota; kingdom Metazoa; phylum Arthropoda; class Insecta; order Hymenoptera; family Braconidae; genus Asobara; species Asobara japonica. Next base: position 1,488,573 of record BQMI01000442.1, on the reverse strand, counting down.
TCAAGACCGGGCACATGGAGTCCGCAACACATGTCCCAGCTCGTGGCAATATGAAAGGATCTACAGATCTGCACTTCTCTCCCATTTGAGCATCACAAACCCAGTAGGAGGCAACTGCGAGTCTGTTTGTAATGGAAAAATGTTGTTCACTTTCGAAGATTGTTTGGATACAGAAGAAGGAGATACCTTGGAAGTGGAACTGGATCAGGAGTTTGAAAATATTATGCAACATCCTATGGGGGAAGATCCTAATGATGTCATTTATGGGAACTCTGAAATGAGGAAAATTTCTAATCGGTTATCCAAACAAATTCTGGAAGACGAAGAGGTGAAGGAATGTGCAGCATACGTTATTGCCTTTAGTAGACCAATAGTCAGTGTTAACAAAAATTCTCAGTTCGATGAAGCTTTGGTAGAATTCAGTCAGGCTATCAGGAAAAAATTTACCACATTTGTTTGCCATTACCGCAAGCTGAGTAAAGTATTACTAGACCAAATATCGTCGGCAGTGGACAGTAAATGGGTCTCCTGTGACCGCCACAAGCAGGTTGTCCACTTGTCCGCTGCGAAATGCATTATTCAGGATTTGCTGGTCGTTTGGTGTACCATACTCAATCGGTATTTGACTGGCAAGATGACATATGCAACGAATGATCCTATCTTTTTAAAAGCTAAGAAGGAATATGAAACCAGTCTCAAGAAGAAAAATAGATCCGTAATTGCAATTCCCTGAGTATTAAAGACAAATACCAACCATACATATTAAAACTGAATAATATTACGGAATAAACTGCTACGAAACTTTCAGAGTGTTTGTATGATTTTTTTTATAAACAAGTTTACTACAGTGTGGTTTTTTACTGTTCCATAGGTTGAGATTCGATAATCACCAAAAGGAATGATTTCTGCAGAAATAAGCTGGAGCTTGATCTCGGTTTCGTATCACTGAGGACGAAGAGCTACAAATGTTAAGGAAACTGCGAAAGCTGATGCAACACAATTGTTTTACTATTTTCGGTTACGAGGTTTCATTATGTTTCAATGTTCTCCATTTTTCCCATTGTTCTGATTTTCACATAAATATTATTTTATTAGTCACATGTAACCCTCAATAAATATTATTGAGAATCGTAATCCTATTCATAGGATTTTTGTTAATGTGATAAAATATTGTGAATAAAATGCTGGGGCGAATACAATAAAAACGAATATTGATGGTTAATTTATTAAAAAGAAATGATGAATGTATTTATTTCTATTCGAACCATCTATCATTATTTGTAATTATCATTATTATCTGAACATAAGTGCTTTATTTTTAAGTCAATATTTTAGGGCATGGGTTGATGATTTTGAAAATTTGTTATATTTTAATTATATTTTCCAATGATAATATTGATGACCAATTATATTTTCAACATCAATTTTGTATACAGTCGTATAGTGGAATCATTTTTTAAAATAAATTCTTACGGGCATTGTAAAATACATTTATTATAATGTTAAAATAATATTATGATTTCGCAAAATGGAAAATCATTTTTTGGTTATTTCAATTTGAATAATGGTCCTATGGCTATGCGAGTGGCGTCACCGCCACATCTTTTTCAGAAGCTCCGACAAGCTTCACGAATTTCAGGCAAGTTGAACCCCCCTGGTCAATTAACAAACATTCATCGGTCAGCCAAGGTTATGTCAATTTTCATTAGCTGTTTAATTACCGGTTTTTTACAACTCTAGGAGTTGAAGCGACAGTTGTTTAACCACACATGGCTAGAAATTAGCGGCAAGCGGGATGAGATTTGGATACCTCAGATGGTATTTGTCGACGTTACCAAGAATGCGAGATTATGTGCGTCTAGCAGTCAATGTTTCGCGAGTGTATGTGACATTTGGCGATAGGAAATACCGATGGCGGCGCTGATACCCGTTTCAATATGGCCGCTTCGATGACCGAATTGAGCGCGGAATTTTAAAAGCATGTCACGTGGTGAGAAAATAAGCCCAAATGAACAAAATCTGGTTGAAATTGACATTATAAAATGAAGACAATTTTGCTAAAGACAATTTATCAGTATGCAAAAGCGACATTAGATTCTCGGAATATGGTGGAAGGTCAGGCAGTCCTAAGTTCTGGTAATTTAGTGTTATGTGGAGTCTCAGAAAAAACCGAACCCATGGTTTTCTCACCGCTATCCAATTTTTTAGTGAATACTCGATGTCTCTTCGGAAAACCATGATAACTTACGCCGTCGTTGTTGGAAGATTTAGACTCGCATCCCTTGACATGACACTTACACACTTTTTTCATGGTACCGATATTTAATTCCGGTGAATTTTCGACTCATATTTTCAAACAACAAAACTATTAAAAACGGAGCAGAACTAACCAACAAACGAGACCCTCTGTCAACATGTCAACACGGTTATCGAAGCGGCCATTTTATTAGTGCGTCTGGACCCCACGAGGTATCGCACTCATTTTTAGCTTCGCCAATTGTGCAATTATGGGAAGGTGAAGTTCAAATTGACATGGAAAACCGGCCTTAATTCAAAGGAAGATTCTAATGCCACTGCAGAAAAGAATCCATAGAAAATACAAAAGTTTATCCTCATCTCGCTCTCTATGGAACTGTCAATAACTTTCGGTGTGTGATTACCCGAAAATATTAATAAATTCAAAACTCAACATATAACCGTCATCGCCTGTAAAGAAACAACTGTCATAAAATGATAAATAAAATAAATCACAACATACATTTTATGTTATCCTTGTTCTTTATTGCATTGAGATTATATTACTAACTAAAAACACTCACTGAAGTTTTATTGCTCCCCACGACTTAAGTGAATTAATGAAATGAGATCGCATAAATATATATAGGGGAGGGTGGGGCAATATGGACCCCGTTTTTAATTAACGTTTGGAATCGAACATTGATATGGTAAATAAATACCTTGAAGGTAACCGACGGTTGTGGCCTGATACCGGTACCCGCAAAACACTTTGAGCGAATAATTCTATTACGTCTCATAAAATCCATCGATGAGCTGCACTTAATACCTACAAACCAATTCGGTTTCCGTTCAGAACACTCGACCCGCCACGAATTGGTCAGAATCAGAAATTCAAATAGATATATTCAAGTTAGAGTCAAATCACTACTCTCCGTTAAAACTCAAATTGTCGCGGGAGTCCCGCAAGGGGATATCCTCTCCCGTGTACTATTCAACCTATACATCGCTTCTGTTTTTAACAGAATACCTAGAAATGTATTCATTGCAGGCTATGCTGATCACATTGCTCTGTACTTACCTAGCAAATCGATCAATAAAGCTGTTAGAAGAATAGAAAATTCTGCTTCTCTTAAAATCAGCGATTTAAATAAACGGAAAATTCAAGTGAATGCTACTAAATCAGTAGCAACCGTATTTACTAGCTCCAAGGCCAAACCGACTTTAACTTTGCGTAGCAATAAGATTACCTCAACCGTTTCTGTGAAATATTTAGGTTTACACCTTGATTCTGACCTTGATATCTGATATCAAGGTCAAGACTAAAATTATTCTAGTACGATTGTATAATTTGCTGAAATCTCCAACGCTCAGTCAATCTCTGAAACTTACTTTATACAAAGGGTTAATCAGACCTATCTCTTATGGTTGTCCTGCCTGGCACGATGCAGCACAAACCCACTTAAATCATCCTCAATTTGTCCAAAATAAATTTGTATGGATAATAAAATGGTCGGCATGCACAATACGCTGGGCATGGCAACCATAGGTAAATTTATCGATAGAATAAATTTGACATTTAAATTTAAACTACAATCCGATCCTAATCCCCAGCTCCAAAACATCAACATTGATAAGAAAGCAAATTGGTCTCACTGACCACCTGTTTTTGTCCCACCTTTCCATATATCCCTTTCTCCCCCGCCCCTCATGCGCCCATTACTTATAAGGTTTTTTAGAAGTCATTTTTCCTTATATCGAGTCATCATGTAAACATTCACAAACATTATAAAAATGAAAAATTAGGTTAAACTTTAATCATATTAGATATAAAGCCAATGGCTGGTGATCTAGAGCGTAGCACTTAAGATATTAATACTGTATATAGTATGTATATATGACAAATGTTAATAAACAATTTTCAAGTCAAGTCAAGTTGTGGCCGTGCGGGTTAAAGCACTGGAATTGGGGGGCTGAGATCGCTGGTTCAAAACCGGCAGAGGCGGTATTTGGGGTTTTTTTCAGGCTTTAACTCACACGACACAACGGAGCGGGAGTTTCGTAAAAGAAACGAGCTGTACAAATCTGAGGTTTTTTCCAATGGTTTTCCCTCGATTCCAGTGACAAACTGGGCGAATGCTGTGCAGTGGGGTTAAAGGGGGGTGGGATGGGAACAAATCGTAAAGACCCGAAAAGGGAACAACTTTCATTCAACACCTCAGTTGGTAACTCTAATTATTATCGTGATAGGGTGACATAAACCATTCCATTCGTTAATAACAATTAACTATGGGTGTTGGAAAAAAAGTCATGCAACATTAAATGTGCATTTTTATGTGTGGAACGATTTTCATTGCACACTTTGTTCCGTATTTCTAATCCTTCTCCGGATAGAGCGATATAGACAGTTCATTTCGTTAATAACAATTAACAACTTTCATTCAACACTTTTTTTCGTACCTCAAACCGTTCTTGCGATAGAGCAATATAAACAATGCAATTTATTAATAACAAGTGAACGGATAATTTGTTGAAAAAATCACTCCTTTCCGACCTGGACACCACTCATACGCGTCCATCAAAAAAAAAAGTCGCTACGTTGGTTTCCTTGGAAAGGTTAAACAAAGTTTTTGGTCACACACACACACACAAAAACGCTCTCCGGAAAGCCACTCAGTATGATGTGAAACGAACAGAAAAGTGAAAATATCTTGGAAATTCCACTTTCGAATTTCAAGGTGATTACAATAACTTCCCTAGATCGGGAAGTTGCCAAACTCATTTTACCCCATTGCTCAAGTAGCCTTGGAGGGGGGGGGGGCGAGTGGCCAATTTGATCATCAAAAATACAATCATATAGCAATTGTTATAAAGTCATAAGGGAGGACAAGAAGACGACCCTGCCTTGGCGTAATATTTTCCTCACGTATTTCTTTAAAAATATACATGGAAAAATCAAAACAATCCGAGACCATGATCAATACACCTGAGGAAAACATTCGAAACAAAGCATGCAAATAATGCCGGCTTGATTTTTTTGGGCTCGGGCATTCCCCGAAATGTAAATAAGAATATATACCTGGAACCACCCCACAGTAATAGTAAGACGAATGATAATTTCAAGTTGAAATTGCAAACCCACCGAAATCCTCACCTCTAAAACATCAGTATTGACAAGGAATCAAACTGGTCTCGCTGACCAACCAGTTACCACACCTCTTCGTAGATCCCGCTTTCCCCCTCGCCACATTAATCCATTAATTATAAAGTTTTTCAGAGTTCATTTCTCCTCATATCGAATCACACTGTAAATACTCACAAACACATGTAATAATGAAAAATTAATTTAAACATTTGCTCAAATTAAATATGAAACCAATGACTGGTGATCTAGTATTAAGGATTTGAGCCATCATTACTGTAGTGTGTATATATGACAAATTTTTACCACAATTTTCTAGTCAGATTATGGTCAGGGTGACAGAAAGATACACTGGAAACTCCGCATTATCGGCCGCCTGTACGCCTCAGATTTTGCAGGGTTTTCCTTAGCACTAGTGCAAATGCAGTACAGTTGGGGAAAAATGCGGTTCCTCGGCACCGCAGCAAAAGGGGGACATAACGAAAAAACTCTAGAGACTATAGGTATAGATAACGATAAATAATTAGTGGTGTGAATACGTGTATGCCCCATACGGGGCACAATCAAAACTTCCCGATTTGTTAGTTCAGCACAGCATACTACCTTTTTTCTTCTCCAAAATAATAATACTCAAGTTCCCCTGGTGGTGCGAAGGGCGAGTGGCGATTTTGACCATGAAACAATTATTCATACGGCGATCGGTATAACAGGGTGCGGAAGGAGTGGGGCAAATGTAAAATTATAAACAAAGTCATGTCACCCCATTGCTGAAGTAGCCTTGTGACGGGGGCGACTGGCGATTTTCCTATTTAAAAATACAACAGGAACCGATTGTTTAGCTGTCAGAGGATTTGTTTACATACAAGAGGTTTATCGTCATGTTCAATACCAAATATTTACTTTTTTTTACCGCAACATTAAGTGTCAGGTGCAGTGCGACGTGACAAATGTCGAGGACATCAACTTATTAGCCTGGGAATGTTTTGAGTTTTCCGTGTATATTTATGAAGAAATATGTGAGGAGAATATCACCCCAAAGCAAGGTGGTCTTCTTGTCCACTAAAATTGGCTCCTACACTCATAAAAACTAACGCATATATTGGGTTTTTATCATTCGAGATTTACAGTTAAGGACTGTTACGTTACTTTTTCATTAATAATTAATTTTAAATCCGGTTTAATCAATCGATTGATGCCCCTACGCGACATATTCCACACTAACTCAGTTTCAAGGAAGCATACTTTTGTTACTGAGAGAACAATAAAATTGTCCTGACTCAACAGGAAAGTTAAATATTCTGATTTAGAAAAGTTAATTACAATGGGTTGTGCAAAGATGGACCAGTGAATGAAATTTATTTGCAGAAAAATCGCCAAGTGTCCAAAATGAGCCCCCTGTCCGACAACGGATGCGCTCATGGTATCGTATTATGAAATAGGTAGTGCGCCCGGGTAATCTAATGTGTACAATGTCACGGACCCATGAGCACCAAGGATTTTTTCCTATACTTTTCCGTTTGCCACGACCCTTATCACTTTATAAGGTTTGCGATATGAATGTATTTTTGATTAGGAAAATCGCCACTCGCCCCCGTCACAAGGCTACTTCAGCAATGGGGTGACATGACTTTGTTTATAATTTTACATTTGCCCCACTCCTTCCGCACCCTGTTATACCGATCGCCGTATGAATAATTGTTTCATGGTCAAAATCGCCACTCGCCCTTCGCACCACCAGGGGAGCTTGAGTATTATTATTTTGGAGAAGAAAAAAGGTAGTATGCTGTGCTGAACTAACAAATCGGGAAGTTTTGATTGTGCCCCGTATGGGGCATACACGTATTCACACCACTAATTATTTATCGTTATCTATACCTATAGTCTCTAGAGTTTTTTCGTTATGTCCCCCTTTTGCTGCGGTGCCGAGGAACCGCATTTTTCCCCAACTGTACTGCATTTGCACTAGTGCTAAGGAAAACCCTGCAAAATCTGAGGCGTACAGGCGGCCGATAATGCGGAGTTTCCAGTGTATCTTTCTGTCACCCTGACCATAATCTGACTAGAAAATTGTGGTAAAAATTTGTCATATATACACACTACAGTAATGATGGCTCAAATCCTTAATACTAGATCACCAGTCATTGGTTTCATATTTAATTTGAGCAAATGTTTAAATTAATTTTTCATTATTACATGTGTTTGTGAGTATTTACAGTGTGATTCGATATGAGGAGAAATGACTTCTGAAAAACTTTATAATTAATGGATTAATGTGGCGAGGGGGAAAGCGGGATCTACGAAGAGGTGTGGTAACTGGTTGGTCAGCGAGACCAGTTTGATTCCTTGTCAATACTGATGTTTTAGAGGTGAGGATTTCGGTGGGTTTGCAATTTCAACTTGAAATTATCATTCGTCTTACTATTACCAGAGATTATAGGGGAGATTGCCAGCGCTTATGGCAGGCCTTCAACCGCATTTTGGCCCATGCGCGCGTCGAAATACAGTGAGTGTAGATACGGCAGAGCGCATGGAAGTACAGTACATGTAGATACGGCAGAGCGCGCCGAAATATCTCGAGACTGTCGATACCGCAGAGCGCGCCGAAAGACCGTGAGCGTCGATACGGAAGTGAGCAAATTCAGAGACAAGCGGGTAATTTTTGACGTGCGTATAATTAGCAGACAAGTAACCAATTAACAAATAAAATCAATTCCAATACTTTGGGATTCATTTAGGATCGCATTTTCATAGTTTAGGACCCAATAGTTTATTTATTATGATTTTGTCATTTTTCGCGGTATATAGTTAGCAGGTTTTTTAAAACTATAATATGTACTTAGTTTTTAAAAAAATTGAATCATTTAGATTATTCTGAAATCATTTGGGATAGTTTAGGATCGTATTTTCATAATTGAAGACGCAATAGTTTATTTATCATGATTTTTTTGGTTTTTTGAGGTGTATAGTTAGCAGATGTTTTAAATCTATAATATATAATTAATCTAAAAAAATTCCAACTTGTTTACACCATTCTGAAGTTATTTGGGATAATTTAGGATAATATGTTTATAATTGAGCATGTAATAATTTATTTATTATGATTTTTTCCTTCTTTTGCGGTGTATAGTAAATTTTCTAAATCTATAGTAGAGACAATTAGCTATAAAAATTTTAACGCATTCAAATAATTTTAAAATCATTTGGGATAATTTGGGATTATATTTCTATGATTGCAAACGTGATACTTTATTTATTATTAATTAATTTTTTTACCGCGCATACTTAGCAGTTTGTTCAGGGGGAAAAAAAGAAAACTACATAAATCGAAACCAAATCATTTGAGAGATACTAATTGTCATTGTCATTTTCATTACCGTTGAAATTGTAATTGTTGACAATGACAAGGACAACGCCAATGCCAATGACAATGGTAATGACAATCACAACCAAAATTGCAACCGCAATTACAATTATAATGACAATTACAATCGCAATTTCTACGGGAATAACTATTGCAATTGCAATTACAATTACAATGACAACGGTAATGAAAATGACGCGGTAAAAAAATTAATTCATAATAAATAAAGTATCACGCTGTCACGTATCAACTATTAACTGCACTTTGATATTTTTGTTGACTGTTTAGCCGAGTATATGAAAACCCCTTTGTAACGAAAATTTAAATCAATCCGATAGTCATCTATATAATATGATTAAAGCTATGGGTTTTCATACACTCGTTTTCAGGGAGCACCGCGAGAAGGCAATCAACACCACTCCCCACCTAAAACTAGAATATACATGTCAGGTTAGGAGGCATGATTATAATCCTTTTCAAGTGTTACGTACTGGAAGGGATTGGACTTAGAGGTCGGTAGGGTAGAAATGATTCCTTCTAGTTACGCAACCCCAAATGTAGATGGAGCTCAGACTAGGTAGGTTCTTTCAACGATCACTGCTAAGCACAGGTGAACAACAAGATACTAGATAGGGTTTAGTTTTAACAGCATTTATTTATACACAACAATAAATTTACACACTTAATTTCACAACAACGGGGTTTGGTAATGAATGTTTGGCAACAATAATTGTTTGGTAATTGTTACTATTGTTCGTTAGTCACCACTATTGTTTGTTCCTTTTCACTATTGTTTATTCGTTATCACTTTTGTTCGGGATATTGGTAATTTTGTTGTTTAACACTTTTTATTGTTACAATGGTTGTCGCTATTTGGTAGTTTATAATTATCATTAACAAACGATGAAAATCGTTTGTAGGTTAAGTCTGTTATCAATGTTTATAAATCTTTAAATTTAATTGTCAATTGTAGGTGGAAATTTTGATTAGTATTTCACTATTTATTCGTTTTGCGAATTACTGTCCGATAATTAATTCTAACGAAAAGCTGTTAAATTGTAGTTATAATTCTTAGCCTAATTCGACTTCAACCAAGATTTAGTATGACCGACACTAAAGTGAGTTTCCGTATGAAGTTAGAGAAGATTGATTCGCGATTTCGAAATAAGGTTTGGAATCTTTAGTGGGTCGTTTAAGTGTTTTCACTTTGAATCTAAAAGTAGAAGTGATTTTCAATATTCAAGCCATCTCCGAACAAGGGTGTTCGGGGTGGCGCTGGTGACGACTTCTTGAGGTGGTAATCGAGGGGGTCGAGTACCAGTGGGCATTACTTGTACTGTAGCAGAGCCTTGATTGGCTGCAGTGAGTAGTACCAAGGCGTAGCTTATGAAGTAACCTCGTTTTCGATTGGAGAGTGCGGTTGAGAAAACTCAGTGGGAAAACCGAGAGGTTTGAACGATTAGAGCTGTTAGGGGTTTGGGAAAAACATCTGCTGTTTGCTCGTTTCATCATCTTGAGAAACGGGAAGTCTCTTATCGTTATCGGTTTCCTGTTTCCCTATGTATATATTTATTTAAAGAGTTCGTTGGAAACTTGGTTTTTTCTTGTTTAGGTTTTCGTCAAATATTTGAGGTTCAACGTATTTCTACCAACTATCTTTCCCGTGGGAACGGAAAAGCAGTATTTTGTTATCAGATGTATATTTTATCTTGAAGAGAGAAAATATTTTATTTTTCGTATTTTTAAGATTTGTCTAAAATTATTATTAAAAAGTTATATTTTTATTGAAAATTTGAAATGTCGGTGAAAATTATATAAGAGGGGTTAATTATATGAAAAAAGAGAATAAGATCGGCAGTCGGTAAAACATGTATAAATTAGTGCTAATGTTTGTTAAAATACTAGTGGGGACGTAACACAAGAATACAATGGAGTAACTCAGATGTGGCGCATTTTACGCTATATCGATAAAAAAGGTCTGTTTTTTCTCCTTGTCAATTGTTTATATATTGTAGTAAGGGATTACGGGCGATGTATCCCGAACAAAAAAAAAATTGCAACCGTTACGCCCCTTCAAAATTTGAGCGTTGCAAAAAAACAGCAATTGTTTGACATTTAATATCTCGGAAAATTCACAATTAACTCTTTCATACTGGCTCTATGGTCAGGTTTCCACCTTTTGTCGAAATGCATAATTCTTAGCAAAAACAAAATTCTTCTTCACAGTATATTATCTCTAATCCATAACTACGATACATTAAAAAATTACAAAGATAAATAAATTGACGTCATTTCAATCGATATAGCGCGGAATAGCGAGTGAGGAATATGAGGGATTCTCTGTCAACTCAGCCACCAACTTTCGAAATGTTCTCCAAAAAATTATGAAAAAATTGCGGGACATCAAAAAACTACGTTCTGAGTTTTTGACCCCTTTTTGGTATTTAAGCGAAAAAACAACATTTTTTTATTTATGAAAAATTAGCTTACATGAGGTGTTATGATGTTTATACTCAAAATTCGTGTTTTTTTCTCAGATTTTCGATGGAAGTGTTTAAAATTTCTTAAAATCATTTCTGAGCCACTTTGTTTTGATTTTCTTTCTTCGTTTTGATTTTCATGAAAAACATTAAGAGTATTACGCACATGTATACCATTTATATGGAAAAGTATAAACGTGGGGATTCAACGCTCTCATACTCAAAAACATAAAAATCACTTCATCGACGAATCCGCTTCACGGGAAAAAAATTGTTTTTCGTATGCCAGCTTTGAATTTCCACTTTCATTTTTTTCAATATAAATAATATACATGTGATCAGTATTCTTTTTTGTTTTCATGAAAATCAAAACGGCCCGAAACAATGATTTTAACAAAACCGATTCCGTACAAATTTTGACGTTTCATGGCCTAAAAATGCCCCAGGAATGATTTAAAACAATGTCAAATACTTCCATCGAAAAACTGAGAGAAAACCACGAATTTCGAGTATAAACATCATTACACCTCATGTGAGAAAATTTTTCATAAATTAAAAAATGTTGGGGTTTGCTTCAATACCAAAAACGGGTGAAAAAATCAGAAAAAAAACACAACGTAGTTTTTTGCGCTCAGCAATCTCCGGTAATTTTTTGAGAACATTCGAAACTTGGTGGCTGAGTTGACAGCGAATCCCTCATATATCAAACAAACAAATTATGCTTACGTAAAAAATAATGACGAACGCCCTGCGTGATTGCCGCTTGTCATCTGCAGGGAAGTCTTGAAACGTTATATTTGAATATTGCACAAAAATATCATATGTAACATAAACTATTAGTAAATGCAAAATGCACAGCGTACATGGCGCATGTACTTTACGTGATGACTTAATGGAGGGTGTTTTTCACAATAGGTTTTTCTCTTTAAAACGTGGCCAACATTAATAACGCGCGTCATTGGAGTGTCAGTGTTGTAAACCCTATGAACTTAGCTCATTCAAGTTAAGTATGGGAATGGTGGAAATAGCATGGCAGGTTTTTACCCTCACAACACACTGTAGATATAAAACACTCTCCACTATGCCATTGCGTCTATCGCATGATTGAAATAAAGGTTTGAGTTATGAAGTTAACAAATTACATACCAGCCGTACCAATGGGGTCCATTCACTGAGGCATATGGGTCCAGGAATCTGCATTCCATGTCAAATCATTCACTGCCGTTACCCTTTCGAAAATCCCCCGTTTTTGTTGGAAATTCTGCACTATGAAAATCGATTCGACTTACATGATGTGCAGAATGCCTACAAAAATCAGAGGAATGTTCTAAAATCGTCACAGTCATTCATTGCATGATTTAACATGGAATGTTTGCTCTTCATTTCGCTAAATTTATATGCTATGACTGGGATTCAGGAAACATAATCGAGCGACTGTAGACCATGCTTTCACAACTGTTATTAAGACGGAAATGACAGAGCATAACAACTATCTGTTGAAAAGGTGAAAATGGCTAAGAACTAGAAGTTTTCTAGGCAAAGGTTGAACAGTATTACGAGCGGAATATGCGTTTTCGAGCATGTACGATTTCAAGATTTCGGGAGGGAGGTTGAAGACATTGTATCATTCTCAACGGCCTACTGAGCGATGTGTAAGAAGTAAGCAGTCGTAATCTGAACCACACTGTAATCAATTAATTGGAAGAAGACATACTTTGTGACTCTATCCATGACCTAGGTGGCTACTAGGACAAAATCTACGTCAACCAACATGGATGTGAAACGACATCGTCAGAACACCAGAATCGGGACACGATACAGCTATGGATTTTACAGTGTTCAGAATAATATCCTGATGCATGAACTTCACAGGATTACAAAAGTAATGCATGTTTCGTGCCGTTAGTATTTAATTGATGAATACAGATGAACAATCGAATTTGGATGGAAAACTCACTCAACGTGCGCACAGGTGCACGACTACAGGGGAAGAAAACTATGAAAAGAAAACTGAAAGAACGACGTCTACCTCACTGATGAGTCACTTTTTGAAGCTTGGGATTGCGGCTGAAACATTGGATATTACGTTTCAATGATGCCCGATTATTAATTCTCGTCATAGAAAAAATTTTTACTCTGACTAAAAATTTTAAAGCTGCAACTCGATGATTGAAACAATTGTGGTCTGGAGCGAACCAATGAGGAACGGATAACTGCAAGCTTTGCATTATATCGGCAGTGATGTTATTAAGAACAGTTAGAGAACTCCAGTGCTTTGCCCAAACTTGATGGAAAATCTGCAACTGCAACCCAACCAATTTTGCAAACTCATCAGCGGGGCGAGTAAGCTTGGTTACTGTCGGTGCATCAATATCGACATTTTCATACTCCCGAAATTCGATTTATAGCTCATCCTGCGAACGAGCATCCATGGGTGACTTGGACATAGTAGTTCTGCACGCACTACACTGTTTAATGGTCTTGGAAGCTATATAACCTGCGAAGTAGCATATAGCATTTGTCTCATACACTGATGTAGAATCTTGAGACTTAGAACCTGTCTGATCATTGCATTCCTCGACTGCGTGAATGATATCTATGGCCTCAGAAGCGTCACTTTCATCACTGGATTCTGCCATGTCCATTTCATGAGAAACAGTGATTAATAATGGCCAATCCTCAAAGGCGGAAGAAATGCACGAAGGTTTTGCCGCCATAAGAAACGCATCATGATCACCATGAACGTTGCCATGATTCCCCATATGTAAGGAGCCCATTGACAGAACATGCCTTGTTGAAACATGAATCATTCTTGCTGTGGGATTTGGGCAATTCCCATTTCGACCTCCAAGACAGCCGAACCAATGTTCTGTCCCATCTTGGTTTCCGCGAGAGGTTACGAATTTAAAACAGGGATATTCTTGAGAAATAGTTTTGTATACTTTGAGGAGTGCGTGTCCAGTCAGTTGCAGTCCTCGAAAACAAGGTAGGACTGTGTAACCTGACTTTTGAGGAATTCGCCATGTCTGGCTCCATTCAATCAAATCGATAATGAGCGCTTCTATCTGTGGGTTTTCAGGTGCTAATGGTCTTCTGTTGGGGTTGCTATCGAGGAGACCAACTGAATTACATGCATCAATGATGTCATTCATTTTCTCTGCAAATTCGGCACTATCCTTCCAGCTGGTAGAGGCTACATTTCCTCCTGAAGAAATTTGCGAGGAATGACCCCACAGCTTCATAGCCTGGGCATAGCGATGCCCTAATATTTGAAAAGCATGTTTTACATTCATAGCCTGGAAAGCATTAGGAGACAAATGAATATCAGAGATATAACCCAAAAGATGACATGTTGTCAAATTTTTATCAAAAGCGTATGCTGCCGTGAAATCACTCCATGAGACAATGGCTCGACCATCCTGCCAAATTCCCCCATGCTTCCTTAATGCAGAGACCACTCGTTTTATCAAATGGGGGAAGTCGAATGAAGCGAAATAGCTCTTCCCTCCTATTTTAACGACAGCTTCTACATAATTAACCTGAAGTATTTTATCATACAGACGTTGATTATGGACACCTTGGTCACATACTAACTCGGACATCGGCCTTCTCCAAATGTTGAAGACACTCTTGTAAGAGCAAGTGAATGTGTTCTGCTGGCAATCCACCTTTACCAGACAAGAAATATGCGATGGGTTGTCGCCATTTATGGTCAGCGTTGAGGCGTGTCAAATTAAAGAAAAATGCATTGTGAGCTCTCTCGTTTGACCGGCCCAATGGTCCGAGATCTACGAGCCCCTCAATGCAATCGTACTTCGAAGAATATTCCTCATAACTCTTGATGGACATCTCATCCCACGCTAGTGAGCAATACCGGTGTAAAGGATCCTTCTTTGACATTTCATGTTTCAGTTTTTCGAAAATCACCGGAGAGAAACCTGGTTTTATGTCGTACTGAGAAATCCACGAACGTACTGTACTTTCCGCTGGGAGTACACAACCCGCCTTGCGCATACGAGAATATGCTGATGCAGAATGAAATTGGAATTGCTTTGCCAATTCCTGCTCTTCAGGACTATATGGAGTGTTAGGCTTATGGAACTGCAATTTGACCATTGTCTCAGCAGTTTTATGCAACGGCGGATCATGGGCTTTCAATAAATTGTCAATGGTAACTTCAGACACCGCTTGTGCAATTTTTTTGGGAACTTGTCGAAGATGATACTGCAGACTGCGGATTTTTAGGGTTGTTTCTTCAGATTTTGTTATAACTTTGTCATTTTCGGCTCGTAACATTTTATTTGCAGCTCTCAGTCGTTCCACTTCTTTCTTTAAATCCTCTACTTCATTGCGGAGTTCAACGCATGCTGAATTTAGAGAAATGGATGCATTCGCGTCACAAACATCCATCAGAGGAATGCATAAGTTATCTGCAGTGGCAGTTGGAACTTCATGCTCAATGTCATTTGCTAACGAACGATTTGTCTCGTTACTACTGAAGGAATCATTGTTGATCACTTCAGTCGGTCTCAGAGTCTCGCGTTCAGTAGCAAATGAAATTGGAATTGCATTCCACTTCAAGTTCCTCTGATCAATACTTGTGAAGGAGGTAGCAGGAAAATGGAGCTTACAAAGACCATATTGCGAGACGGTAATCTTCGTCATCTGGCTCAATTTCGGATTGCCTGTATGGAAAGGAAATCTATTAGAGAGAAACACACGTAATCATCGCTGCAATTTTAATTGAAATAAAAACATTATGTGTATTAAGTTATTAAAACTTGACGGCTCATAGCAGACCCTCATTGCCCAGGTTATGACTGACAAAACGTATATTCCTATCATCGCTGAATTCGTCACACCGCACTGTGGCAAGATCGAGCGTTGATTTTTTTAAGCAATGATACCTAATGTTGGGGAGAGGGGGGGATCTTATGCTCTCCAAAAAAATTTAATAATATTTCACCGGAGCATTAACAAGATATTCGACTTGTTATGGGATTTCACTTGTTCTACTGTAGCATCCTATAGATCGAGTATGATAAAATTGATAGCTTTCCCCTGTGAAGGGAAGCTTTGTAATAACTCCAAAAATGAAGAGTGGAGTGAAAACCGAGCACAGTGTAACCCCCATTTGGCCTCCCTCATATTACTTCCCATTGAAAACTATCTACAGATAAGAAAAGTGAGGCGTCATAGGACACCTAATACATGTATGCAAATAGTAGTGTCAAAACATAGGCAATCATATGAAACGCCTCCTTCATTTAAAAAAAATATGAATCGCATCACATCACTGAAAAGGATTTATGCATTTCCCAGGTGACATTTCAAGGATTTGAAACTTCGAAATTTACAAGGATAAACAAAATTAAACACATTCCAAAATTTGAAGTTCTACAAATTACCGAAAAAATGTATACTTCAATTTCTTAAGGGGAGACTCCTGTGAGTTTTCAAAGTCGCGGGATTGTTGAATGATATACTTCATATGTCTTACCTAGTTCAAATACATGGAAAAATAAAGAATTGGTATGCAAAAAACAATTGTTTATTGTTCGTATATCGGCACTTCAAAGTGAAAAAATGGTCCAGTGTACCGAATTTTCAACTTATCCAAATTTTTTTTTCTCAAAGTCTTCGAAAAAATATGCAGAAAAACAATTACGAACCATTTTTTCTCCATTCGACACCAAAATAACAAATATTGTTATTTGTTTATTAACAAATGGATTTTGTTGTAGAAATAGTTGAGTCACGGAATTCTTTTTTTTGCAATATCCTTCAAAAAACATACAGAATGATAATTACTAACCACTTTTTTCAAAATCGACTGTTAAATAACAAATGGTGTTATTTGTTTATAAACAATTTCCTGGAGCAATTTTGAAGTTACAATTTTTTTTGTTTTTGGAAAAAAAGTTGAAAAAAATTGCAGAATAACAATTACCAACAACTTTTTCCAAATTCGACTCCAAAATAACAAATCTTTGTGATTTGAAAGTCGAATTCCAAAAAAATGGTTCGCAATGGTTGTTCTGTATATTGTTTGAGAGATTTTGTAAGAAGAAACTATACAACCCAAAAATTGCTCCCGAAAAATCTATTTATTGATAAACAAATAACAACATTTGTTATTTTCAAGTAGAAATCAGAAAAAACTATTCGCAATTGTTATTTTGTATATTTGTTGAAAGATATTGCAAAAAAAAATAGTAATTCAAAAATTTCTGGCCAAAAATCGATTTGTTAATGAACAAATAGAAAAATTTGTTATTCAGAAGTTGAATTTGACGAAAGTGGTTCATAAATGTTATTCTGCATATTTTTGGCAACATTTTTGAAACAAAACAAATTCTGTAACATGAAAATTACTCCAGGGACATCTATTTGTTAATACACAAATAACAAGATTTGTTATTTAGGAGTCGAATTTGGAAAAAGTTGTTGGTAATTGTTGTTCTGCAATTTTTTTCAACTTTTTTTCCAAAAACAAAAAAATTTTTAACTTCAAAATTGCTCCAGGAAATTTCATTTGTTAATAAACTTTTAGTATACTTCAACAGCCTCAATAAAATTATATATATTCAATTTAAAATAAAACTGTACTAAATTGAGAAATATTCTGGAATAATTTTAGGAAGTGCTGTTAATAATTTAATAAAAATGGAAAACATCAAATATTGTCAAGATCAAAATAAAGGTAAGAATCCGTTTGAATAAAGTATTTTTCGTTGACCCACAAATTCTAATCTGTATATTATTTATTATATTAATTGAACTATTTATTTTTCCTTGAATATTAATGATACCCTAGCGGACCAAGTGTAAAGTTCAACTCTACAATATTTCCAAAATTTTAGAGTTGGGATAGAGTTGAGTGAGAGTTCGTGTTTTTTATCAATTCTTAACACTTAATGAATAACGAAATGAGGTTTTGAGATGTCATCATCGTTTTCTCAACATTTAATGGTTTTCAAAGTTAAGAGTTGAATGTTTTTCTGAATTTTGGTATTATGCCAACTCTATCTCAACTTTATACCGGGATAGAGTTGAATGTTGGACTTTGCGGTTACTTTGCCCCAACTCTATCCGAACTTTATACCCGGATCGAGTTGAGATTGGAACCTAGGGGTTTTAAAAATTTCATTCTATTTTTAAAAATTTAATTCAAGAACATTGTGGATTGGGCCAACTCTATCCCGACTTTATCACAATTGAACACAGTGTTAGAGTTGGAAGTTAAACATCAGAGTTACTTTACCTTAACTCGATCCGATCTTTATGCCAGGTTAGAATTGAAAGTTGAACTTTAGAGTTACTTTGCCCCAACTCTATCCAAACTTTATACCGGCATAGAGTGGAATGTTGAACTTTGGGGTTACTTTACCCCAACTCTATCCTAACTTTATACCGGAATAGAGTTGAAAGTCGGACTTCGGGTTTACTTTTCCCCAACTCTATCCGAACTTTATACCGGGATATAGTTGAGTGTTGGAATTTGGGGTTACTTTCCCCCAACTCTATCCGAACTTTATACCGGGATAGAGTTGAATGTTGGACTTTGCGGTTACTGTGCCCCAACTCTATCCGAACTTTGTTTCGGAATAGAGTTGAAAGTTAAATTTTAGGGTAACTTTCCTCCAACTCTATCCGAACTTTATACCAGGATAGAGTTGAGTGTTGGAATTTGGGGTTACTTTCCCCCAACTCTATCCGAACTTTATACCGGGATAGAGTTGAACGTTGGACTTTGCCCCAACTCTATCCGAACTTTGTTTCGGAATCGAGTTGAAAGTTGAACTTTAGGGTAACTTTCCCCCAACTCTATCAGAACTTTATACCGGGATATAGTTGAGTGTTGGAATTTGGGGTTACTTTCCCCCAACTCTATCCGAACTTGATACCGGGATAGAGTTGAATGTTGGACTTTGCGGTTACTTTTCCCCAACTCTATCCGAACTTTGTTTCGGAATAGAGTTCAAAATTGAACTTTAGGGTAACTTTCCCCCAACTCTATCAGAACTTTACACCGGGACATAGTTGAGTGTTGGAATTTCGGGTTACTTTCCCCCAACTCTATCCGAACTTTATACCGGGATAGAGTTGAATGTTGGACTTTGCGGTTACTTTGCCCCAACTCTATCCGAACTTTGTTTCGGAATAGAGTTGAAAGTTGAACTTTAGGGTAACTTTCCTCCAACTCTATCCGAACTTTATACCGGGATAGAGTTGAATGTTGGACTTTGCGGTGACTTTGCCCCAACTCTATCCGAACTTTGTTTCGGAATAGAGTTGAAAGTTGAACTTTAGGGTAACTTTCCCCCACTCTATCAGAACTTTATACCGGGATAGAGTTGAATGTTCGACTTGGAGGGTACTTTCCCCCAACTCTATCCGAACTTTATACCGGGATAGAGTTGAAAGTCAAATTTTAGGCTTACTTTGCCCCAACTCTATCCGAACTTTATACGGGGTTAGAGTTGAAAGTTAAACTTTAGGGTTACTTTGCCCAAACTCTTTCCGAACTTAATACCGGGTTGTAGTTGAGAATTGATCTTTGGGTTTTTGAAAATTTTATTAGTTTTTTGAAAATTTATTTAAGAACATTGAGGTTTTGGTCAACTCTATTCCAACTATCAACACGGTTAGAGTTGAAAGTTGAACTTTGGGTTACTTTACCCCAACTCGATCCGATCTTTATACCCGGATAAAGTTGAGAGTTGACCTTTGGGGTTACTTTGCCCCAACTGTATCCGAACTTTATACCGGAATAGAGTTGAATGTTGGACTTTGGGGTTACTTTGCCCCAACTCTATCCGAACTTTATACCGGGAGACAGTTGAATGTTCGACTTTGGGGTTACTTTCCTCCAACTCTATCCGAACTTTATACCGGATTAGAGTTGAGAATTGATGTTTGGGTTATTAAAAATGTTATTAATGTTTTTTCAAATACATTTAACAACATTGAGGTTTTAGTCGACTCTATCCCAATTCTACACACGGTTAGAGTTGAAAGTTGAACTTTGGGGTCACTTTGCCCCTACTCTATCCGAACTTTATACTGGGATAGAGTTACATGTTGGACTTTGGGGTTACTTTACCCCAACTCTAACCGAACTTTATACCCGGATAGAGTTGAGATTGGAATCTAAGGTTTTTAAAACTTTAATTCTATTTTTAAAAATTTCATTCAAGAATATTGTGGATTCGGCCAACTCTATCCCGACTTTATCACAATTCAACACACGATTAGAGTTGGAAGTTACTTTACCTTAACTCTATCCGATCTCTATACCAGGTTAGAGTTGAAAGTGGAACTTTAGGGTTACTTTGCCCCAACTCTATGCAAACTTTATACTGGCATAGAGTTGAATGTTGGACTCTGGGTTTACTTCACCCGAACCCTATCTGAACTTTGTACCGGGTTAAAGTTGAGAATTGATCTTTGGGTTTTTAAAAATTTTACTGAATTTTTTAAAAATTCCTTTAAGAATATTGAGGTTTTGGTCAACTCTATCCCAACTCTACAGACGGTTAGAGTTGAAAGTTGAACTGTGGGTTTACTTTGCTCCAACTCTATCCGAACTTTATACCGGGATAGAACGGAATGTTGGACTTTGGGGTTACTTTACCCCAGCTCTATCCGAACTTTATACTGAGAGAGTTATAGTTGAGGATTAGTTAGAGTTAGAGTTGAGGATTGATCGTTGGGTTTTTAAAAAATTTATTGAATTTGTTTAAAATCCATTTAAGAACATTGAGGATTTGGTCAATTCTATCCCAACTCTACACACAGGTAGAGTTGAAACTTGAATTTTGGGGTTACTTTGCCCGAATTCTATCCGAACTTTATACCGCGTTACGGTCGAAAGTGGAACTTTGGGCTTACTTTCCCCCAACTCTATCCGAACTTTATACCGGGATAGAGTTGAATGTTAAATCTTGGGGTTACTTTGCCCCACCTCTATCCGAACTTTATACCGAGTGAAAGTTGCCAATTGATCTCTGGGTTTTTATAAAAATTTATTGATTTTTTTAATTTTTTTAATCATTTAAGAGGTTTTAGTCAACTCTATCCCAACTCTACACACGGTTAGAGTTGAAAGTCGAACTTTGGGGTTACTTTGCTCCAACTCTATCCGAACTTTATACCAGGATCGAGTTGAATGTTGCACTTTGGGGTCACTTCACCCCAACTCTATCCGAACTTTATACCGGGTTGGAGTTGAGAATCAAACTTTGCGTTTGTCAAAATTTTCTTGAATTTTTAAAAAATTAATTTAAGAACATTGAGGTTTTGGTCATTTCTATCCTAACTCTACACACGGTTAGAGTTGAAAGTTAAACTGTGGGTTTACTTTGCTCCAACTCTATCCGAACTTTATACCGAGATAGAACGGAATGTTGGACTTTGGGGTTACTTTACCCCAACTCTATCCGAACTTTATACGGGGTTAAAGTTGAGAATTGATCGTTGGGTTTTTAAAAATTTTATTGAATTTGTTTAAAATTCATTTAAAAACATTGAGGATTTGATCAATTCTATCCCAACTCTACACACAGGTAGAGTTGAAAGTTGAATGTTGGGGTTACTTTGCCCGAACTCTATCCGAACGTTATACCGGGTTAGAGTTGAAAGTGGAACTTTGGGGTTACTTTACCCCAACTCTATCCGAACTTTATACCGGGAGAGAGTTGAATGTTGGACTTTGGGGTTACTTTGCCCCAACTCTATCCGAACTCTATACCCGGATGTTGTTGGGATAGAGTTGACCAAAACCTCAACGTTCTTAAATGAATTTCAAAAAAATTCAATAAACTTTTTAAAAACCTAAAGATCAATTCTCAACTCTCAACTTTAACCCAGTATAAAATTAGGATAGAGTTTGAGAGAAGTAACCCCGAAGTTTAACATCCAACTCTATCCTGTTATAAAGTTAAGATAGAGTTGAGGCCAAGTAACCCCAAAGTTCAACATTCAACTTTATCCCGGTATAAAGTTCGGATAGAGTTGGGGTAAAATAACTCCAACGTTTGACTTTCAACTCTATCCCGGTATAAAGTTTGCATAGAGTTGGAGCAAAGTAAACCCATAGTTCAACTTTCAACTCTAACCGTGTGTAGAGTTAGGATAGAGTTGACCAAAACCTCAATGTTCTTAACTAAATTTGTAAAAAACTAATAAAATTTTTATAAACCCAAAGATCAATTCTCAACTACAACTCGGTATTAAGTTCGGAAAGAGTTCGGGCAAAGTAACCCTTAAGTTTAACTTTCAACTCTAACCCGGTATAAAGTTCGGATAGAGTTGGGGCAAAGTAACCCTAAAATTTGTCTTTCAACTCTATCCCGGTATAAAGTTCGGATAGAGTTGGGGGAAAGTACCCCCAAAGTCCAACTTTCAACTTTAACCCGGTATGAAGTTCGGATAGAGTTGGGGGAAAGTAACCCCAAAGTCGAACATTCAACTCTATTCCGGTATAAAGTTCGGACAGAGTTGGGGGAAAGTAACCCCAAAGTCCAACATTGAACTCTATCCCGGTATGAAGTTCGGATAGAGTTGGGGGAAAGTAACCCCAAAGTCCAACTTTCAACTTTAACCCGGTATGAAGTTCGGATAGAGTTGGGGGAAAGTAATCCTAAAGTCCGACATTCAGCTATATTCCGGTATAAAGTTCCGATAGAGTTGGGGTAAAGTAACCCCAAAGTCTAACTTTCGACTCTAACCCGGTATAAAGTTCGGATAGAGTTGGGTCCAAATCCTAAAGTTCAACTTTCAACTCTAACCGTGTGTAAAGTTGAGATAGAGTTGGGCAAAACCTCAATGTTATTAAATAAAATTTTCAAAAATGCAAAAGTTTCACTCTCAACTCTAATTTCGTGTAGAGTTGGGATAAAGTTAGGCATAAGAACAAAGATCGACTCTCAACTTTAATCGCGTGTAGAGTTGGGATAGAATTCGCCATAAGTGCTTTACCGAAAAGTGCTTAATTGAAGGAAAAAAAAACAAAAATCAAATATTTAGTTTTACTCACTGTAGAATTGTTCATAAGATCCAAGTTCAACTCTCAACTTTTACATAATGCGAATTTGGGAAAGAATTGACCAACTCTCACTCAACTCTCACCGAACTCTAAAATCTTGGAAAAATGTTAGAGTTTACTCGACTTTCACCCAACTCTACAGTCGGTCCGTTAGGGTAAAATCAAAAAATAAAATAAAAATAGTATATATCAAATGTTCGCAAAACACACTCACGCCCATTGGACGTCTAGAGATTCCGCGAACGCGGCTGTCGGCATTACTTGCCAATCCGTACTCGCTTATATCTCGTTAAATAATGTAGATAGAACTAAAAAATTTATATGAAAAATATTCCAGGGAAAGTACTCAAAAATATGAACCACACTAGAAATAGATCCATTGAATAGCGGGGGACATATATGAGATTATACCTTGCGCGGAGGAGCAATTAGCACCATTTCATCTCATTCTCACGAGCTTAGCTCATGAACCCGCAGAGTGACAAAAAATCTCATTGATGGTAATAGGTGGGATTATTTATAGAGACAATTTTTTACTTAAACTTTTCTGCGCTATCTGAAACCGTTTAGCCGGGGACTTCCGCGAAGCGCGCGGCGAACTGCGCGCGAGCCGTTCGCGCCCCGCGCTCAATTGTCGGTAGTCATATCTCAAAAAGTATACGAGATATGAAAAAAATTTATTAGACCAAATTCACGTCTTTTTGGATGATGAACATTTTCTATTCGAAACTTTTTTTCCTATCTCCAACCGTTCTTGCGAAATGGCGTTATAAACAATAAAATTGTTATAAACAAAGAAAACGTTCAACATTTCGCAAAAACGGTTATCGAATTTGGAATCAGCACCCTCGAAAACATAAAGTCCAGTCATAAAACTGACTGGACCTCTCAATGGATACAGACATGGGTCTAGCGTATGGACTAGCTCCAAAGTTGGCGCCATAATTGATCAAACTTCTTTGTTTTTTACGTGGAAGGTGGTGTTAACTGATTTTTATAAAAAACCATATGAGCAGAAAATTTTTTTTGGCATAAGAAATTAGTTCTAAATTAGTTTTAGATTATGCAATATGAAAAATTGAATTCTGATATTTTTTACGGCTAGCTTTACGTACGTCGCAAATTCGCGGTGCCGCGGATTTAACCATTTATATCTCGGCAATTACACCAGTTATGGAAAAATGTAATACCACGTAAAAGCCGTATTTTCACGCAAGGAACAATATTCATTCAAGACTTTTTTCGCCTGTATCTCTAACCGTTTGCGCAATAGAGCGGCTTCAACAATCGAAATTGTTAATAATAATTGACGATTTTTTTTTCTAACGACACTGCTTTCCGACCCGCAGACTAGCGAGACGCAACTTTTGAAACCAAAAAAATTAAATCGACCGTGCCGTTTTCCCACAAACGCGAATCAAAAATTCCCACACACACCCACACATACTACACACACACACATGTTCTTTTGGGAATGTGAAATTTCGTTTCAGACGATTCTGAATATTCTGAGCATAACGTCTTGAGACTGTTTTTCGCAAAATTCTCGCTTCATTCCGCACTTTGAACATTACAAAAGATGGAAAAAAAATGTGAGAAAATGATTTTTTGCGAATGTGAA
The DNA here is from genome assembly GCA_026005395.1 of Asobara japonica. NCBI lineage: Eukaryota > Metazoa > Arthropoda > Insecta > Hymenoptera > Braconidae > Asobara > Asobara japonica. Next base: position 1,463,685 of record BQMI01000442.1, on the reverse strand, counting down.
ATCTCAACGTTTTTGACGCTTCTGTTGAATCTCAGCGTAACGTTTTGATACCGTCTTTTACAAAGTTTGCCTATATTTCGCACTTTTTTATGAACATTACAAAAAGTTGCAAGAAAACCCGCGCGCTCACGTACACACAGACACACACACACACAGACGTCGGATGTAAAAAGTGTCAGGATGTAGGACGCTTTATTTTGAACGTGATTACAATATCTTTCCCTATCGAGAAGTTAATTGCAGCTTGCCCCCTCCCCCTCCCCATTTTCGCAGCACTTCCCTTAAATGATTTTTGCGAATTTGTATAGGATTATGATTTAAATAAAACAAAAATATGACGATACCCGAGGTTTCCATCCAGATAAGACGACGTTTCTCATCCACGGGAAACCGAAAAATTTGTGTGGAAGGATGCACAGAAGGACAATCCCTGTATGCACACCTATCGCGGGATTTAATTACTTTGGCCATTTTTTTGGCAAAAACCAAAAACAATTTCGAAGTGATCGTAAGTTAAGGAGTAATTTAAAAAGATGTAGCCCTGTCACAAAACAGAGCTCAACTGAACGTTTTTCAGTAATATCGAAATTTTGTTTATGTTTTGGTCGTGTTTTCTCTCTCTATTGCCATCGTCACAGAGCGAGAGCGTTTGCTTCCAAAAACAAAACAAACGACCGCGCTGGGGTGTGGGAAGGAGAGAGGGTTTTCTGGAAATTTAAATGACCCGAAATTCGGATTTACTGCAGGAGTTTTTAAATATATCATATAAAAATTATTGTAGGCATAATTGCGGGGCTTTTTTGTAGAGGGTTTTAGAAATGTGTGTTCCTGAATTCCTCTATGTGTGTGTGTGTGTGTGTGAGCATTTTTCTGTCGACGGTTTACCGTAAATCGCTAGAGCGAATCACACTTGTTGTTTTTTCAAATTTCGTTCCGCCGAGGAGCAGGTCTGAAAGGAGTTTTTTCAATGTCCGTCCACTAGTTTTTTAGTGATTTATAAACAACTTCGATTTTTAACTTCCCGAGAGGGGAAGTTATTGTTTTGCCCCCGAAAATAAAAGATCGATTTTTCATTAAATCTCCACGTTTCAAGGTATTTCTAACTCTGTGTGTGTGTGTGTGTGTGTGTGTATGCGCGTGTGCAAGGGTATACGTATGTAATCAAAATTTTTGTCGAACAATTTTATCCCAACAAGCTAAGCGCTAGAGATGATGTACGGCGCAATCAAAGTGTCTCCATAAAACTTAGAGCTGATTAGTTTTTGGTAAAAATTGATCCAGTATATGCAATGTTATTAACAATTCTAATTGTTCATAACGTTCTACTGAAAAAACTATTAGACGTAGCGTTTATATAAGAAAAGTTATTCTGCAAAAAAACACATACTATGCAGAATGACTTTCTTTCATATTTTGCATAATTAACGAGGCATGGCCGTCTACAGAATTAGGTATCTAACATGTGAACGAATGAAACTACCGCTGTCATAAAGGTCAGAATCGAAGCGGTACGGTACAGAATCGAGCGGATTACATTTTGGATAGCATTAGTGCAGTATATGCAATGTTATTAACAATTCCAGTAATTTATAAAGTTCTACTGCATGAACTATTAGAGTTAGCGTAAATCTATTAATGAACAATTATTCCCCATAAAAAAATACACATTTTCTGCGTCATGGCTTGCTTTTATATTTTGCATAATTAAGGAGGTATGGCCGTCTGAAAAATTATGTATGTAACTATGGGGGATACAGCAACAACTTCCCAATCTCCGATTAGAATTTACGTATTTTAGATTAAGGGTGATATAAAAAAAATCATGTAACAGATTTTCTCTACACTGAGAGAAAAACGTATTTTTGCCAAGAAAAATTTCTTGTGGCAAGAAACCTTAACGAAAAATACATGTAAATTTTCCTTAAGTTTCTTGCCACAAGAAATTTTTCTTGCCAAAAATACGTTTTTCTCTCAGTGTATGAATCGAGAGCTTATATTGAGCGGTTGGCGACATTCAGCATTATTCATAATTACAAGAAAAATGCTTTAGCCAAGAATGGAACTTTTCTCTCAAGATTTCTATACCTTTTTTCTCTGAAACCTACGAATTTTAGACAGAAATGACAAATCGGGAAGTTTTGTTTGTGCCCCGACAGGGGAAAATACCAAAGGTCCTTTTGTGTTGCAAATCAAATTCTCCATAGAAAATATTGTTCACCATTTTTTGATAAAACCATTGGTTAAGGAGGAAATTGACGTTGTGTGATTTTATTAATTAATTTTCATCTGGAGTTTCTATCGGAAAGTAATATGCGAGACCCAACTGGGGATCACAATTCTGTCCGCTTCTCGTTTCACACCTTCTCACATTTTATGTATCCCGAAAAGTAATGCACCTCGTCATTCCCTATAATGCTCCTATTCTCCGATTGAATTCCCAACCGCGAAAAATTAGCCGCCCGTCTCTGAATCTGCTCACTTCCGTATCGACGCTCACGGTTTTTCGGCGCGCTCTGCGGTATCGACAGTCTCGAGATATTTCGACGCGCTCTGCCGTATCTACACGCACTGTACTTCCATGCGCTCTGCCGTATCTACACTCATTGTATTTCGACGCGCGCATCGGCCAAAATGCGGTTGAAGAGTTTTTACAGGCGCTGGCAATCTCCCCTATAATCTCTGCTGACAGTTAAGTTTGGTCACTTCCAACTCCCCCTACAGTTGAGGAAATGACCTATGGGTACTTAGCCGACAAAGTCCAGAAACTATGAACAGTACTTGATGTAGTCGATTGTATATCGAGTGTACATTATTGTACATTGTTTAATTTTCTTTGTACATCTCCTGTTTATTTATAAAAAATTAATGAAATTTTCGTGTGTTTTTAGCCGACACATAATATAAAATAAGTTAACTGAAATAAATTCCCCGTGGATTTTGTAGGAAATCGTTTGTACATTGCAAAAAATACAATTTGTTTGTTTGTACATACGTTGTTACGTCTGTACTAACAATTAATTATTTTGCCATAAATCCTTCCCCCCCCCCCCAACGCGTTCGTTATATGTGCAGTGGCCAATCAGCTGTTCATTACTTCGAATTATGTCTAAAAAATATGGCTCTTGTTGGGTTTCACATAACCAGCAATCACCTTGGTGCTTTCTCTAATCCAAATTAATGTTTCTAATGTAATTGAAAAACTAATCACCTTTCCCCAGGTGCAAAATTGACATTTGAGGCGAAGCCGAGGATGGTCAGCATGTGGGGGAGGGTGATTAGTTTTTCATGGCGTGCCTGGAACTGTTTGTTTCTAGTCGAGGACCGAGAAAAGCGCTAAAATGGTGGTTTTCTCCTTCCTAACCAGAAAATTAATGTTTTTAACTTCCCGGAGCGGTTATTGTAATCACCCCGAAAATCGAATGTTCATCATATCTTCACGTTTCAAGGTCTCCACCACACTCCCCGATCAGTTTTACGATGATGTATGTGTGTGTATGTGTGTGAAGGTGTATGTCCCTGGCGAAAAATTTTGTCAAACGATACCTCGTAAACGAATGGTTCAATTTGATTACTTTTTTCTTAATCGATGGGTCTTCGGGTAACTTAGAGCTGATTAGATTTTGGATGAAATCGGTGCAGTATATATATTGTTATTAACAATTTCAATTGTTCATAATGTTCTATTGCATAAACTATTAGAGTTAGCGTAAAATTTATCTACGAAAAGTTGTTCTCCAGATAAAAATACGTATTTTATGTAGAATGACTTTTTCGACAATTTGCATAATTAAGGAGGTATGACCGTCTCAGCAATTATGTTTGTAATGGGTGAACGAATGCACACAGCACTGTCATGACAGTCCCAATCGACGCGTTTCCGTGCAAAATCAAGCGGATTACACTTTGGATGGGATTCGTGCAGTATATGCAATGTTATTAACAATTTTAATTAACTTCCCGGAAGGGAGTTAGTGTAATCACCCCGAAAATCGAATTTTCATCATATCTCCGCGTTTCAAGGTCTCCAACACACTCCCCGATCATTTTTACGATGATGTATGTATGTGTGTGTGTGAGAAGGTGTCTGTCCGTGGCGAAAAATTTTGTCGAACGATATCTCGCGAACGGACGATGCGATCGATGTGCTCAATAGCGCAATCGAAGCGTCTCCTTACAACTTAGAGCTGATTAGATTTTGGGTGAAATTGGTGCATTATATATATTGTTATTAACAATTTCAATTGTCTATAATGTTCTATTGCATAAACTATTAGAGGTAGCGTAAAATTTATATAAGAAAAGTTGTTCCCCATATAAAAATACGTATTTTATGTAGAATAACTTTTTTTGACAATTGGCATAATTAAGTTGGTATGGCCGTCTCAACAATTATGTCTGTAATGAGTGAACGAATGAACACAGCGCTGTCACGACGGTCCCAATCGAAGCGTTTCCGTGCAAAATCGAGCCGATTACACTTTGGATGGGATTCCTGCGGTATATGCAATGTTATTAACAATTTTAATTGTTTATAATGTTCTATTTCATAAACTATTAGAGTTAGCGAAAAAATTATATGAGAAAAGTTGTTCCCCATATAAAAATACGTATTTTATGTAGAATGACTTTTTTCGACAATTGGCATAATTAAGGAGGGACCGCTGTCTCAACACTTATGTCTGTAATGAGTGAACGAATGAACACAGCGCTGTCACGACGGTCCCAATCGAAGCGTTTCACGATTCTCCTAATTATCTAAAAATCAACACATTACTTAATATAAAAAACATTAATTTTCTGGTCAGGAAGCACAAAACTACCATTTTAGCGCTTCTCTCGGTCCTCGACTAGAAACAAACAGTTCTAGCCACGCCATGAAGAACTAATCACCCTCCCCCACGTGCTTACCATCCTCGGCTTCGCCTCGAATGTCAATTTTGCGCCTGGGGAAAGGTGATTAGTTTTTCAATTACATTAGAAACATTAATTTGGATTAGCGAAAGAACCGGGGTGATTGCTGGTTATATGAAACCCAACAAGAGCCATATCTGTTAGACATAATTCGGAGTAATGAACAGCTGATTGGTCACTGCACATGTGCAGATCGCGTTACGGGGGAGGATCTATGACAAAAAAATTAATTGTTATTAACTTATTTTATATTTTGTGTCGGCTAAAAACACACGGACATTTCATTATTTTTTTATAAATAAACAGGAGATGCACAAAAAAAATTAAACAATGTACAATAATGTACACTCGATATACAATCGATTACATCAAGTACTGTTCATACTTTGTGTACATTGTCGGCTAAGTACCCAGCGGTCAACTGTGGTGGCACCATAAAGTTAGCACCCTATATTAATTAATAAATTAATTAAAAATTTTATGTAGATTGCGGGTGCATTGCTGGTCATTGCGAGATAATTGCGACCGATGTATAATTAATAGTTTTATTTTTTATGAATATTTTTAAAAATAGGCTTCAAGTTAGCACCCCATTATTTGCGATTTATTAAATTGACTTTATTGGACGCTCAATCGATCAGAAATCGTTTGCTGGTCATTGCGAGTCACATAGATTTGTGATATAACAACTATTTTGGGCTTAATGAATAAATGAAGAAAAAGCCTTTGACAGGGAGGGTGGGGTCGCACATATGGTGTAATTGGTAGCCATTTTCTATTGCTCAGCTGACGTTCCACGTATTACGTACTCCAAAATTCGTGTGCTCCGAAATCTTTTCAATTATCTTTGTGAATTCGGCATAACTACAAACAACTCTATTCAGTGATCGTGAAATTCAACTGAAAAAACTGCAAATACATCTGGATACAATTTTTACCTTTTGTCATTGCATTCTTGAATAGTTACACCATGTGCCTAGCTAAAATGAAATGGACAATGCCAAAGTTCTTGCAAATCTGTCCAATGTTCGGGAGCATACGATCTCCCAACATCAATGTTTACAGATTGAAGTCAAACTCCTGGGTAGACAGAATTTGCACATCATCAAAAATGTTGATCGGGATGCTTGATCCTGACATGATTCTGGCACAAGGTCAGGAAAGTCTGAGCAAGTGCCTCCTAAATTCAGCTCACACCTTATACTCCTTGAAGTGTAAGTTGGACAAAACCATATGAGCTGTTAAACCAAATACAAATGGGAGAATTAGTTCAGCATTATCCGTAGGTATACTCATTAATTGTTGTTAAATTTCAGCCTGTTTGTTTTCAGTTCAACGCCATTTTTTTCTTCATTTACTGACTGGAATTCTGTGCTCTCATAAAGTACTTGTTCGTAGCCTTTCATTCTCATTTTACCTGCTGATCTTATGAAATGACATCAATACTCCAGCACAAGTGAAAGAAAATCAGTGGATTTGAATTCCGTCATCAATCAAGGTATTCATTCAGTCAAGCAATGTTTGTTATATACTACTCAAGGTTTCTCCTTGGGTCAATGTTACAATTTCAAGTCGTCAATCGTCGTATATCCTGATTCACTCTGATTTTTCAAAAATGATAGATTCTCTTATCTGCCGTCCTCAAACCAGCCAATCAAATTCAACATGGAGATCAAATTCTATCATTGGTGCCACTTATTTGGAAGAGCATCCTTTGAGATGTCCAGCTGTTTCAGGTGAGTTGACAAAAACAATCTATTTTTATTTTTTTTATAAATTCTTTCACTCAAATGTCATCGATAGTTTCCATTTGTTATAAAAGCAATTGTAATTTTCGGCCTGGATTTTTTTTCATATCTCGAAGTCATGCTACAAATCGGGAAATCATTTTCGGGCCCTATTAGACAGTTGAAGATTCGAGTAAAATTTTTTCTTAGATACAAGTTTTTCTCTTAGATACAATAATTTTTGGGACTAAAACACAAACTTCTCAAAAAAAAAAAACTGAGTATTCTGGCAGGGAAGGTCGGACATAATGGGATATTTTGGGATCTTCTCCAGGTGTTAATCTTTTCCGTCATAGGTGCACGGAAAGTTCGATTTTCCTTCCTAAATTTCGGGAGGAAAGTGGGTTATTCGATTTTTCGGATTTCGCTTGTTTTCTAAGCGTCCTCAGAATGTCATAACCCACATTCCTCCCTCAATTCACAAAGAAAAATCAAACTTGGCCGTGCAGTTATGACAGAAAATATCGTGTGAACCGAGGGAAGCAATCAGGACATCCCTTGATGCACAATATACTATTTGCGCATGACCAAAAATTGGGATTTTGAAACGATGCAAAACATCTCGATGGAAACTTATCTTTCGAGGAAAACAGATACTTTAAGTGTTCCCGTCAAAGTAGAACAATTATGCGTCAGAACTTGACTCTCCGCATTATGGCTCACCTTTTTATAAAGCATCGATAAACTTAATGATTGCGAAATTATCGTGTGAATTTTTAGAAAAAGAATTTAAATATTTGCGCGGATTTTATTTTCTGTGCAGTCAGAATTAGGTTTCCCTCTATGTTGACGGTCGATAAAGAAGGTCTAATATTCGTTGAAGTTAACATTCTAGAACTATAAGTTGCATAAAACACGTGCATTCAGCGAATTGTTAATTTAATTGTTTTAGTTTCACGTGTACCATTGCTCTTCTACGAGTCACAGCAATCGGGTCACAGCATCGTAATGTGTATGCCAAATTGAGGTTACTAAAGTTATATATATATATATATTTTGTTACAACAAATTCAATAACGCGTAGGCAATTAGGACTAGCGAACACATGGGTAAAATTGAAAACTTATGTTTGTTTGATAATAGAAAAGTACTTGTGAAGGGTCACATTGAACACCATCCCGAAGACAAAGTTGGTTCCCCAGTACCCAACTAGCGATCGGATTTGTGCATTGAATTTTCATTGTTTAGTCAAATATGCCATTACAGCGGGTTTCATAGGGTTAGAGTTTGGTTTGTCCGAAAATTCTTGGATAATCTTAGATATGAAGTTGCCAATGTGAATGGAATCATCATCATATCATGTATCTATGTGCATGATTTCGAGTTATTGGTGATCACTGCCGAATTCAGCACTTTTCTTTTTCTTATTCCAAAAACAACTAGGGGAGTGTGGGGCATAATGGGACATAGGGGCATAACGGGACACATGCGCGAAATGGGCGGGGGTATCTCTCATTATGTTTCCCAGTCTATTCTGCGCAGATGTCCCATTATGCCCCACCCTCTTCTACTTGAAATTACACAAAAATAATCAAAAACTGAAAATATCAACAAGTAACGAAATGCTCAAAAGTGGACGATCTATATTTTTTATTCTATTACCCACTCATCGAGAGAATTGTATTTTTTTAATTTAATCGGAAAGTTCATTCACCTGATATGAGTTGTCCACAAATTCCGAACTAAATTCGATCGAGATATCAAAATTCTCGTCGAATTTTTTGCCTTTGTATATCTCATTTCAGTCACCAAAAAATAGGCTGTACCGAATTTCGCTTTACTCTGTCGATTCTCAGATATTTTGCAGGGACGATAGGGAGTTAGCTCTATAACTTCAACTAAAACCCTTTTGCAATCACTTTCCTCAATTGTTTTATGATCTTCTAACATTTTTTTGTATTCTCTTAGGGTAATAATTTTCGAGCTGATAATGGCACCAGCTGCACGGGTTTCAAAAGAAGATGCGATAGCAGTTGTCGAGAAATACATCGATCACTTTCGACAAAGACCGTTCCCTAAATATTCTTCGCAAATTTGGAAAAGTATGAGCCAAGATTTGGGACTCCAATGGACGGCTCATAATACATATATGAGTGTGACAACAGATCGCCGGGGGATTTTAACGACCGCGTGTCGAAATAATGGATTCAGCGTGCCTAATGACATCAAACTCATGCCTCAAAATGAATCTATGTTGGAAGATTCGGTGCTTCAGGGGAGTGATGAGTCATTCAAACTGGACGATAAAACTACAGAATTGGCAGAATTCACAATAACCATCACAGCAGAAGAATGGACAAACATGCGAGAGCCTGATGTCGTTTATAACGATGGCAGGAGATATGCGATACTACGTAGAAAAGTATGGACTGATATTTTGTTTCTTGCAATTCAACGGCAAACTGATCTCCCCTGCGCTTTTGTTTTCAAAAATCACAAAATCTATGATACAGAAACAGGAAGTCATTACACGAAGGCCGAGGGAATGTGTAAGAGCCGTAGTTGTAGTAATCCACTTTTTTGTTACATCAACGAAAATGAAGATTTTGATATGATTGTGAGGACGAAATATACGATTGGCGTAAAACATGAGGATGTACGACGTCCACTGAGAGGGCTGAGGCGCAAAAAAGGAGGTCATGATGCATTCTATGAAGGTTGCGCGAATTACCAGAGAACACAAGTAAAAGAGCGGACAAAATTTGGTGGACGAGTACCAGCTGACGTTCCGAACTTACCTGTTATTCGCCAGGCAAAACACGAGTTCAGTAATGAAAAATATGGGATGAATACCTCGGAATTTAAGGATGTAGTAACTAATATTGAGAGCATGCGTTACAAAAATTCATTGGAATCTTATATTCATGATGTACGACGGGATAAGTTTTACGTAGCCTTCAGTACGAAACCTCAGCGGCATGCCTATAAAACATATTGTCGCATGACAAGAACTTGGTCTTCAGTCTCCATTGACGGAACGGGTACTTTGGTAAAACCTATAATGAAAGGAAATGGCACAGCATCTGGTCACATTTTCTTGTATTCCGCGACTATCAACTTCGATGGGATCACAGTTCCAGTGTCAGAGGCGTTAACGGAGGCACAGGACACGGATACATTGTATTGGTGGCTCAAAAAGTGGCAAGATAACGTCTCGATAAAGCCAAAGCAAGCTGTCTGTGACTCCTCTCGAGCACTGATGAATGCAATCTGTTTAGCCTTCAATCATCAAACGGTTAAGACATACAATGAAACGTGTTTCCTCGGGGCAAGTGGGCACAATGAATATAAGTATCGTCCTCCGATCTATACATTCCTTAGGCTCGATATTGCTCACATCACGGCAATGGTCCGCCGTTGGATACAAGCCAATGTATTCTCAAAAGTTCGACAATTTTATCTTTTTTGTCTTACTCTAATGATTGATTGTGAAAGCTTAGAAGAATTCAAAGAGGTCTTCTTTCTCATTTGCGTCGTTGGTGTTCACGAGTGCGATGGCATAATTATTGCTAACGGATTATCAGTGCTGGAGGCTCGTAAAAAACTTGAAGAACGAATCTCAAGAAAAAAGTACCCACCCAACGATGATACGCCCCTCGAGGCTGATGAAATCGTTTACGGAGATGATGAAGAGGAGAAAAAGAGCACCGAAGCTAGTCGTGTTCGATCATGGATTGATAGTATATACGAGAGTGCACAGAAAGTGTCGTTAGAAGGGTGCAATCCAAATTCCTTCTTTTTCAAAGAATTAATATTGAGATTAATTTTCTTGGCATACGAATTTTGTTTGTGGACTTGTGTATCTCTCCCACATTATCGAGGACGCGCCAGTACTAGTTATGTGGAAGGCTATTTCAAACATCTCAAAGACGAGACTTTGGCACTGTTCAAAGGATTAATTCGAGCAGACAAACTCCTGAACATCATGCACGAAACAAATTATGCTGCAGGGCAGAAACTTTCCTCTGCACTAAAAGTTTTTCGTGAGACCGAAGGACCCTGTCCCAGTCCAGAGCTAAAAAAGAGGAAGACTGCAGCTGGAAAGTCCGCGGATGAGCTTCCAACTGACGTGAGAAGTTCTGATCATGAAGAAGTGCCTGTGAACAATATTCAATCTAATACAAATCATAATGAATGACGTAAAAAATTTATTACGAATGTGACTGGGTATTACTCACAAACTCAACCTGACATAGGCATTCGTAATGATATGGTTGGTAAAAAATGTCGATTGGAGCTACTGTGTAACGGGAATGCGGTTCAGGATGCAACATTGATTGATGGCAATTATTATTTTCCTATCAATACCTGTCCATTCGATGCAGTAGTGCAAATATTGGTTGGAGCTGCTATTGACGACGAGAACTACAGGCTTTATCTAGAACAGTCTAAAAACAAGCTCCTCAATTTTGTCGCCAACTTTATTGCGAGTGGGACCGGTAAGGAAATTTATAAACAAAGAGTTGAACTTTTGGTCAACGCATTCCCTGAGTTGATCACTACGTCTTTTGACCAGGCTAAACGGTTCCAGTCTTTCACAGTAGATCTTTATTCAAATTTGCGTAACGTTTGGAATCGGTGCCTTCACTCAGAACCATCAATTGTGCGCACCTATACGTGCCCTAGATGTGGAACGTATGAAGTCCATAAAGAGTCACTGTTTGTCAATCATCGCGTTATAGGTACTGAGGGATTCCAAGCCTTGAAAAAGTGTGATATTTTCAGTCAGCCTCCTAATTCTCAATGTATTAGGGATGATTGTCATGAAGTGTGCGATGTGGACACCAAGTATGGTGTTCAAGTATTCGTAGAATTGCACATTTATCCTGATATCGCCTGTCGTCAGGCATTAAAATGTACCCTCGCCGAGTTTCCAACAACGATTCAATTGAATCGTGAAGAGTATAGATTGGCTGGAGTGATACCCTTCACAGAAACACCGAATCATTACCGAGGATTTTGCTATCGAGGTATGACAAGTTGGCAAAACTGTGATGATCTCAAACCTAAAATTACCAAAGGTCTTTCCGCAAACACTAAGATTGAACCCCACGGAGCAATATAAGTTCGTGTTGATGTTGGCGGAAAAGAGATATATGCGAGGAAGCCTGAGTCAAATTATGACAATCTGGAGAATGGGTACGTGACACATGAGATAACGAAGGATTCTAGTCGACCAGTATTAATAGAAGATTTACCAGGTGATGAAAGTTTTCCAAAAATTGACTTTTGCTATGATTCTGACACAACTTCACGAGATAATTGGAGAAGTAAAGAAAAAAAAGATGTGATATTCACGTTCAACGATACACCTCCCGATGACAGTTTCGACACAAGCAAATTTGCTGACCCGGAAACCTTCCAAATGCTCCGGCCGGGTGAGCTGCAGCCAGGTGTCCTGGTTGATGACACAATTCTTCACGTATTGAATACAACAGGCTTTGACTCGTTAATTCATGTTTTGTGGTGCACGGCTAAGCCTGACGAGGACTATAAAGCCCTGATTCGCAACAGTGCCGGCAATGATGTCTTGAATTTTGTTGATAACATTCTCAATAACCAAAACACCTCAGCTCTTTATGAAAATCGAAGACTTTTGCTGCAAGCCCTTTGCAACTCTGGACTTTGCCGATGGAACGACAAAAAAGATGGTGATGTCGGTGTATCTGAAATAGAAGTACGGGGTTCACCCGCCGGTATTTGGGAGACTTTTTTTGAAAGTGAGCCTAGTCAATACAAAACGTATGACTGTGATTCATGCGGAGCTTATATTGAGAACGTCCCATTGTTGAAGTCTGATCAAGGGATGCTCTGCAAAAGCCATTCACAGCTGCAGAAAGCCTTGCAGTACTTCGAGGTTTTGTGGAAAATTCCATGTCGTCGTGACCGATGTTCTGGTTCATGTACTGTAGTAGTTGATCCCAATTACCATCTGTTCATTGAACTCAAGAGTTCGCAGCGGTGTCTGCTTCAAGACTTCCCACAAGTCATTGAAATGAAAACCAATTTCAGGTAATTGAACGCATTCACTGTGACTATTTTATTGGATTCCTTTATTTTTAAAATACGCGTCTGAATTTTTGCAGGTTAGCAGGAGTGATTGCCTTCGTTGATCTGCGATACGTTGCGTATTGCCTAGTTGGCAATGACTGGTCGCTCTACGATGGGTATCGTCGTGTTATTAAAATGACAGAAGCTTCAGAGTTGGTTGAACCCTCTGCATTAATATACGTCTTGATAGGATCTCCAGACTCGGAACAATAAGTTTTTCCCCCCGGCAAGTTATCAGTACGCAGTGACACATGTAATTATTTACATTTGGATGGATTCATAGGCCTGATTGGTGGCATTCTGTTATATGAGTAATAGCGGTAAATATCGTCACCTCATTAGGGCCTATAGTTATCCGGTCTCTTTAATTTTTGTGTTTTGTTACCACAAGAGACGATTATTTGGCAATTTTCAGCTCTTGAACTTGATCCTTAACGAATGAACAAACAAATACATAGGTTTTTCTAATTTCAAATCAAGGTTGGATCTAGGAAGGATGCATTTATCGAAAAATTAAACGCCACTATTTTATTCGAAATAGTGCATCTTTTCGAAAAAAAATTGCATCATTAACATTTGCGATGCACGGAATTTATTTGCTTATAAACAAATGACTATTTGTTCATCATTCCCCAAAGTTCAATTTCTTTCTAGGGCTAAGGAGATTTTCCTCTTTCTATTGAAAAGCTTCTTCTTTTCCAGGAGCTGTTTATTTTTCCACAAAAAAGCTTTTCTGAAAAAATAAAATGGGTTTTCTCGGGCGAAAAATTTTAGAAAATGGAAACAAAACTTTTTGGCTATAATTGTTCGAATTTTTCAGAAGAAAACAAAATTGGAATTTTCATGACATATAGTCGGAAGGTGTACGAACGTGAGTATCGATTGTTCAAAATTCCAATTTTTTATGTAGATTCCATTTGTTTCCAGACTGAATTGCACACAATTGCAAAAATTGCAGCATACCATTTAGCAGAAAACCCATGATATCTACATAGAAAATCGGAATTTTCAAAAATCGATACTTACGTTTGTTCGTACACCTTTTGTCCATCTGTTATTCAAATTTCAGCTCAATCGATGAAAAACTGCGGCATCGGGAAGCTTTGAGAGGTTTTATCTCGTATGGAGCGTGACAAAATGTCCTAGTCTGCCTCGTTTGTGTTTTTTTTTTGCATCAAAAACATTTATTAAAATTTCTGAGCATCGTCTCAACCTTTTCCGTGAGCATTGAAATTTCACCGTGGTCTCTCCTTGAAAAAATAAACTTCTCACCCAGTCTAAAGCAATTTAAAATTTTTCAAGCGAGAAAAATATTTTTATGTTCCCAAAAACGTGGGAATGAATATGGGAATATCTCGTCGGCATGAATTCTCTATCATTTCGTTGATAAAAAAATGAGCTTTCTGACAAAAACAGAAAACAAAATTTCACGTTTTCGGAATGATCAACGATAGCCATTTGTCCATAAAAAATGTACTTTGAGCATCTTTTGTTAATTTTTGCCTTTCCTTCCCCATTGAAAAGTACTTGGAAATAGATTTATGCAAAAACTATTTATTTGGTCATCTTTGATAATAATAAAGTTGGAGAGCTAATAATTGAGATATGAGCGTCTCTTGTGGTGATAAAACATGCACCAAAAATTTTAAAAAACAGATGATGAATCCTATGAACGGAGGATATTTAACGGAATGATCCATGTATCTGAATTCCAAATGCAGAATGACGATTGGGTTTAGAAATGTCATACGATGGAAGAACGACGGGCATGTGATATCACACATTTTGTTTTTTTTTCATCCTCATAGAAAAACAGTGATTTGATTTGTATAGAAAGAGTTGCAATCATATTTTCACTTTGGGATGCGCATCAAACTTGGCTGAAATAGGTTGTATGATAATCAATCATTTAAATACTGAATAAGTCATAGCAGGAATACAAGGTATTGAGAGGAGGAGGAACAATGAAAAAAGAAAAAAGGAGTCTAAAAATGTTTTAAGGATGACAAAAAACTTTGATATTGTTAGAATCGCGCCGTTCAATTTTTGAAAAACGAATTGTTTGAAGTTTCTTTACCATTGGAATCTTCAATTTCGCACATAACTTTCAAACGGTCTAAATAATGTATGAAAATGATCGAAATCATTTGTCCTGCATGTTTGCCATAATATTATTGCAAAATGACGATCAAGACCGATTGCTCCACGAAACCGAAATTGAGACTATGTAGCAAAGCTATCAGTGACACTTTTTCTAAATCTGATAATCGTTCAGAGATACAAAAAGTGATTGACAGTCACATTGTTTCTCTAATTGAATGATTACAAGCCTACTATCAATCAGATCAGTGTTCCTAGTCAACGAACGGCGAGTGACTGTTATTATTACGGATATTTTTATCGATAAGTGCGTTACATTTGTGATGCATATTTATATATATATATATACGTATATATATAGAGAGAGAGAGATGAATATATATATTTAGTTTGATAATGTTAAAATGATTGATTTTGATTAAGAGAAAACTATTACGTTCATTAATGGTTCGAATTCAAACAGACTGATGATATTTTTGTTTAAATTTCTCATTACCACGGACGAAGTATGAATGAAGATCTAATGTCTTATTTGTTTTTCTTTATTGACATTTAATGTCTGTAATGTGAAAAGTGAAATAAATCGCGTCAAAAGATAATTTGCATTGATAACTCATCTCCCTTCCATTTTCCTAATACCTGTAGTAGCATATATGCAATCAGAAAATAATCCTGTGGGAAATTAATAGTTTATTCCTCTATGTGAAATCTCAACTGACTGTCAAATTCCATGTAAAACTGAATGTTTGAATATCTCAAAATGTGAAATTTGAAATGTCGTCAAATGTTAATAATTTTTCAAATCTCTAGAATTTGCAAAATTTTTGTAATTCATCGAAGTTTGAAGTTTTTCAGACTCATCTCAGTCTTGGACGTTTGAGCAATTAAATTTCTCATTTTTCATTTCCCAAGATTTGGAAAAAATGAAGACTTCCAAATTACAAAATTCTGAAACCCTAAACAACACATGAAAATGTAAACTTCAAGTTTGAAGATTCGAATATTAAGAAGTAATGAAGAAGTGGAAACTTCATGAAAATTTTTGCGTTCCGGAATATGGATTGAAGATCTTCGAATTCCATGTTTTTGTAGATGTAATGGATTTCATTTTTTGCATGTATGTATTTATTTTTTTTATTTTCCATTTTTTATGTGTACTACAAGTACAAAGACCCCATCGCAGAGGGGTAAGAAATGATAATATGTACAGATATGGGTACCTCGTTGTTATTAATTGTATTTATAAGTCTACTTTAACATTCTGGATTCCAAAAAGATAAATTCATTCAGAATGATTAGAGTTATTATAATAATATCCTTCATCGTTCCTATAGCCATGGGCATTTCAGGACAAATTTATTTTAGGATTGTATGTTGCTCATTTTTTAATGATGATTCTCTCAGTTTGGAAATCCATTAAATTGAAATGCCAATTTTGAGGATAGGTCACGTATCCACTGATTATTAAGTCAAATCTCGACACTGCAGAGATTACAATCAAACAAACAACTAATAGATTCATTCTCAATAACTGAATCATTTGTAATAAATATCGGAACAATAAGCGATGAGAACTCATAGCGCAGCGAGAACAGTGGAGCACGATGTGCACTGTTTTCACTTGCATGTCCCAATTACTCAACTGAGCCGTTTGAACTATGGTAAATTCAGTTGTTAATTAAACGTCAAATTCTTTCTGTGAAGCACGAGAACTTTGGAGCATTTGCGTATGTCAAAGGATACAAAATGGCTACAAATGGCGGCGCCACATGCCCCATTCGCCCTGCCAGAAAGGACGTTTCTTTTTTATTCATCAAGCCAAAAATATTAATTAAAAAAAAAAAAAAACTCTACTCTATTCGTATACCCTTTCGGGTCTTTACGATTTGTTCCCATCCCACCCCCCCTTAACCCCACTGCACAGCATTCGCCCAGTTTTTGTCATCGAGGGAAAACCATTGGAAAAAACCTCAGATTTGTACAGCTCGTTTCTTTTACGAAACTCCCGCTCGGTTGTGTGGTGTGAGTTAAAGCCAGAAAAAAAAACCCCAAATACCGCCTCTGCCGGTCTCGAACCGGTGATCTCAGATCTCAATCGTTCCCCCCCAATTCCAGTGCTTTAACCCGCACGGCCACAACTTGACTTGACTTGAAAATTGTTTATTAACATTTGTCATATATACATACTATGTACAGTATTAATATCTTAAGTGCTACGTTCTAGATCACCAGCCGTTGGCTTTATATCTAATTTGAAAGAAGTGTAAACTAATTTTTCATTATTACAGATATTTGTGATTATTTACATGATGACTCGATATAAGGAAAAATAACTTCTAAAAAACCTTACAAGTAATGGGTGCATGAGGGGCAGGAGAGAAAAGGATATATGGAAAGGTGGGACAAAACAGGTGGTCAGCGGGACCAATTGGATTTTATGTCAATATTGATGTTTTGGAGCTGGGGATTAGGATGGGATTGTAGCTTAAATTTAAATGTCTCATTTATTCTATCGATAAATTCGCCTATGGTTGTCATGCCGAGCGTTTCGTGTATTTCCACAATAGTCGTTCTTCTTTTAAAATTTCCTATTATTCGTAGGAATTTATTTTGAATCACTTGAAGATGATTCAAGTGCATTTTCGCAGCATTGTGCCAGGCAGGACAACCATAGGTGATAATGGGCCTAATTAACCCTTTGTAGAGAGTAAGTTTGAGGGATTGACTAAGCGCGGGTGATTTTAGCAAATTATATAATCTTACTAGGATAACTTTAGTCTTGACCTTGATTTCAGATATATGCTTTTTCCACAGGAGTTTGGAATCGATGTGTAAGCCTAAATACTTTACAGAGTCGGTTGGTGTGATCTTATCGCTACGAATAGTTAAAGTCGGCTTGGCCTTGGAGCTAGTAAATAAGATTGCTTCTGTTTTAGCAGCATTCACTTGAATTTTCCATTTCGTTAATTCACTGATTGTGAGAGAAGCAGCATTTTCTATTCTTCTAATAGCTTTGTTGATTGATTTGCTAGCTGAGTACAAAGCAATGTCATCAGCATAGCCTGCAATGGATACATTTCTCGGAATTCTGCTAAAAACAGAAGCAATGTACAAGTTGAATAAAACAGGCGAGAGAATAGACCCTTGTGGGACTCCCGCGACAATTTCTATTTTATCCGAAAGCGAAGTTTCGACTCGAACTCGGATATATCTATTTGAGAGATATGATAATAAAATTTTACATATATATTTAGGGACATTTAATCCTTCGAGTTCGTATATAAGGCCTGTGGGCCAAACAGAATCAAAAGCCTTCTCGCTGTCCAGGAGAAGAAGAACGGTGTCTTCTTTCCGGTCTTTCGCGGATTTTATATCATTCGTAATTCTAACCAGCTGGTGGCAGGTCGAGTGTTCTGATCGAAAACCAAATTGATTGATAGGCATTAGTTGTAACTCTTCTATGGGTTTTTTGAGACGAGCTAAAATTATTCGCTCAAAGAGTTTAGCCAATACCGGTAAGAGGCTAATAGGCCTATAGCTCACCGGATGCGAAGGGGGCTTACCGGACTTTAGAATCGGAATGACCACCGCTCCTTTCCAGAGTTCCGGGAAATATTGTCTGAGGAGGCATGCATTGTATATCTTTGTTAGTAAACTTATTGCTTTAATTGGGAGGTTTTTTAGTGCTATATTGGGAATATTATCCACACCCGGGGCAGATTTATTTTTTAATTTTTTGATAGCGGAAGATATTTCACGGGGATTCGTCAGGGATTTAATGGGAGTTTCGATGCGGGCTTTGAGGATAGTTTTTCTCACATGACCTGTGACTTGTTGTTCAAAAGATTTGTTGCCTCGGGAGGCCGATATTTCGTGTATTGCTGCATAGTGTATGCAGAGTGTATTCGCCTTGTCGTGGTCTTCTGTGTGGAGTGTGTTGTTTGACTTTAGTGTGGGGATTTTTGTTTTAGCGGTGTTATTAAAATATTTTGCTACGCGCCAAATAGAGTGATCTTTTAAGTTTATGTTTCTGAGTTTGTTGTCCCAAGATGATTGTTTCCATTCGGTTAATTTAAGTCTGATTTCTTTTATCAGCTGATTGAGTTCCCATTTAAGGTAGCGATTTCGGGTTTTTTGCCATCTTGACCTAATGTAATTTTTTAGCTTTATTAATGAGGCTATTTCGGGTGGGATAGGAGTGTGGGTGGATTTGGTTGAGCGTTTCGGAGTGGAGGAATCCAGGGCTGTTTGAATGACTTGGGTGAAATGTGTTATGTGTTGATCTATTGCTTCAGTGTTGTTACAAGTAGGGTTTGGTGTAGAAATCTCATCATTTAAGGTATCCTTGAATTTATTCCAGTCGGTTTTCGCGTAGTTTAAAATTTTTGATGATTCTGGTGAGGTCGGTCGGCCAAATAGGGAGAAAAACAATGGTAGGTGATCGGATGGAGATTCGGAAAGTGTGGTGAAATTATTAATGATAGAGATGTTGTTTGTTAATAAAAGGTCAATAGTACTAGGAGTGTTTGAATTATGAGGGTAGTGTGTAGGAACGTCTGGAAAGAGCAGATTAATTTTTTGTTCCGTCAAAAAATTTGAGAGAATCTTACCTGATTCGTTTGGCCTAGCAGAGGTCCAAGCAGTGTCCTTCGCATTGAAGTCTCCAACAATAATTGTTGGAGTACTATCGGAAAATAGGTGCCTCAATAGGTTTGTATCTATTGAGACATCCGGTGGATTGTAGATCGAGTAGATCTTCGTTTTTTTATTGTTTACTTGGACCTCTACTCCCACGTATTCGGTGAGCGACAGCAGATCATGCGGAAGAGTTCTATGTGACAAGGTTTTGTGGATCGCCACCGCAACACCACCACCTGCTTTGGCCGTTCTGTCTTCCCTGATCAGCGAGAAGTCTGGGAAGTTAATTTTCTTCGTTTTGCTGTTTAACTTAGTCTCTGAAATCAAACAAATTTTGATGTTATTTCTGTGGACGATGTGTAATAACTCGTCCAGATTAGGCTTGAGCGCAAAAATATTAATTGCTAATATGTTGGTTATGTTTGCTGGGGAATCGTAGGTGTGTTTGAGGAGGGTAAGAACAGGTGGACATAGGATGCGATGATTGTGATCCTATCAATTGGTGTAAGGGCTGTTTGGAGTTTAGAGCTCATCTCTTTTAGCTCTGAAAGGATTTCGGGAATTCTAAGGGTTGTTAGCTCGTCAAGGACTTGCTTTGCTGTAATTACATAGTTTATAGTTCTACTTAAATGAGATTCGGGAACATGTGTTTCCATTGGGATGGTCCTAGGTTCAGCAGTGGGTGCGATAAGATTCCTTCTCGAGGTTTCCACCGTCGGGAAGAAGGAAGCGTAGGTGGGCCTGGACGTGTTGGCAGTAGAACTCGGAGTTGGCAGTGGGACTGCAGGAGACTGGAGGGACTGGATGTTCCTTTCCAGATTCTGGATCGTGGCCGAGTGAGGTGTAGTGGGCAATTCCAGTGGCGCTATGCTGGGCCTGGCCGATTGAGGTCGTTTTTTCTGAGTTTCCATGAATTTTAGGCGCATGGAACACTCTCTATAGCTGGCCGTGTGGGCTAGTCCGCAGTTCGCGCACTTGAGAGTTTTCGAAGTGCAGGCTTTGACGTCATGATTTGACGCACACTTTACACATCTGGGGTTCAGGTTGCAGTGTTGGCTTGCATGGCCGAACCGTTGGCACCTGAAACACTGGGTCGGTTGCTCGGATTTCACAAATTTTTCTATCTTGTATGTGTGATAGAAAATAGTTTTAATAGCAGCAAAGCTGCTCAAGGTTACTTCAGGGCCAACCGTGATTGCGAAGATCGGGAGAGGCCTGTTTTCTTTAATATTTCCGTCTTTATTTACTTTCACGAACTGGCGAACGGAAAGTACGTTAATGCCTTGATTTGATAATTCGGCTTGAATTTCGGCTTCCGAGAAACTGCTGGGAAGCCCTTTCAAAATAAATTTCTTCGGTCTTTCACTTTTAAGGCCGTAGGTGAAAAAAATTAAGGTTATGCCTTTTCAGGATACTTGCGATTTTGTTGTAATCGTCGGTCGTTTGTAGGTGGACGATCGTGGTACTTCCATTAAACTTCATCCTGAAGTTTTTATCCGAGGCATTGACTTGCAGGAAATTTATTAACTTTTTGGTCTCCAATTTGTCGTTTTCAACGATGATTGGAGGCACTGAGGTTTTTTTTTGAGCGTCTTGAGGCCCATCAGAAGAGTTCGGAGGATTGTTGGGGCGGGCTGGTTCAGAGCTCGCGCTGTTTGACCGTTTCATAACGGTTTTTTTTGTTTTTTTTGGGTCTTCCATCGGAGGACTCGTTTTGGCTTTCCTTTTGGGAGCCAAGGGAATTTTGAGGTTTTTTAGATTTGACACTTTTGTGCCAAAACTTTTACTCGATTTAAAATTTCAATGTACTAGAAGCACGGTACGCTTGAAATTTGTAATTCGTAGGGAGCGGTAGACATGCGTCCGCACGACACCGACTCAAAACAAATACTGACACGGCCACAACCTTGACTTGACTTGACTTGAAAATTGTTTATTAACATTTGTCATATATACATACTATATACAGTATTAATATCTTAAGTGCTACGCTCTAGATCACCAGCCATTGGCTTTATATCTAATATGATTAAAGTTTAACCTAATTTTTCATTTTTATAATGTTTGTGAATTTTTACATGATGACTCGATATAAGGAAAAATGACTTCTAAAAAACCTTATAAGTAATGGGCGCATGAGGGGCGGGGGAGAAAGGGATATATGGAAAGGTGGGACAAAAACAGGTGGTCAGTGAGACCAATTTGCTTTCTTATCAATGTTGATGTTTTGGAGCTGGGGATTAGAATCGGATTGTAGTTTAAATTTAAATGTCGAATTTATTCTATCGATAAATTTACCTATGGTTGCCATGCCCAGCGTATTGTGCATGCCGACCATTTTATTATCCATAAAGATTTATTTTAGACAAATTGAGGATGATTTAAGTGGGTTAGTGCTGCATCGTGCCAGGCAGGACAGCCATAAGAGATAGGTCTGATTAACCCTTTGTATATAGTAAGTTTCAGAGATTGACTGAGCGTTGGAGATTTCAGCAAATTATACAATCGTACTAGAATAATTTTAGTCTTGACCTTGATATCAGATATAAGTTTTTTCCACAGGAGGTTGGAATCAAGGTGTAAACCTCAATATTTCACAGAAACGGTTGAGGTAATCTTATTGCTACGCAAAGTTAAAGTCGGTTTGGCCTTGGAGCTAGTAAATAAGGTTGCTACTGATTTAGTAGCATTCACTTGAATTTTCCGTTTATTTAAATCGCTGATTGTAAGAGAAGCAGAATTTTCTATTCTTCTAACAGCTTTATTGATCGATTTGCTAGGTAAGTACAGAGCAATGTGATCAGCATAGCCTGCAATGAATACATTTCTAGGTATTCTGTTAAAAACAGAAGCGATGTATAGGTTGAATAGTACACGGGAGAGGATATCCCATTGCGGGACTCCCGCGACAATTTGAGTTTTAACGGAAAGTAGTGATTTGACTCTAACTTGAATATATCTATTTGAATTTCTGATTCTGACCAACTCGTGGCGGGTCGAGTGTTCTGAACGGAAACCGAATTGGTTTGTAGGTATTAAGTGTAGCTCATCGATAGATTTTATGAGACGTAATAGAATTATTCGCTCAAAGTGTTTTGCGGGTACCGGTATCAGACTGAGTTTGAGCGCAAAAATGTCAATGGCTAAGATATTTATTATGTTTGTAGGAGGATCGTGGGTGGTTCAGCGGTGGATTCGAACAGGTATGCATAGGATGCGATGATTGTGATTTTATCAAGGGGGGTGTCAGCTCTTTGGATTTTAGAGATCATGTTCTTAATCTCTGAGAGGTTTTCGAGAATTCTAAGGGATTTTAGGTCATCAAGGACTTGTGTCACTGTATTAATAAAGTTTTTACTTGTACTTAAATGTAATGGCGGATCGTCAGTCTCCATCGGAATGGTCCTAGGTTCAGCGGTGGGTGCGTCAACATTCGTTCTTAAGGTTTCCATCGTTGGAAAACAAGAAGAGTAGGATGGCCTGGACATCTTCGTGGCAGTAGAGATTGGCGTAGGCTCGAGGACTGGAGGAGACTGGAGAAAATGGATGTTGCTTTCCAGGTTTTGCATCGTAGCCGAGTGTGGGGTAGCGGGCAGTTCCCGCTCTGCTCTTTTTGGTGCTGGTGGTTGGACTCTTTTTTCATGAGTCTCCACAAATTTGGTTCGTGAGGCGCACTCACGATAGCTCGCTGTGTGAGCTAGACCACAATTTGCGCACTTCAGGGAGTTACTGGTGCAGGTTTTGATGTCGTGATTGCCTGCGCATTTCACACATCTGGGATTTAAATTACAGTGCTGACTTGCGTGTCCAAATTTTTGGCACCGGTAGCACTGTGTTGGTTGTTGGGTTTTGATGTATTTTTCTATCTTAAATGTATGATAGAAAATGGTTTTAATAGCAGCGAGGCTGCTCAAGGTTACATCAGGCCCAACCGTAATTGCAAACACCGGTAGTGGCCTACTCTCTTTGCTGTCTCCGTCCTTGTTTGTTTTCACAAACTGCCGGACTGATAATACCTTTATGCCGTGTTTGGATATTTCCGCTTCAATCTCCTGCTCAGTAAAACTGGCGGGAAGACCTTTTATGATAAATTTCTTCGGACGCTCACTTTTTAGACCGAAGGTGTAAAAATGTAAATTTTGCCTTTTCAGGATACTTGCGATTTTATGATAATCCTCCGTCGATTGTAGATGGACGATGGTGGTACTACCATTGAATTTCATCCTGAAGTTTTTGTCCGAGGCGTTGACTTGCAGGAAGTTGATTAATTTTTTGGTCTCCAATTTGTCATTTTCAATAACTATTGGAGGCACTGATGTTTGTTTTTGAGCCTGTTGTGGCCCGACAGGAGTGTTTGAAGGTTTGTTGAGGCGAGCGGGTTTACAGCTCGCACTAGTTGACGGTTTAATAACGGTTTTTTTAGTTATTTTTGGGTCTTCCACAGGAGGAGTCATTTTGGCTTTCCTTTTGGGAGCCAGAGGAAGTTTGAGATTTTTGAAGTTTGACACTTTAGTGCCAAAACTTTGACAAGATTTATAAATTCACTGTACTGTAAGCTCGGTACGTTTGGAATTTATATTTTGTAGAGAGCGGTAGACATGCGTCCGCACGACACCGACTCAAAACAAATACTGTCGGCCACAACCGTCGGTAAATATTAATTATATTACAAATCTACATGAGTCGCAATGACCAGCAACCGATTTCTGATCGATTGAGCGTCCAATAAAGTCATTTTAATAAATCGCAAATAATGGGGTGCTAACTTGAAGCCTATTTTTAAAAATATTCATAAAAAATAAAACTATTAATTATACATCGGTCGCAATTATCTCGCAATGACCAGCAATGCACCCGCAATCTATATAAAATTTTTAATTAATTTATTAATTAATATAGGGTGCTAACTTTATGGTGCCAACTGTGGTAGATTGAACGAGCTTTCCCCCCCCCCCCCCCGGCCGCCATTCAAATCGTGGAAACGTTTTTCTCAACAGAATTTCAATGATTTGTTTATTCGCCTTAAATAAATTACGTAAGTGTACAAACGATAATTTGATTAAATTCGTTATCTACAAACGATTTGCCATGAAATGTCCACGTTTCAAACATTAATTGAGCAATTTTCAATTTTTGGCGGCAACTTCAAGCTCTGAAATCGTTTAATTAATTACGGCTAATTAAAGATTATCCAAACGAAAATTTCTCATGTACAATCATCTGCAAACGATGTACAGACGAGAACACAGTTCACTTTTCCTAATTAGTGCCATTGTCTGCTAAGTACCTGGGGGTGGGGGCACGTCACTTTGAAAACGTGTAAAATATTCTCGGTGCTTGAAAATCGTTGGCTGTTCAATATTTTTCTTAGTCAAATATGGAAGTTAAGGCTTCACCCCAAGGGGAAATGAATTTTCCATTACTTGCCAACATTATAATGTCCATTTGTGCTTATTTCATAACCGTTCGATTAATTCCGAGATTCGGCATGGTTTTCCTGAAGAGGACTAACCTCTGGGGTATTGATATGAATAAAAAGTGTAAAGCAAGAATGTAAGTATCCATGAAATTATGGGCTTTGTTTCGTAAATCCCCTGAAAATAATTATCTTTGTTTTTTATATTTCAGACCGGAAGCCCTAGGTGTTGTCAGTGGCTTTGTGTTTCTGTTCACCATGTTTTTGTTCATACCAATACCGTTTACCAAATACATTTCTGAAAATTCGAATTTTCCTCACGTCGAGGTAATTCATCACGGTATTCAACACAAGCAGAAATAATAATTGCAGCATTCCTTCATTTGGCAAATAATCCGAATTGTTATGGACCTCGTGTCGTTAAAAAAAAAAATGCATTCGAATCAGTTCATGTCTATGAAATTAGGAAAGAATGTTAATTAAGTGATACATTCTACCACTTTGCTACAGGTTTGCTACAATGATTTCATTTGTAATATAGGCGAAATTGATTTTTTTCAGCTTGTGGAGCTACTGGCAGCTCTATTATCCATCTGCTGGGTAATAATTCTGGGCTTCGTTGACGATGTGTGTGATCTCAGATGGAGAGATAAACTGTTACTAACAACGGTAGTATCCCTACCACTTTTAATGGTTTACTATGTCAATTGTAATGCGACGCTGATAATAGTACCAAAACCCCTGAGACCATGGCTGGGTTTATCCGTCGAGCTATCATTATTCTATTATATTTACATGGCAATGTTGGCCGTGTTTTGTACGAATGCCATCAACATCCTGGCCGGTATAAATGGTTTGGAGGTTGGCCAGAGTCTTATTATTGCAGTTAGTATTATTACATTCAATTTGATTGAATTGAGTGGTAATTTATGGAGGGCCCATCAATTTTCACTATATTTGATGATACCGTATGCAACAACATCCCTTGCTCTATTCAAATACAATTGGTAAGTAAACAAGACGTTACGTTTTATAAAATGTAGTACATCTTCATTCGCTTAAAAAAAAAATAAACAAGATTAACCCTTCCTTGGTCGCGCTACAAGCGCAGTGCCGCACTCCATCTATTTTTTTCATTTTTTGAGAAAATTATCATTGATAAAAGATTTTGGAAATCTGAAATAATGTTTCGTTCGACTTGTTCAGAAACCAATTGAATTTACTTTTGCTCTCCAAGACAAAATGGAAAAATATATGTAATTCTATATATAAGTTCTATATAAGTGAACCTATCTGCACAGTCGAATAAAATCGAATGAATCTTGAATAGTTTTGATTTATCATTTTCAAATACCATATCGTGGTACATGTAGGCTCTTTCAACTATATTTGTTGCTCATTGAAGTGTTTGATTCCAAATTTAATTTCGCAATGAGTGAAAATAACACAGGCGGTACTCCGCTATTGGCGTAACCAAAGATATCGAGCGAGCGTGCACGCCGAACAAAAAGTTGAAAGACTTTTTTGGTATTTTTGATTAATTGGTGCTTTTATTT
Organism: Asobara japonica; assembly: GCA_026005395.1. Classification (NCBI taxonomy): domain Eukaryota; kingdom Metazoa; phylum Arthropoda; class Insecta; order Hymenoptera; family Braconidae; genus Asobara; species Asobara japonica. Next base: position 1,437,226 of record BQMI01000442.1, on the reverse strand, counting down.
CAATCGTCGAAGTTTCAAACTTAAGAAAAATTCAAGGTGAAAGTTTGCAGGTTTTTAGAATCTTTCCTTTCAATAATTTCGAAAATGAAAATTTTCACACGACTTAAATTTTAATAAATCTCGAACGCTATCTCAAGCTTATAACAAGCTCTCAAAATTATATAATTGAAAACTTTCAAAAGTTGGATAAGGTGACTGCAAATATATAGTTAAGAGTGTCATCTCATTTTCGATGAATTTTAAAGAAAGTCAAAATTTGTGATTTGTTGTTGAACAGTGTTTCATCACGTCAGGGGATTATTTATGAAGGACATATAAATGAGGCATTCCAGGCCAAATTTACCGTTATTAATATTGAATTATTTTCCTTTATGTCAAGTGTTATGAACAAATTTGATTGTCTATAATACTTATCGTGGCGCAGTTTAAAACCGAAAAAATCTCTGCATGTAAAAATCGCCATTTCAAGTCGTATGAGCTTTTTTATTTCACTACGGATCAAAGCTATCACGGGTAAGGAATGATTCTCGTTTCAAACTCTTGCAGTTCAATTTTTCCAGTTCCATATTCTTCACTACCAATACTTGGGTCGGTATAATCATTAGAATGCGAAAAACGCTCCACACATAGTCGACCTACTATAGATCTACGATAGAAGATCTACATTAGGAATCACTTAATTAATTTTTTGTGTTCATGGAATTGTTGTACCTTGCTTGTTATGACTTTTTAGGAACAGGTGAATCAGGGATCCGCATCAGAGACCCAAAAAACATCAGGCCATGGTATGAACTTGGTGATGTGCATGCTGGTCCTTGACAGTAAATTGAAAAAAAGAACGGGTTTTCGACGATAACACGTAAATTTTTACATTCATGCAGGTGGACTTTAAAAAATTATATATGCGTTTCTCATCAGCTAGGAACAAATATATGAACTGAATTAGACTAGGTCAGGTTTCAGAGTGGTAAATTTGGCATGGAATGCCCCATACATATATATGTATATGTTAAAACCTGGTCTCAAAAAAGCATGTTAGATAAACATATTTTATAATAGCTATGATGGTGTACAGTAAACTTTGGCTTCTGACACGTTATCGAGTTCATTCAAAATTTCTGATTTTTGTCGATACATCACTATAACGCGTTGTTTTGAGATTATGATCTCGTATAAAATTTAGTATCGTGTTTGAAAAAAATAATAGGCCGTACATAGGGTGTCCCATTTGAAAAATTGCACTTAAATATCTTTCAACAGGGCCCTCGTAACAAAAAAATGTTTCAAGCAACTTGTAGGGTTCTCAGGGGGACATCCGATTTGGTAATTATTTCGAGCTTTTGAGTTCACGCTTGCAAGCTGCAAGCCCGAAGTGGCGTTTTTTAAGTGGTAATCACAATCTTTTGTCCTATAAAACTTGTTTTCCAGTCATATAGTCATGTACGCCGATTCCTGTGATTTTACTGTTACAAAACAGTAAAAACTAGTTCCGTAGTTGAAAATCCGCGCTTTGTGCCTTTGTAAATCCCACTCTATTCGTATACCCTCTCGGGTTTTTACGATTTGTTCCCATCCCACCCCCCTTTTAACCCCACTGCACAGCATTTGCCCAGTTTGTCACTGGAATCGAGGGAAAACCATTGGAAAAAACCTCAGATTTGTACAGCTCGTTTCTTTTACGAAACTCCCGCTCCGTTGTGTCGTGTGAGTTAAAGCCTGAAAAAAAACCCCAAATACCGCCTCTGCCGGTTTTGAACCAGCGATCTCAGCCCCCCAATTCCAGTGCTTTAACCCGCACGGCCACAACTTGACTTGACTTGACTTGACTTGACTTGAAAATTGTTTATTAACATTTGTCATATATACATACTATGTACAGTATTAATATCTTAAGTGCTACGTTCTAGATCACCAGCCGTTGGCTTTATATCTAATTTGAAAGAAGTGTAAACTAATTTTTCATTATTACAGATATTTGTGATTATTTACATGATGACTCGATATAAGGAAAAATAACTTCTAAAAAACCTTACAAGTAATGGGTGCATGAGGGGCAGGAGAGAAAAGGATATATGGACAGGTGGGACAAAACAGGTGGTCAGCGGGACCAATTGGATTTTATGTCAATATTGATGTTTTGGAGCTGGGGATTAGGATGGGATTGTAGCTTAAATTTAAATGTCTCATTTATTCTATCGATAAATTCGCCTATGGTTGTCATGCCGAGCGTTTCGTGTATTTCCACAATAGTCGTTTTTCTTTTAAAATTTCCTATTATTCGTAGGAATTTATTTTGAATCACTTGAAGATGATTCAAGTGCATTTTCGCAGCATTGTGCCAGGCAGGACAACCATAGGTGATAATGGGCCTAATTAACCCTTTGTAGAGAGTAAGTTTGAGGGATTGACTAAGCGCGGGTGATTTTAGCAAATTATATAATCTTACTAGGATAACTTTAGTCTTGACCTTGATTTCAGATATATGCTTTTTCCACAGGAGTTTGGAATCGATGTGTAAGCCTAAATACTTTACAGAGTCGGTTGGTGTGATCTTATCGCTACGAATAGTTAAAGTCGGCTTGGCCTTGGAGCTAGTAAATAAGATTGCTTCTGTTTTAGCAGCATTCACTTGAATTTTCCATTTCGTTAATTCACTGATTGTGAGAGAAGCAGCATTTTCTATTCTTCTAATAGCTTTGTTGATCGATTTGCTAGCTGAGTACAAAGCAATGTCATCAGCATAGCCTGCAATGGATACATTTCTCGGAATTCTGCTAAAAACAGAAGCAATGTACAAGTTGAATAAAACAGGCGAGAGAATAGACCCTTGTGGGACTCCCGCGACAATTTCTATTTTATCCGAAAGCGAAGTTTCGACTCGAACTCGGATATATCTATTTGAGAGATATGATAATAAAATTTTACATATATATTTAGGGACATTTAATCCTTCGAGTTCGTATATAAGGCCTGTGGGCCAAACAGAATCAAAAGCCTTCTCGCTGTCCAGGAGAAGAAGAACGGTGTCTTCTTTCCGGTCTTTCGCGGATTTTATATCATTCGTAATTCTAACCAGCTGGTGGCAGGTCGAGTGTTCTGATCGAAAACCAAATTGATTGATAGGCATTAGTTGTAACTCTTCTATGGGTTTTTTGAGACGAGCTAAAATTATTCGCTCAAAGAGTTTAGCCAATACCGGTAAGAGGCTAATAGGCCTATAGCTCACCGGATGCGAAGGGGGCTTACCGGGCTTTAGAATCGGAATGACCACCGCTCCTTTCCAGAGTTCCGGGAAATATTGTTTGAGGAGGCATGCATTGTATATCTTTGTTAGTAAACTTATTGCTTTAATTGGGAGGTTTTTTAGTGCTATATTGGGAATATTATCCACACCCGGGGCAGATTTATTTTTTAATTTTTTGATAGCGGAAGATATTTCACGGGGATTCGTCAGGGATTTAATGGGAGTTTCGATGCGGGCTTTGAGGATAGTTTTTCTCACATGACCTGTGACTTGTTGTTCAAAAGATTTGTTGCCTCGGGAGGCCGATATTTCGTGTATTGCTGCATAGTGTATGCAGAGTGTATTCGCCTTGTCGTGGTCTTCTGTGTGGAGTGTGTTGTTTGACTTTAGTGTGGGGATTTTTGTTTTAGCGGTGTTATTAAAATATTTTGCTACGCGCCAAATAGAGTGATCTCTTAAGTTTATGTTTCTGAGTTTGTTGTCCCAAGATGATTGTTTCCATTCGGTTAATTTAAGTCTGATTTTTTTTATCAGCTGATTGAGTTCGGATTTAAGGTAGCGATTTCGGGTTTTTTGCCATCTTGACCTAATGTAATTTTTTAGCTTTATTAATGAGGCTATTTCGGGTGGGATAGGAGTGTGGGTGGATTTGGTTGATCGTTTGGGAGTGGAGGAATCCAGGGCTGTTTGAATGACTTGAGTGAAATGTGTTATGTGTTGATCTATTGCTTCAGTGTTGTTACAAGTCGGGTTTGGTGTAGAAATCTCATCATTTAAGATATCCTTGAACTTATTCCAGTCGGTTTTTGCGTAGTTTAGAATTTTTGATGATTCTGGTGAGGTTGGTCTGCCAAATAGGGAGAAAAACAATGGTAGGTGATCGGATGGGGATTCGGAAAGTGTGGTGAAATTTTTAATGATAGAGATGTTGTTAGTTAATAAAAGGTCAATAGTACTAGGAGTGTTTGAATTATGAGGGTAGTGTGTGGGAACGTCTGGAAAGAGCAGATTAATTTTTTGTTCCGTCAAAAAATTTGAGAGAATCTTACCTGATTCGTTTGGCCTAGCAGAGGTCCAAGCAGTGTCCTTCGCATTTAGGTCTCCAACAATAATTGTTGGAGTACTATCGGAAAGTAGGTGCCTCAATAGGTTTGTATCTATTGAGACATCCGGTGGATTGTAGATCGAGTAGATCTTCGTTTTTTTATTGTTTACTTGGACCTCTACTCCCACGTATTCGGTGAGCGACAGGAGATCATGCGGAAGAGTTCTATGTGACAAGGTTTTGTGGATCGCCACCGCAACACCACCACCTGCTTTGGCCGTTCTGTCTTCCCTGATCAGCGAGAAGTCTGGGAAGTTAATTTTCTTCGTTTTGCTATTTAACTTAGTCTCTGAAATCAGACAAATTTTGATGTTATTTCTGTGGACGATGTGTAATAACTCGTCCAGATTAGGTTTGAGCGCAAAAATATTAATTGCTAATATGTTGATTATGTTTGCTGGGGAATCGTAGGTGTGTTTGAGGAGGGTAAGAACAGGTGAACATAGGATGCGATGATTGTGATCCTATCAAATGGTGTAAGGGCTGTTTGGAGTTTAGAGCTCATCTCTTTTAGCTCTGAAAGGATTTCGGGAATTCCAAGGGTTGTTAGCTCGTCAAGGACTTGCTTTGCTGTAATTACATAGTTTATAGTTCTACTTAAATGAGATTCGGGAACATGTGTTTCCATTGGGATGGTCCTAGGTTCAGCAGTGGGTGCGATAAGATTCCTTCTCGAGGTTTCCACCGTCGGGAAGAAGGAAGCGTAGGTGGGCCTGGACGTATTGGCAGTAGAACTCGGAATTGGCACTGGGACTGCAGGAGACTGGAGGGACTGGATGTTCCTGTCCAGATTCTGGATCGTGGCCGAGTGAGGTGTAGTGGGCAGTTCCAATGGCGCTATGTTGGGCCTGGCCGATTGAGCTCGTTTTTTCTGAGTTTCCATGAATTTTAGGCGCATGGAACACTCTCTATAGCTGGCTGTGTGGGCGAGTCCGCAGTTTGCACACTTCAGGGTTTTGGAAGTGCAGACTTTTACGTCATGGTTTGACGCACACTTGACGCATCTCAGGTTCAGGTTGCAATGTTGGCTTGCGTGGCCAAATCTCTGGCACCTGAAGCATTGGGTAGGTTGCTGGGATTTTACATATTTTTCTACCTTATACGTGTGGTAGAAAATCGTTTTGATTTCAGCGAAGCTGCTCAAGGTTGTTTCCGGGCCAACCGTGATAGCGAAGATCGGTAATGGCCTGTTTTCTTTGGAGTCTCCGTCTTTGTTTACTTTCACGAACTGGCGAACGGAAAGTACGTTGATGCCGTGTTTTGATAACTCGGCTTGAATTTCGTCTTGTGAAAAACTGCTTGGAAGCCCTTTCAGAATATATTTTTTCGGTCGCTCACTTTTAAGACCGAAAGTGAAGAAATTGATATCTTGCCTTTTCAGGATACTTGCGATTTTGTTGTAGTCCTCGAGCGTTCGTAGATGGACGATCGTGGTACTTCCATTAAATTTCATCTTGAAATTTTTATCTGTGGCGTTGCTCTGCAGAAAATTGATTAATTTTTTTGTCTCCATTTTTTCATTCTCGATGATTAATGGAGGGACAGAGGTTTGTTTTGGAGCCTCTTGAGGTCCATCAGAAGTGTCGGAGGGTTTGGCGAGGCGAGCGGGAACTGAACTCGCGCTAGTCGAAGGTTTCGAAACGGCTTTTTTCGTTTTTTTTGGGTCTTCCATCGGAGGACTCATTTTGGCTTTCCTTTTTGGAGCCAAGGGAATTTTGAGGTTTTTTAAGTTTGACACTTTTGTGCCAAAACTTTTACTCGATTTAGAATTTCACTGTACTATACGCGCTGTACGTTAGAAATTTATATTTCGCAGAGAGCGGTAGACATGCGTCCGCACGACACCGACTCAAAACAAATACTGGCCACAACTTGACTTGACTTGACTTGACTTGAAAATTGTTTATTAACATTTGTCATATATACATACTATATACAGTATTAATATCTTAAGTGCTACGCTCTAGATCACCAGCCATTGGCTTTATATCTAATATGATTAAAGTTTAACCTAATTTTTCATTTTTATAATGTTTGTGAATTTTTACATGATGACTCGATATAAGGAAAAATGACTTCTAAAAAACCTTATAAGTAATGGGCGCATGAGGGGCGGGGGAGAAAGGGATATATGGAAAGGTGGGACAAAAACAGGTGGTCAGTGAGACCAATTTGCTTTCTTATCAATGTTGATGTTTTGGAGCTGGGGATTAGGATCGGATTGTAGTTTAAATTTAAATGTCGAATTTATTCTATCGATAAATTTACCTATGGTTGCCATGCCCAGCGTATTGTGCATGCCGACCATTTTATTATCCATAAAGATTTATTTTAGACAAATTGAGGATGATTTAAGTGGGTTAGTGCTGCATCGTGCAAGGCAGGACAGCCATAAGAGATAGGTCTGATTAACCCTTTGTATAAAGTAAGTTTCAGAGATTGACTGAGCGTTGGAGATTTCAGCAAATTATACAATCGTACTAGAATAATTTTAGTCTTGACCTTGATATCAGATATGAGTTTTTTCCACAGGAGGTTGGAATCAAGGTGTAAACCTAAATATTTCACAGAAACGGTTGAGGTAATCTTATTGCTACGCAAAGTTAAAGTCGGTTTGGCCTTGGAGCTAGTAAATAAGGTTGCTACTGATTTAGTAGCATTCACTTGAATTTTCCGTTTATTTAAATCGCTGATTTTAAGAGAAGCAGAATTTTCTATTCTTCTAACAGCTTTATTGATCGATTTGCTAGGTAAGTACAGAGCAATGTGATCAGCATAGCCTGCAATGAATACATTTCTAGGTATTCTGTTAAAAACAGAAGCGATGTATAGGTTGAATAGTACACGGGAGAGGATATCCCATTGCGGGACTCCCGCGACAATTTGCGTTTTAACGGAAAGTAGTGATTTGACTCTAACTTGAATATATCTATTTGAATTTCTGATTCTGACCAACTCGTGACGGGTCGAGTGTTCTGAACGGAAACCGAATTGGTTTGTAGGTATTAAGTGTAGCTCATCGATAGATTTTATGAGACGTAATAGAATTATTCGCTCAAAGTGTTTTGCGGGTACCGGTATCAGACTGAGTTTGAGCGCAAAAATGTCAATGGCTAAGATATTTATTATGTTTGTAGGAGGATCGTGGGTGGTTCAGCGGTGGATTCCAACAGGTATGCATAGGATGCGATGATTGTGATTTTATCAAGGGGGGTGTCAGCTCTTTGGATTTTAGAGATCATGTTCTTAATCTCTGAGAGGTTTTCGAGAATTCTAAGGGATTTTAGGTCATCAAGGACTTGTGTCACTGTATTAATAAAGTTTTTACTTGTACTTAAATGTAATGGCGGATCGTCAGTCTCCATCGGAATGGTCCTAGGTTCAGCGGTGGGTGCGTCAACATTCGTTCTTAAGGTTTCCATCGTTGGAAAACAAGAAGAGTAGGATGGCCTGGACATCTTCGTGGCAGTAGAGATTGGCGTAGGCTCGAGGACTGGAGGAGACTGGAGAAAATGGATGTTGCTTTCCAGGTTTTGCATCGTAGCCGAGTGTGGGGTAGCGGGCAGTTCCCGCTCTGCTCTTTTTGGTGCTGGTGGTTGGACTCTTTTTTCATGAGTCTCCACAAATTTGGTTCGTGAGGCGCACTCACGATAGCTCGCTGTGTGAGCTAGACCACAATTTGCGCACTTCAGGGAGTTACTGGTGCAGGTCTTGATGTCGTGATTGCCTGCGCATTTCACACATCTGGGATTTAAATTACAGTGCTGACTTGCGTGTCCAAATTTTTGGCACCGGTAGCACTGTGTTGGTTGTTGGGTTTTGATGTATTTTTCTATCTTAAATGTATGATAGAAAATGGTTTTAATAGCAGCGAGGCTGCTCAAGGTTACATCAGGCCCAACCGTAATTGCAAACACCGGTAGTGGCCTACTCTCTTTGCTGTCTCCGTCCTTGTTTGTTTTCACAAACTGCCGGACTGATAATACCTTTATGCCGTGTTTGGATATTTCCGCTTCAATCTCCTGCTCAGTAAAACTGGCGGGAAGACCTTTTATGATAAATTTCTTCGGACGCTCACTTTTTAGACCGAAGGTGTAAAAATGTAAATTTTGCCTTTTCAGGATACTTGCGATTTTATGATAATCCTCCGTCGATTGTAGATGGACGATGGTGGTACTACCATTGAATTTCATCCTGAAGTTTTTGTCCGAGGCGTTGACTTGCAGGAAGTTGATTAATTTTTTGGTCTCCAATTTGTCATTTTCAATAACTATTGGAGGCACTGATGTTTGTTTTTGAGCCTGTTGTGGCCCGACAGGAGTGTTTGAAGGTTTGTTGAGGCGAGCGGGTTAACAGCTCGCACTAGTTGACGGTTTAATAACGGTTTTTTTAGTTATTTTTGGGTCTTCCACAGGAGGAGTCATTTTGGCTTTCCTTTTGGGAGCCAGAGGAAGTTTGAGATTTTTGAAGTTTGACACTTTAGTGCCAAAACTTTGACAAGATTTATAAATTCACTGTACTGTAAGCTCGGTACGTTTGGAATTTATATTTTGTAGAGAGCGGTAGACATGCGTCCGCACGACACCGACTCAAAACAAATACTGCACGGCCACAACCTTGACTTGACTTGAAAATGGTTTATTAACATTTGTCATATATACATACTATATACAGTATTAATATCTTAAGTGCTACGCTCTAGATCACCAGCCATTGGCTTTATATCTAATATGATTAAAGTTTAACCTAATTTTTCATTTTCATAATGTTTGTGAATTTTTACATGATGACTCGATATAAGGAAAAATGACTTCTAAAAAACCTTATAAGTAATGGGCGCATGAGGGGCGGGGGAGAAAGGGATATATGGAAAGGTGGGACAAAAACAGGTGGTCAGTGAGACCAATTTGATTTCTTGTCAATATTGATGTTTTGGAGCTGGGGATTAGGATGGGATTGTAGCGTAAATTTAAATGTCCCATTGATTCTATCGATGAATTCACCTATGGTTGCCATGCCGAGCGTATCGTGTATCTCCACGATAGTGGTTGTTCTCTCAAAATTGCCTCTTATTCGGAGAAATTTATTTTGGATAACTTGAAGATGATTCAAGTGGATTCTGGCTGCATTATGCTAGGCGAGACAGCCATAAGTGATAATAGGTCTGATTAACCCTTTGTATAAAGTGAGTTTTAGGGATTGGCTAAGCGCAGGAGATTTTAGCAGATTATATAATCTTATTAGAATAATTTTTGTTTTGAGCTTAACTTCGTCTATGTGTTTTTTCCACAAGAGTTTGGAATCAATATGTAACCCTAAGTATTTAACAGAGTTCACAGGAGCGATTTTATCGCTACGAATAGTTAAGGTGTGATTGGCCTTGGAGCTAGTAAATAACATTGCTTTTGTTTTGGCAGTATTTACTTGAATTTTCCATTTCATGAGCTCACTGATTGTAAGAGCAGCTGCTTTTTCGACTCTTCTAACAGCTTTATTTATCGATTTGCTAGTTGAGTACAGAGCGATGTCATCAGCATAGCCAGCGATAGATACATTTCTAGGAATTCTGCTAAAGACAGAAGCAATGTACAGGTTAAAGAGTACGCGGGAGAGCATAGACCGTTGTGGGACCCCTGCGACTGTTTCAATTTTATCCGAAAGCGAAGTTTCGACTCGAACTCGAATATATCTATTTGAAAGATATGATAGTAAAATTTTTACATAAACACTTAGGTACATTTAAGCTATTGAGTTTATATATAAGGCCTGCGGGCCAAACAGAATCGAAGGCCTTCTCACTGTCCAGGAGAAGAAGAACGGTATCTTCTTTCCGATCTTTCCCGGATTTCATGTCGTTTGTAATTCTGACCAGCTGGTGCCAGGTCAAGTGTTCTGAGCGGAATCCAAATTGATTCTCAGGCATTAGTTGTAACTCTTCTATAGGTTTTTTGGGACGAGCTAGAATTATTCGCTCAAAAAGTTTAGCCAATACTGGTAGGAGGCTAATAGGCCTGTAGCTCACCGGATACGAGGGGGGCTTGTCAGGCTTGAGAATCGGTATGGCCACCGCTCCTTTCCAGAGTTCCGGGAAATATTGCTTAAGGAGGCATGCATTATATATCTTTGTTAGTAGGCTTATTGCTTTGATCGGGAGGTTTTTTAGTGCTATGTTGGGAATGTTATCCACACCCGAGGCTGATTTGTTTTTGAGTGTTTTGATGGCGGAAATGATTTCGCGGGGATTTGTGAGGAATATAATAGGAGTTTCAATAGGTGCTTTGAGGATAGTTCTTTTCACATGACCAGTGACTTGTTGTTCAAAAGATTTGTTTCCTCGGGAGGCCGATAATTTGTGGATATTTGCGTAGTGTTTACAAAGTGTATTAGCCTTTTCATGGTCTTCCGTGTAGATCGTGTTATTGAATTTGAGTGTGGGAATTTTGCTTTTGCCGGTGTTATTAAAATATTTTGCTACGCGCCAAAAAGAGTGATCTTTTAAGTTTATGTTTCTAAGTTTGTTGTCCCAAGATGATTGTTTCCATTCCATTAATTTAAGTCTGTTTTTTTTGATCAGCTGATTGAGTTCGGATTTAAGGAAGCGATCTTGCGGTATTTGCTATCTTGACCTAATATAATTTTTAGTTTTATTAAGGATGAGAGAGGAGTATGGGTGGATCTGGATGAGCGGATGGGAGTGGAGGAATCCAGGGCTGTTTGAATGATTTTAGTGAAATTTGTTATGTGTTTCTCGATTGCTTCAGTGTTATTACATGACGGGTTTGGTGTAGAAATCTCGTCATTTAAGATGTCCTTGAAATTTTTCCAGTTGGTTTTCGCATAGTTTAAAATTTTTGATGACTCTGGTGAGGTTGGTTTACCAAATAGGGAGAAAAGCAGTGGTAGGTGATCGGATGGGGATTCGGAGAGAGTGGTGAAATGATTAATGATAGAAATGTTATTCTATTGTCCACTTGGACCTTTACTCCCACGTATTCGGTGAGTGACAGGAGATCATGCGGAAGTGGTCTATGTCTCAAGGTTTTGTGGATCGCCACCGCAACACCACCACTTGCTTTGGGCGTTCTGTCTTCCCTGATCACCGAGAAGTCTGGAAAGTTTATTTTCCTCGTTTTGCTGTTTAGCTTAGTCTCTGAAATCAGACAAATTTTATTGTTATTGCTATGGGCAATGTGTAATAACTCGTCCAGATTGGGCTTGAGCGCAAAAATATTAATTGCTAATATGTTGGTTATGTTTGCGGGGGAATCGTAGGTGTTTCTGAGGAGGGTGAGAATAGGTGAGCATAGGATGCGATGATTGTGATCCTATCAATGGGGGTGTCAGCTCTCTGGAGTTTAGAGATCATATCTTTGAGCTCTGAGAGGATTTTCGGGGATTCTGAGGGTTTTTAGCTCGTCCAGGACTTGCTTCGCTGTATTAATATAATTTCTAGTGGTACTTAAATATGATTCTGGAACATGTGTCTCCATTGGGATGATCTTATGTTCAGCAGTGGGTACGCCAACGTTCCTTCTCGAGGTTTCCACTGTTGGGAAGAAAGAAGCGTAGGTGGGCTTGGACGTGTTGGCAATAGAAATCGGAGTAGGCACTAGAACTGCAGGAGACTGGAGGAAATGGATGTTCCCTTCCAGATTCTGGGTCGTGGCCGAGTGAGGTGTGGCAGGCAAGTGAGGTGTAGCGGGCAATTCCAATGGCGCTCTGCTGGGCCTGGCCAACTGTGCTCGTTTTTTCTGAGTTTCCATGAATTTTAGGCGCATGGAACACCCTCTATAACTGGCCGTGTGGGGCGCACTTAAGAGTTTTCGAAGTGCAGGTTTTGACGTCATGGTTTGACGCACACTTTACACATCTGAGGTTCAGGTTGCAGTGTTGGCTTGCATGGCCGAACCCTTGGCCCCTGAAGCACTGGGTCCGTTACTCGGATTTCACGAACTTTTCTAGTTTGTAAGGGTGGTAGAAAATAGTTTTAATAGCAGCAAAGCCGCTCAAGGTTATTTCAGGGCCAACCGTGATAGCGAAGATCGGTAGTGGCCTGTTTTCTTTGGTGTCACCGTCTTTGTTTACTTTCACGAACTGGCGAACGGAAAGTACGTTGATGCCGTGTTTTGATAACTCGGCTTGAAGTTCGTCTTCTGAGAAACTGCTTGGAAGCCATTTCAAAATATATTTTTTCGGTCGCTCACTTTTAAGACCGAAAGTGAAAAAATTGATGTTTTGCCTTTTCAGGATACTTGCGATTTTGTTGCAGTCCTCGGTCGTTCGTAGATGGACGATCGGGGTACTTCCATTAAATTTCATCTTGAAATTTTTATCTGCGGCGCGTTGCTTTGCAGAAAATTGATTAATTTTTTTGTCTCCAGTTTTTTATTCTCGATGATTATTGGAGGGACAGAAGTTTGTTTTGGAACCTCTTGAGGTCCATCAGCAGTGTCGGAAGGTTTGGCGAGGCGAGCGGGAACGGAACTTGCACTAGTCGAAGGTTTCGTAACGCCTATCTTCGTTTTTTTAGGGTCTTCCATCGGAGGACTCATTTTGGCTTTCCTTTTTGGGGCCAAAGGAATTTTAAGGTTTTTTAATTTTGACACTTTTGGGCCAAAACTTTTACTCGATTTAGAATTTCACTGTACTATAAGCGCTGTACGTTTGAAATTTATATTATGCAGAGAACGGTAGACATGCGTCCCCACTACACCGACTCAAAACAAATACTGACGGCCACAACCGTCGGTTGTGCCTTTGTATATGGTACAAAAGAGCGCTTCGCTATTTATAGATCGCGATAATTAAAGAATACTAATCTTTTCGGCGCATATGTGTCTCGGGACAATTTTTATTTTGTGCACTATCGCACATTGTGGTATTCGAATTTAAGGTGTTAGCGTACGACACTTTCGGATTAATTTGTTGGTTCATTTTCTCGATTCTCCCGCTCCTCATCTGAGAGACGATTTCTTAAGTTGATTCGACTTTTCCCATTGCCGCTTCAAAATCTAGACACCTAGTATAATTCGCGGGACTAGTGAATTCTTCGCATTTAAGCCGCACTCCAAATTTGTGTGACTCACCGTATTTGACACAACGAAATTTCAGTGAGGTTTTCGCACTGAAGTGGCCGATTTTTCGATAGTTTTTACACTGGAAAATATCGTTCTTTCTCTCAATCGACTTTGCTTAAATTAGATAATACTGATTCATTATTCGTTGGCCCAGTATATGTAAAATTCGCGGCGTTCTCATTGAAAACCTTTCTTTCACCCTCAGAATTTTAACGATTGGTAATTTACAGTTATTCAACTCGTTTACTATATCGTTCGTTGTGAAGACGCCAAAGAGACATCAAAACAAGGGTCTTCATTTTGTTTGCTTTTAGGGTAAAACAATAAAATTCAATAGTTTCGGTGTTCAACAAATTGGTGGTTGAATCAAACTAATCGGAATTAGTTGAACAAATTGTTACAGCGTCGGAATCCTTGGAAAGTATAAGATAAAAACAACCTTTACTACCAATCGTGGATATGAGGGCAGCCAGTTGTCGAAGCTTCCTGTCGCACGTACAGATTGGGGATGTGAAGAGATGACCTGATGTGTCCCGTGCCATAGTTCTACGTTTGCTGTAACTTAGTCTTCAAAGAATTTATCTTATTTATCTATTTGCCTATTTAAGGTTTGTCGAGTTGGGGGTCCTAGGTACTCAAATCAGGTCTTGACCCGGCTCATAATTAAGTGCTAATTAGGCGTTTTTTCGTGTTCCATCCATTTTTCTGGTGCTCGCATAAAAACATGAAAAATTGCGGTTTTAAAATAGGAGCGTCGAATCAGCGGTCCATCCCCTTTGTAATGCAAATAAAAAAAAAATCTATGAAATAATTAGGTGCTTTTTTGGGGGTTTTCCAATGCAGCAGGAAATTTTTTTTTCAAAAAGTTATTGTTATTTTCAAAAAAGTCATTAATGCACTTTTCACAATAATTCGGCAACGTACGGTTAACTCATGTCGGTCAAACACTCTAATTAGGAGCTCTTGAGTGATGATTGTTTGAAATTTGGTGCTACCTGATTTACCTGACTCACTTGTAGGGTCAACCTTACGGAATGACCTTCATTATTAGGGGGCTAGTCAGACATTGCAATGAGCTCAATAGTCGCATGGAATTAGGTGCTCTCAGAAAATATCACTTTCAAATCTGGGGGTTTCATTTCATAGGAATTTTTTTGAACCTAATCATTTCATAGATTTTTTTTTATCTGCCTTATAAAGGAGATAGACTGCTCACTCGCAGCTCCCATTTTGAAAACCGCGATTTTTCATGTATTTATGCGACCACCAAAACAATTCATGGAACACCGAAGAAGCGCTTAATTCGTACCTAATTATGAGCCCAGTCAAGATCTGATTTGAGTACCTAGGATTCCCAACTGGACAGACCTATTTATTTTCACGAGAGTCACACAGCCCATGGATGTTAGCATATTGAGAGCAGAATGTATTCGCTTTGTCATAGGCCTTTATACATATTGGGTTATTCAACTTTAGTGTAGGAATGGAACTTTTACCGATGTTATTGAAATATTTTGCAATGCAGCATATTGAGTGATCTTTGAAATTTATATTTCCCGAGAGGGAAGTTATTGTAATCACCCCGAAATCGAACTTTTTCATTTCGGCCTGTAACTGGTGTATTAAAGGTACCACAATCATCCCCAAAAGATTTTGAGTCAATGTCTGTGTGCGTGTGTGTGTTTTTTTTGTCTCCGTCCCTCTCATTTGTACGCCCCGGGTAGCGGCCGTTTAAGCATTCCTTCAAGGGGCGTACCCGACACCCACCCATGCGGCTGGGGCCGACTTTCGCCATTTTAGGCCATCGTAATTATAAACACAGGGTAAACCTCCAGAAACCCCTGTGCTACGATGGCCGGCGCCTATGATGGAACCCATCCTCTCTCCCCCCCCCCTGCGGCAGGTCAGGTTCCCGCTCGGCCGGGCGGTCTCATTTTATGGGTACCGCCGATAGCACCCACGGAACGTTCCTGCATCGGTCGGAATCCATGAGAAAATATTTTTGAAAAGTATTCTCCGGCGGTCAGGCGCGAACCTAGGACTTTGGGCTAGTAGGCAGATACTCTACCACTACGCCAAAGCCCTGACTGAAGTGCGTGTGTGTGTGTGCTTGTTTGCATGTATGTACCCTAAATTTTGGTCAACGATTACTGACAAATGAATACACCAATCGAAGCCATCAAAGTCTCAATCGACGCATCTTCATGTATAACTCATCCCTGATTAGTTTTTGATGCATATTGGTTCAGAATATGTATTGTTATTAACAATTCCAATTATGTATAACGCCTTATCGCGTAAACCGTTGGAGTTAGCGGAAAATACAATAAACGGGATGTGGGTACGACCCTCTACGGGTAGAACCAATAACTTCCCGATGGTTTCGCCGTATATATTATATCCACAATTTCCGTCCATGTCTCAAATTATGGACTTTATAACGTTTTCGAAATTTCTAAATATTAAAAAAAAATATATAATTCTTAATATGAAGTAGTTAGATAAACAATACAATTTGTTAAGAACAATTAACTATGGGTGTTGGCAAAAACGTCATGGAACGTCAAATGTGTATTTTTACGTGCGAAACGACTAGCATTACACATTTTGTTTCGTATCTCGAAGCGTTCTTGTGATAGAGCGATCTGAACAATTGAATTTGTTAATAACTATTAACTATCGGTGTTAGCAAACAAAGTTATACACCATGAAATATGTATTTTCGTGTGTGGAACACGAACTTTCATTGACTAATTTGTTTCGTATCTTTGACCGTTTTCATGATGCAGCGATATAAACAATCCTTTTTGTTAATAACCATTAACTATGACTGTTAGAAAAAAAAGTCATAAAACATCAAATGTGTATTTTTATGTGTGGAACAACTTTCATTAAACACTTTGTTTCGCACCTCCAAGCGTACTTGCGATAGAGCGATCTAAACAATTGAATTTGTTAACAACTATTAACTATCGGTGTTAGCAAAAAAAAGTTATACGACATCAAATATGTATTTTTGTGTGTGGAACAATTTTCATCAACTAATTTGTTTCCTATCTTCAACCGTTCTCCCGCCGCTGCGATATAAACAATCTTTTTTGTTACTAACAATTAAGTACGAGTGTTATCAAAAAAAGTCATAAAATGTCAAATGCGTATTTCGTGGCGGGAAACAACTTTCAGTTAACACTTTTTTCTGTATCTCAAACCGTTCTTGCGATAGAGCGATCTAAACAATTAAATTTGTTAATAACTATTAACTATCGGTGTTAGCAAAAAAATTTATGCGACATCAAATATGTATTTTTGGGTGAGGAACAATTTTCATCAACTAATTTGTTTCCTATCTTCAACCGTTCTCCCGCCGCTGCGATATAAACAATCTTTTTTGTTACTAACAATTAAGTACGAGTGTTATCAAAAAAAGTCATAGAACGTCAAATGTGTTTCGTGGCGGGGAACAACTTTCATTCGACACTTTTTTTCGTATCTCAAACCGTTCTTGCGATAGAGCGATATAAACAATTGAATTTGTTAGTAACACTTGAACGAAACATTTTTCGCAGAAGTCGTTCCTTTCAGACCTGGAGAATAAAGTCGCGTCGATAAAAAAAAAACGTAAATCGCTACGTTGGTTTCTTCGGAAACGTTAAACAAAGTTTTTGGTCACACACACACACACACACACTAACGGCTCTACCGTCTTAATTATGCATATTACGGGAAAGAGTCAATAAACATTAAATGTGTATTTTTAACTTGCCGATTTAGGGAAATTATTGTAATGACCCCGAAAATCGAAAGTGAAATTTTCATGATATTTTCACTTTTCTCGACGTTTCACATCATCCTGACTCGTTTTCCGAAAAGTGTTTGTATGTGTGTGTGTGTCACACGTAAAAATACACATTTGACGTTCCATGACTTTTTTTGCCAACACCCATAGTTAATTGTTCTCAACAAATTGTATTGTTTATCTAACTACTTCATATTAAGAAATATAAATTTTTTTAATATTTAGAAATTTCGAAAACTTTATGAAGTCCATAATTTGAGACATGGACGGAAATTGTGGATATAATATATACGGCGGAACGATCGGGAAGTTATTGGTTCGGCCCGTAGAGGGTCATGCCCACATCCCGTTTATTTCTCTTTCTCGTATACCCTTTCGGGTCTTTACGATGTGTTTCCATCCCAACCCCTTTACCGGCTCCAAACCCCCTGTACCGCATTCGCGGAGGGACAAGGAAAACCCTCACTCGAGGGAAAAACCTGCCCAGGGTGCCAGACTACCGCTCGACAGTGAAACTTGTGAGATTAGAAGGCGCTAAATTGTGACCGCCGATACCCAAGATTGAACCCAGGACACTTGGAATGCTAGTCTGGCACTCTAACGCACTGCCACGTAACTTGACTTGAAAATGGTTTATTAAACATTTGTCAATCATATATACACATCCTATACAGTATTAACATCTCAAATGCTTAGCCCTAGATCACCAGCCATGGGCTTTATATTCAATTTGAACAAAGTTTAACCTAATTTTCTGATTATTCCATATGATTGTGGTTAATTACAAGATGATTCGATATAAGGAAAAGTGACTTCTAAAAAACCTTATAATTAATGGGTGCAAGTAGGGAGGAGGAGAGCAGATATATGAAGAGGTAAGAAATGGCGGTTGGTCAGCGAGACCAATTGGATTTTTTTTTTCTTTTAATTAACGTCGCTCTATTTATGCTCTCTACCTAAGTGCTAATCAGCGACAAAGGCCTACGATGTGTTTGTAAACAAATCACTTATAAACAAATTACATTTGTGCTCGTATCAGTAGATAAACTAAAGGGGTTCTGACCCCCAACGTGAGGATCTGCGCATCTCTTCTGCGCAGGTCGTCGCTGAGGGCCTGGGGGGGGGGCGGGGGGATCTGCGCATGTGCTTCTGCGCAGGTCGTCGCTGAGGGTCAGGGGGGTGGGGCGGCAGTGGGGTCAGCGTGGCGGAGGGGGGGGGGCACCGCGGTCGGTAAAGCAGAGCGCTGCTTTCAAATAAATGCATAAATGAATAAATAAATAGATAAATAAATAAAGGAATAAGTAAATGAATAAATATATAAATAGATAAATAAATATATATATAAATAAATAAATAAATAAATAAATAAATAAATAAATGAATAAATGAATAAATTGATAAATGAATAAACAAAATAAATGAATGCATGAATAAATGAATAAAAATGACGTCACTCCCTACCCCGCGCCGTATTTCGGCAACGGCCCATCCCTCGGCCGCGGAATTTAATTTTGGGGGGGGGGGGGGCTACAGGTACGTCCCACCGCAATGCGCGTTGAGTGGGTGACGTCACCCCCTACCCCGCGCGGTATCTCGTGAACGGTTCATCCCTCAGCCTCCAAATTAAAATTCGGGGGTACACTGCAGCCCCTTTAGCCTTTTAGGCAAGGTGGGTCCTACCCCTCAAATTTTTTTCACCTATGGCTGCCATCAGACAAGGTGTTGGCAGAGCACACTACCCCCACTCCCAACGCGTTTGGTGGGTGACGTCACTTGAGTGGGGTGCAGTGGGACTAGGTCCTTCCATAATTGACTTATCTGTGGACCGTTTAAGCGGGAGTCGAACTCCGGACTGTATACACTACCGTTTGAGCGGGAATCGAACCTCGGACTGTATACACTACCGTTTGAGCGGGAATCGAACCTCTGACCTTCGGGGTAGTACCGCAAGTGCATGTGTGTGTGTGTACATACATCATTGGGGGATTGAAAAAACAGTCACGAGCAACAGTTTTTTTTGCAAGTTATCATTTTGTTGGTTGTGCATTTTTTTTTGTAGACTGAGGGGAACAAAAATGGCAGCAACAATATCTGCGTTGGAGAAATGTGAGTCGTGACAGAATACATCGGAGCGATGTGATTTCATCAGGGTTCTGAGAAATGAATCAGAGAAACATGATCCGTGAGATGAAACATGACACCTCCTAGGAGCGATAAGACTTCACCATTCTTCCGAGAAAATGAGTCAGTCAGAAACAGAATCTGTATGATAAGAAACTATTTGCAGAGCGATATGACATTACCAGGGTTTTGAGAAATGAATCAGTGAAACATGACACCTCCTAGGAGCGATAAGACTCCACCATTCACCCGAGAAAATGAGACAGTGAGAAACGTTGGAGTTTAGTGGCGTAAACAAAAGTTTCAAATTGCTTTTGTTATCATGAAACGTTTCAAATTTCATTTCTCAGAAGTGATGAGAGTACTGTGGGAGCTGTCCTCTGAAATTTTCCATGCAAGACACTCCTCATGATTGGTGTGCCTGATTGAAGAGAAGGGGATTAACACATGTGACCCACCCGTATAAATACTCGCATTGCTCAGTATTTTGTAGAGTCTCAAGTGGCTGATCAAGCAGTTGATGTGAAATTTCCTCAGAGTTTGAAGTGCAAAATAAAGTGAAAACTTGTAGAGTCCTGCACTATAAAATCATCAGTTGTAAAAATTTCAAATTCCAAATAATCTTCATGAGTGACCGTGCCATGGCGTCATATGAGAATGTGAACAAATTTGCTCGTGGGGAGGTTACCTACGAGACAAGGAGCATGCGAGAGTTGGCTATTAACGCCTGGTACAAAGTTGAGGAATTGAAAACAGTTACAACCCGATACGGAGAGAAGGTTGTCGCAATGTTGCAGGACGACCTGTGCATTTACTTACCTGGACGAGTGTGCGAGAGACTCCTGAAGGAGAAGGCTGAATACGATGAGCTCAAGGCTGATGCTGTTGGAGGGATCTTAGCAATCCGCTACTTGGGAGGAAAATACCACTTCTGTGAGTTTACGAAGAAAGTGAAAGCTTAGAGAGATAACGGTGAATAAAAACAAGCAGGCGGCCCTCGGGTCCCCCCATTCGACTGTGTCAAATATGTCACCGTTTTTTTTTATTTCCCCCAATTTCATTGGTGGTAAGCTTCCGAGTGGTCCAATTGCACACAAAATAAAAATGTTCCAGTGTTGAAAAAGCTTTTTGCAGGCGAACGGAATCAAAAACAGGAATAGCTCATATTACCCAAAGTAATTGACTCAATGTTATTCGACCAGTTTATAGATAACGTTGAAGCTCACATTTTGGAAAAAAATGGGATGAATCCTTATCGAGAAATGAAGTAATGAAAGAACCGTAAAAATGAAAAATTGAAATCTATAAAATGAATGATGCGATTGAATCTAGAACGCTATTCAATAGGGTTCTGCAACATAATAAAAGGAACCTCTGTTCCAAATTTCAAGTTTTTATCCCAATTTTTGCGGTCGTTAGAGTGCGAACAAAAACAGAAAGTAAAACCAAAGTCAAAAGTTATAAAACAGGAATATCTTATATTACCCAACCTAATTGACTGAATGCTTTTCAACAATGTCATAGATCTCGTTAAGGCACACATTTTGAAAAAAAAACAACAAAATCGATTGAATAGATCTCGAGAAATAAAATAAAAACCGCGAAAACGAAAAAATCGATATCTAGAAAACTAATGACCCGATCAAATCACCATTCAATAGGATTCTTCACCACAACAAAAGGAACCTTTGTTCCAAATTCCAAGTTCTTATCTCAATTTTTGCGGACGCTAGCGTGCGTACAAACACAAAAAGTAAAACCAAAATCAAAAGTTGAAAAATAGGAATGTCTCATTGTACCCAAACTAATTGACTCAATGTTTTGCAACCATATTATAGATCTCGTTAAGACACACATTTTGAAAAAAAAAGAACAAAATCGGTTGAATAATTATCGAGAAATAAAGCAAAAACCGTGGAAACGAAAAAATTGAAATCTGGAAAACTAATCATACGATCAAATCGCTGCTTAACAGGGTTCTTCACTATAACAGAAGGCATCTTCGTTTCAAATTTTAAGTTTTTATATCAATTTTTGGGGACGCTAGAGTGCGTACAAAGGCAGGAAGCAGAAAAAACAGAAAAATTGAAATACATCCAATTTCTTGTGAGGAACCTACTAGATGGTCTTCCACCATTCCCTAGATCTAGTTGAGATGCACATTTTGAAAGAAAAAAAATTAAATAATATTCATTATTTTTTGAGATATGAACCATCGGAGGAAAAAACGAAAAAAGCGATTTCTAAGAAACTTACCGGCCGATTTCAATGAACTTGCGCTCACAGGTAGATGCATTCAATACCAATAACTGACAATTTTTTCAGATTTTATTCTCAAAATTTAGTCCTTTTTATGTTAAATTTTGTAAGTGAAGATTTTTGAAAAAAAATGATACATACAGGCCCAAAACTTCGCTCAAACTTCGTATTTTTACGTTTTAAACCATTATATATCGTTTACAAGCATAATTAGCAAAAGTCAAAATTGACCGATTGCAATGCTTCCACCCGGAAGCAAAAAAAACAAAAAAACATGATGTACTTTGAATAAAGAAATAAAAATATATATTGTGTTCTGCTTATTAATTCCTTCAATTATGCTATAGTACATTTACTCTAATGAGTATATTTGATGTAGGAAGTGGAAACTGCGCAAGGGGTACATTGAGAATATTTCAAGTTTTTATTTGTTTTTTTACAAAAGAGTATAACTTTTTTTTTACAATTTTCATATTGCAAATGACAGTCTCTCTTTTTTTTGGTTTTTATCACGATCTTCCCTAATGGCGCCGTATTTTCCTGTAGCAGGTTCAAGACCCTGCGACACAATTCGCTCCTCTCCATCCAATTGACGCATTCGCAGCGGCTGCGCTCACGTGTGTGTGTGTATTGGGGATTATAGCGGTCTGTGTTCTTACTGAATTCAGTTTGCATCATGGAGCCGTTGAGTCCAGATGAAGTGAAGTGTTTGCGCGCAAGTCCGCCATTCGCGGTGGACTATGAGGATATTCTGGTGAAATATTATGGAGAAAATCCACCGCAAAAAGCTCGTGACTGTCTCCACAATTTCCTGGAGCTCGCCGAGAGTTTGGATCTGCTGAAGATGTGTACTGTTGATGATGAACGGGGCTTTGAGGATGAGGAATTTCTGATGAAATGGTTACCATATGTTTGTACCTACGATGAGGTCATCATTAACCACTATAGATATGATCCACCCGAAAGACGCTGGAATTTTCTGCAGGATTTCCTCGACTTGAGGGGTGGAGTTTGTACAACTGCATTCGCATCGGTGTTCCCGCGCGTGAGTACCAGCTCATGTTTGGCGTTGATGATAATTCGACCATTGTCCTCAGCGAAACCCAACAACATACTCAGCGGTATGGAGATGTCAAAATAACCTTCATTATCGATGATTGCTGATTCACTATCTTTGAGTATCTAGCCTGCATTTTCCATGGAAGTAGCTTGACTCGGTGCTTGCGATATGTAATTATTCATGAGGGTGGTGAGCCCGCCATTTTTACTCCTGTCGATGACAATGGCATTGAGCTCATAGCGCACCTCCTCAAACAGGTGGAGGATAGCGCAGTTCACCAAACGCGTGTGCTCAACAGCCGTTCCATCTGCTTTAGTCAATCGACCATGTACATGAAGCGAGCTCTTACTCGGCAGCAAGCACAAATCCTGATGCTGGACAGCAATGCGAATTTCATCATTGTTGTTGAATGTCGCGGATGCGAAAGGCTGATGTGCATGAATCTCATAGTGAGCGACCGATTCGTCGAAGACAATGGGTTTTTGAATTTTCAAGATTTTCTCCATGGTTTTTTTCGAACGTAGACGATGACACAGGAACAGGAAAAACTCCGCACCTTCTGCCTCACACTCTTCTTCTGTCTTTTTGCACCCTCAGTACCAAACTCTTGAGGAATTTGACGTTCTGTGATGTCAATGGCTTGATGGGTCTGCGCAGACTGTTTTGACCTGGCAATGATGACTGACTTTTATACTGACCACCGGATTTGCTCTCGAACACAATACCCATTAGGACTTTATATGTAAGCGTACTGTTATCACTTCGCCTCTGAAGTTCACCAATTGTCCCTCTTGATCGATAATCCTCACTTGGAGATGACCAATTGCCTGTACGGTGATCGGAAGGTAAATGATGCTCGCCGGCACTTCCACGATCTTATATCCTGGTGGAACTGATGGGAAGAATTCATGTATAGTGTGCACTTGTTGCGCATTGTTGTATGCTCTAGCGGTTATGTTGCACTCCACTCGCAGGGAATTTATCTTGAGTATACGCACAGGGGAGTCTGATTGGTGAGTCACGTGAGCTGGCAGGATTCTGCGCGTGAAGCCCAACACTTCACCAATAGAATCAATCTTCTCAAAATTCACACGCTCACTACACTTGATCACACTCTGCAACGTGTTGTTATTAGGCTTGAGGGTGAAGATATGTCGTAGTCATGGAGTTTCTCCATCAAATACATCTCAATATCATCGATCTCATAGCTTCCCGTGGGTATGTCGATTACTTCATTATCCACGTAGAATTCATTGTTGCCAGTGTCGATGTTTGGAATGGAGTTGAAGGTGAGGAACTCCCTCATTCCCAGAGGATAGCTCCTGAGCGGGGGCAATTCAATGGGTAGGAAGTAGTGACTCTCCAGCACTGACGAAGTGCCCGTAAGAGTCAGAGTGAATGATTCACTCCTCCTTGTTGTCAGCACTCAACTGACTTGTGTGTGACAGTTCACTTCGATTTTATAGCAATTTCGTCGCCATGGAGAAATCTCAGACAGAGGTGACCACACACCACCGTATCATAATCTCGATATCGTTCGTGATTATAATGGACAATGCTACCAACACCGAAATATTTCATCAAATCCTGTGGGGAGCGGAGATTACCGAAGCTATCAAAGTATACAATTTTCTTCTTGTGCTTTCGGTAGGCAAACCAGTGTGTTCCCACCCCCTCCTTGTTGTCAAGATTGATGATTGCCGACTGGTGCTCGCGGGGGCCATTTCTTGACATGTCGTTTCTCATATAGGCACCTCGAAAGTGTGGAATCTTCCAGGTTTTGGCGTATCTCAACAGGTCGGCATCAGTGAGCGTTCGGTGTGGTAGCTCTATACGTTTTTTTTCTTCTCACCCTTGTGGAGTCCCAAGCCCTTCCTATATGGCTTCAAGTATAAGCCTTTGCCCAATGCAATAGCTTCCATAGTTCGATTATGTCGTGTACTCTCTTGGAGGGCTTTTTGAAGTGAAACTTCTTATGGGAGGGTTTTGAAATCTCGATCGGCAACCTTTTTGGTGACGCTCGCTCTAACGTAGTAAGTAAGAGTGAGAGGTCCCCGGGAATCGAGCGAGAGTGAGACGGACTACCTTACGTCTCGTCTATCGGGCGAGAGTGATAGACCTTCGTGTATCGTGCGAGAATGAGACGGAAGACTTTCTGTCTTTCATGTCGTTCTCTGCGTTCAGGCGGCGGCGCGATCGCGGAAAATAGCTGTTGGTTTCTAACACAGTAATCATAAGCAACGTATTTTGTTTTTGTGCGTGTCTTCATTACTTAAATCGAGAGTTTTGTGCAAATATTCCGAAGTCGGGTGCAGAAAGGACAAAAACGTGGCGGGAGAAAAAACGGGCGAGTGAAGGAATTGATCAGAATAGAAAACGGAAAAAAAGTAGAACTGAAATTGAACGAGATAGCAGGGAACGGAGGCAAACACGTGCTAACCTCTTACGTGACAGTGTGGACGATAGTGTAAATAATCCAGAGGATGAACTATTAGCAACGACTTCGACTCATCCTCCTCCTGATTGTGATGTACATAGTGGTGATCGATTACAATATTCAGACTTTAATGAGTTTAAAACTGCACATAAGAACTTTCACCGTGATTTTATAAATAATCCATTCGGTTTTACGTGTTGTGTATGTGATAGATTATGGTTTAAAAATGACTTGAAGACTCTATCCGTTGAAAATGAAATTCGTATTCAACAAAAATTTCCAGAATTCAGAAGTAATAATGAGCTGGCATGCACCAGCTGTCGCCAGGCTTTGAGGAGAGACAAAATTCCAACATTGTCGAAATTGAATGGCTTTGTATATCCCCCGATCCCTGCACATCTTCCGAAGTTAGATTTAGTGTCCGAGAGACTCATTTCTCCTAGAATTCTATTTATGCAAATTCGCAGATTGCGTCATGTGCATGGATAATTTGGAATTTTGGGGCAGGTGATCAATGTTCCAGTGGATGTCAATTGACGACGATCACTGTGTTTACGTTCATATCAAGAGAAAAAAATTTCATCGATCAAGCTACTTGACAGGTTTAATAAACAAGAGAAATATTAAAATATTGCTAAGATGCTTAGTATCGAGTCCATTGTAGCAACTGTACGACATCAAAGTTGATGAATCTTTCTTTAATGAGGATTGTGTCGTTCATCAGATACCTATAGATGAACTGAGTGAAGACATCCCCATGGGGGAGAGCCTGTTCGCTCAGCAACACACATTACTCTGGAATGACGATAAATATTTAAGGATTGCTCCTGGAGAAATGAATGTCCCTCACAGTCTATTATTTGATGAGCATGCAGAAGAGTTATCTTTCCCTACTATCTATCTCGGACAATTCCGGCGCTTTAGTGAAGATCTCAATGTGACTCCATTCATGATGGCTACCAGTGAGCTAAGGAGATCTGATCGACGTGGGGTTACACCTCATCATTTACCCTATATGGCAATGAAAATTATGAGGTTTAGAGTCCGTGACAGTCTATCCATTGCTTTTAAACACGTAGGTAAAGACACAAAAATTGCACGTGAACAAATTCAATCAGAGGAGTATATAAATCATTGTATAGAAAGCAACTTGGCTTTTCTACGTTGTATCCCTAACTCGACATGGTATTGGGCTGAAAGAAAGAGAGACTTATTCGCAATGATCAGACAACTCGGAAAACCCACGTTATTCCTAACTATGAGTGCTAATGAAGTTGGTTGGCCCCTTATTACAATTATTATATAAATTGAAGAATAATGGAGCAGAAATTACAGAACAAGATGTTCAGGAACTCCATTATATTGAAAAGAGCACACTCATCAATGAAGATGCTGTAACATGTGCCATATATTTTAATAAGCTCATCAATGTTATAATGAACATACTTCAGTCCAAAAAGTCTTCTCCCTTCGGGAAATATCGTGTTGTCCATTATTTTAAAAGAATTGAATTCCAGCATCGTGGGAACCCCCATGCACACATTCTGCTATGGCTTGAGAATGCTCCAGCGGATCCACTAGGTGCTGACCGACTAAAAGCTATTGAACTAGTTGATACATTGATATCAGTGGCCACTTCAGAATCGTCGGGGAACATCAAACTACAGACACATAATCACACGTTCACATGTTACAAACAAATAGCTGCGAATGCTCATCGAAAATGCAGATTTGAAGCTCCATTCATGCCATGCAGATACACAACTATACTGACACCAATGCAGAAAGAAGAACCAGGATTCCACACGTATAAACAACATTACAACACGATAAGAACAAACTTAGAGAACAATGACTATGCTGATATTGATAGTTTCTATCAGGGAAATGGAATACTATCAGATGATTACTACATGAATGTGCTTCGAGCTGGCATCAATCGTCCCAGAGTATTTCTTAAACGTCAACCCATGGAAAAGTGGCATAATCCATTCAACCCATTCATTTTCAATATTTTGAAATCAAACATGGATGTGCAATTTATCACCGAAGAATACTCATGTGCTGCATACGTAGTGGAATACGTCAATAAAACGAACCGTGGAATTAGCAATCTCCAACGTAACATCACTGAAATAATGGATGAACATCCAGAGTTCGATATTGTCGAAATTACTAGGAAAATGAGTGTTGACATGCTAAATACTGTCGAAATTACCAGTCAGGAAGCTGCATGGTACCTTCTGCGTGAACCGATGTCAAAGTCTTCTTCAGTTGTTACCTATATTTCAACAATATGGCCGATCGAAAGACAAAGAATTGGAAAAACTCAGAAAGAACTCAATGAAATGGATGCTGATGATGATGCAACAAACATATGGAAAGAAAATTGGTTTGACAAGTACGAAAAGAGACCTGAAGAGCTAGAAGATGTCAATTTGGCCCAGTTTGTTGCTCATTACACACTGAATAATCAGGGGAATTGGACACGAAGGAAAGAACCTCGGATTATTCGGTACAGAAACTACGACATGGCTGATGATTTCAATGAATACAAACGGGAAATGGTGACTTTGTATATTCCATTCCGAGACGAAGAAAATGAAATTCTTGCAGAAACTAAATTCATACAGATTTACGACGACAACGAAATATTGATTTTGGAGCGACATAAAGAATTCTCATCGAATTTAGATATCCAGAAAACCATCGAGATATGCCGAGAGTTGTGTCGTGAAGATGAATTAAATAAAGATGATGATGCTTTAGGAGACAACGTAGGTCGCCTTTTTCCTGAAGCAAATCCTTTTCAAGAATTGTATAACGCTGACCACATAATGAACGACGATCTGCGGTTAGCAACACTTAACAAACTGGGTGCTATCGCAAAGAAGAGGGATAATTTAATGTCTAATGAACAATTTTATGAACTAATGAGAATGGCCAATCAGACGCAGAAAGCACTCCTGATGCATGTGATTGCTAATCTCCTCTCATCAAACGGATCACCACTCCAAGTTTTCTTCACTGGGCCAGCAGGATGTGGGAAGACATTCCTCATGAGACTCCTCATGGAAATTTACAACCGCTTCACAGATAATGATGGTTTTTGCAATGCTTACATCGCATGTGCATCAACAGGAAAGGCTGCAATAGCAATTGATGGTACGACAATCCACACTGCATTGAAAATATCCCTTTCCAAACTATTACCATTATCAATTGAAGTGGCTCAACAGTACAGTACTCTTCAAATACGTCCAAGTTATACTCATCGATGAGGTCAGTATGGTAGGAGCGGAATTGCTGTCTCAAATTGACGCACGGTTAAAACAAATAACAGGAAATTTCCAAGATAATTTTGGAGGAATGGATATCATTTTCATAGGTGATTTGCGTCAGTTACCTCCAGTGCGCGCTACACCCATCTATCAAGCAACAAAACGACGCATAGCAGCACCAACACTTTGGCGTGACTTGAAGTTCTATGAATTGGATAAAGTCATGAGACAAGCGAATGCTGATTTCTCCTCTTTATTAACTAAAATTGGAAATGGCGAAGAATTGGATCAAGAACAGATACACCTAATCGAATCTCGTTTTTATACAAAAGAGGAAGCAGATCGTCTTTGTCCACATGGAATTCGGCTATATTTGACAAATAATGCTGTAAACGAATACAATTTGACAATTCTCAATTCTGCAGAGAATAAAACAGTCTCAATAGCTACGGATGTATTCACCGGCTGCCATAATGCTGAGCAACAATCATTTGTACGACAAAAATTGCATAAAAAAACGGTAATAGACACTGGAGGTCTGCCCTACGAGATAATACTGGTGTTAGATAAATGGTATATAATAACAACCAATCTGGATGTCTCGGATGGTTTAGCAAACGGCGCAGTTGGTAAACTAGTTCATATCGAAACTGATGAGGCAGGGGCAGTAACTCGTGTGTGGCTGGAATTTCCAGATTCACCAAAGACGGGGCAGAAGATCCGGAGAAAAGCTGCTGCGTTCATCCAAGCAAACAACATCAGCCACACGGCAGTTCCCATTGCACGAAGAACTTCTACGATATATATGAACAATAATAAAACGATTTTCGTCAAAAGAAATCATCTGCCATTGGTATCAGCGTGTGCTATTACTATCCACAAGTCTCAAGGTGGCACGTTTAATCAAATCGTCTATGAATACGAAAAAACACATTCACAACAACTCCTTTACGCAGCTTTGTCCCGTGTCACAAGTATACAGGGATTGTACATCGTTGCGAAGGATGGAAAGAAAAAATTTTATCATGGACGGAGCTCAATCAATGGACAAGCTACAATCAGAATTTAGAAGGTTATCAACAAATCCATTGATAACTTTGACTGACATTCTCCGAGAGTTCATCAGCAGACCAGGCTTATCAATAACAACCCTCAATTGCCAAAGCTTAGGAGCTCATAGCGGAGATTTCAATGATCCGGTGATTCTACGGTCTAATATATTGATACTTTCAGAGACGTGGAAGGAAAACGATCAAGAAATTGATGTTCCCAATTTTAATTGTGTCGTACAGTTCAAAAGACATAATGTGAGAGCAGGGGGTGTCGCAATACTTTGCAATACTGCTCATGGAACGAACATCATGACACCCAATATGGACCTGAACTTGAAACAACTAGAATCGCTTTCAATTGGGTTGTCATCTGTTGGAGAAATGTGTGCAGCTGAATGTCGCACAGAAAGCGGACAGCGGATTATGCTTATAGCACTCTATATTTCACCAAATCAGAACATGGCGAAAATAATAGAGTTTATTCACCTTCACTTGCTGCCGTATACTCCAGTGGGGGCTGCAGAAGTTGAAGTAGAGCTGGACAAAATACCTATGATTCTGGGTGGAGTATTTTGCTTCAGAGCAAAATGTTAATTTTGCTTCAGAGGATTCCAAGCCATTAATTCAGTTCTTGCAACAGAAATTGTCATTGGAAATGAACAATTCACCAATCGAATCGACTACACGCCATGGTACCACGATCGATGCACTTTTCTCACGTTACATTGAAAATTTGGAGTCAAGAGTCTTCATTACCTATTTTAGTTACCACAAACCTATCATTTCGTTCATGAAGAGTCTACCAGAGAATGAAGGTGAAGCTGATTGAGATTTAATTCATCATATTCATACCAATATTATTGTATCTTGAAAAAAGTATAATTATTATGATGAATAAATTAATATTTACTATCAAGAAGTGTTTGACACGTGATTAAAATGAGTCCTCTCCGTCTAAACATAGAAAATTAAATAATCCTTGCCGATCCAATCATTCAGTTTCACTTCTATCGCGTGTCTTCATGAGACAACATTTTTTTTTAGCTGCATTTGAGCTATTGATGGCTTTTGCGATACCAGTAACGCCACCTGCCAGTGCTCCAGTAGCACTCAAAGCCGCAAAAAACGGAATGAGGAAGGGCAGTACACCTCCAATTTTACTTGGCACGGGCCAAATGCGCGGCAGTCGCACACGTTTCCTTCCACCTACTGTTTTCACCGCATGACGTGCACCTTTTAACGCGGTTCTGATGGCTTTTGGTCCTGACTGCATGGAGGTCCTGGCTGCTGCGAGGATTTGTCGCAGCACCACTTGCTTCTTCCTGTGCCCACGCCCACAGCGTTTCTTGCCACTCCGCCTCCCCCTTGCACGACTTTTGAGCCCCATACCGACGGAGGTTTTCACCTTCATCGTGTTGGCGACAGTCCAAGCTGCTGCTTTTTCCCCAAGAGTGGCGTCCTTTGCCAAAACGCGTTTCCAGGCACGTTCCGTAAGAATTCTGTCAGCTGCGTGCCGTGCAGAGAGGTTTTCTCGATTTTTCGAGTAAGCTATATCATGCTCCTTGCAAGCTGCGTCTAGGAGATTGATGCCGGGATCACCGCGAGCCAATCTTTGCTGCAGTTTCGTGCCAGGGCCACAATACTGATAACCGGGCAGGTGCAATTCCACGGGAAGTTTATTGATGATCCTGTTCACGAGTCCTCGACCTCTTTTGCGTTTGCATCCGTTCATGGTCAGATGACAACTGATGAGTGAGGCTATAAATACGAGGGTTTTATAGTACTTGGAGCTAGTTGCTATCCATACATTCGGGAGGGGAGGTTGGGTGATGTATAAGGTAGACGTCGTCGATGTGTCTACGACCGGTGACTACGGGAGACTTGTGTTGATACCCCGATGCCAATCTCCAGAGGAATGGCACTCTCCGCTATAAATAGCTAATATTTATAGTCCTGCACTCAGTCATTCGCCATGAACTTCAGAGAGCAGAAGATCAAGCTCCCGATAATGAATTTTGACGACTTCACACCTCATCACAAGAAAGGTCGACAAAACAATCGTCATGGAGCCCTCTTGCCCAGCAGTGTGCGTGCAGTGATTTGTGGTCCCTCCAACTGCGGCAAGACGAATGCCCTACTGGCCCTCATAGTTCACCCCAATGGTTTACGTTTTGAGAATATTTACGTGTACTCAAAATCTCTCAATCAGCCCAAATATGAGTTACTGCGGCGACTAATCTCCCCCATCAAGGGTGTCGGCTACTTTGCATTCAGTGAGCACGAGGATGTGATTAGACCAGAGGATGCTCGTCCCAATTCCATCATGATCTTCGACGATGTGGCGTGCGAGAAGCAGGATAATATGCGAGCATTCTTCTGCATGGGTCGACACAAAGATGTAGATAGTTTCTATCTCTGTCAAACTTATGCCCATGTTCCCAAGCACCTGGTGCGCGATAACACCAATCTTCTCATACTCTTCCGTCAAGACGATATGAATTTGAAGCACATCTATCAGGATCATGTGAATACTGACATGCCCTTTGATGAGTTCAAAGGCTTATGTGCGAAATGTTGGGCAGAGGACAGGCACAGTTTCGTGGTCATTGATAAGGATAGCGAACTCCATGAAGGACGCTACCGTAGAGGCTTCGACTCCTTCCTCAAGAGATAAATACACCCAGAGTACGATTATGAGACGCAGTTGCCAGGGAAACGTTCAAGTGTTAACATGCAATGCTATTCGCCGCAAGCATAAACTCCTGAAATTGGGAAGAGACAGCACACAGGAGGCGATGAGTGAATTGTTCAAGCGTATGGTGACTCCTCTCGAGAAACTAGTCAAAACTCGGGTGATGAAAGTGTCTAAAGTGAAGCATGAGAAAAAAGAGGCCCCCTCCATGCTACAGACTCATGACTTTGACACTGCTATTGGAGATGAGTCATTCGATTAACCAACAATGGTCAGTACACCTATACGGGAAAGAAAAAAAATCTCCCCAATTAAAGTGCTCATCGATGAACCAACAATAGCCACTACATCTATACGGGAAAGAAAAAAAATCTCCCCAATTAAAGTCCTAAGTGAAAAGGAGCGTATTTCATCCATTAAGGCGGAATCTCCTCTAAGCTCGCAACGCCTTCTTCAGAGATATCTCAGTCGACTCAATACGGAGCGTGAAGCTCAGGTTTTCGATAAGGAGTTTGGTATACGCAACTTGCAGGAGGGTCTGAAAATTGGCATGAAATATCAGACAATCATTAGGAATCTGCTCACGCCTGAGAGGCTAGGCATAGCTCTTCCACGCAATATGCTCGTATCAAACGCACTAATGGATTACGTCTACTGAGATGATCCAAATGAACTTGTCGATCGGTTGAGACTGCTCATGGCATCACAATCAGCGGGAAATCTCAGTCACACCAATGAAATCATGTCTGTACTGGAGGAGTTGCATGAAGCTCGCATCATATATTAGAGCATAGCGGTAAGAATTGAGTATCATTTGGAAGATGAGTGTCGGCGTGGTCGGACGTCCCTTGAATCAAGGGAAGAGTACTGTCGGAAGTGTGCGTGGTCTTCCTGGTGAAGGGTTCAAAGTGACTGCTGACGGACACTAGGATATGGATAATCGAAGACTCACCAATGTCGGTAATGCAGTGGCAGAGACAGATGCCGTATCTGCTGCAATGATACGTAATGTAGTGAAAGAGGAGATTCGTCTCATGTTTAATGTGATTGGGTCCCTGGGTG
Source organism: Asobara japonica (assembly GCA_026005395.1). Classification (NCBI taxonomy): domain Eukaryota; kingdom Metazoa; phylum Arthropoda; class Insecta; order Hymenoptera; family Braconidae; genus Asobara; species Asobara japonica. Next base: position 1,404,040 of record BQMI01000442.1, on the reverse strand, counting down.
CCAGGATTGATGACATTCAGAACATTATCCAAACATTTGAGGAGAATTTCCTAAGAATGATGAAGGAGCACACTCTACGCGAGGAGGATGTACAACAGCAGTTGCAGCAAACCTCTCGACTCATAAATCAACTGAATGACAAACTGTCAACAGGTCTCAACTGTGACATTAAATTCATGCTGGAGAGCCTGCATAGATTGGTACTCAACGAATTCTCTATTCTGCACAAGGATATAAATGACGATTTGACGCTACGTAATCCAGAGATAATTCACAACCTGGATACTCGCTTGATTGCACTGGAAAATGGACAATACAGCAGTGGTAGAGGAGCTTCACAGACCTGCTCGACGGAACTATCCACGACGTCGAGTTGAGGTGCTCGGATTGGATGATACCTGGCAAGCCGATCTTGTGGAAATGGGTGCATATGCTCGCGTGAATAAAGGCTACAAGTACCTGCTTACAGTCATCGATATTTTCTCCAAATATGCGTGGGCCGTGGCCACCAAGACCAAGAATGGCAAAGATGTCACTGCTGCTATGGAATCCATATTGCAGCAGGGTCGTATCCCGCAAAATCTCCATGTCGATCGAGGCAAAGAATTCTACAACAAGTAATTCCAGGCTCTGATGAAACATTATGGTATCAATATGTACTCAACCTTCAGCAATCTCAAAGCATCCATCTGTGAACGTTTCAGTCGCACGCTGAAAGAGAAAATGTGGAAGCAATTCAGTTTGCAGGGGACCTACAAGTAGATGCCTATTATCACAAACCTTGTGCAGGCCTACAATGCCACCAAACATGGCACAATTCGCATGAAACCCAAAGACTTCACTGCTGATCAGGAGAAGTATCCCTTGCAATACGTCTACGGGAAAATGGATGTCAATCGTGCAAACAAGAAAATCAAGTTCAAAGTTGGAGATAATGTGCGCGTCAGCAAGTACAAGAATATCTTCGAGAAAGGGTACACGCCCAACTGGACATCAGAAATCTTCACAGTAGCTGAAGTTCAGAAGACTAGTCCAGTGACGTATAAACTCTCTGACTATGAGGGTAAGCCGATCGAAGGCGGCTTCTACCAGGAGGAGTTGATTAGAGTCAAGTACCCCGATGTGTACCTTGCAGAGAAGGTGCTCAAGCATTCCGGAAATAAAGTCTTTGTCAAGTGGTTGGGCTTCGACAGCACTCACAACACTTGGATCAATAAAAATGAAACGTAATAATGATGATAATAAAATAGACAGTTATTTCATAAGAATGTTTTTTTTTATTCACAATATCCATGGGGTAGAGTCTCAGTCGAATTTATCGAGAGCACTCTCTTGTCATCATCTCAACTCAGACATAATTTTTCTGTTTGTTTTATAGTATACACCTCATGCTTCTCACTTCTAATTAAATACTGGTCTTTAAGTAAATTTTCATGATTGAAAAGACAGTCTTTGTAATCATCCCAGGTGATTGTTTTCAGTGCCGAGTATCGCACTCCCTTTGCTCGTTTCTTCACCTTCTCCTCATCATGAATCTTGAAGACGTACAATTTTGCTCTTAAACCTATAAACTCACTCATAACCCGTCTATTACACTCATCTTTCATCAGTCCCAATACTTTCTTATTTGCAAGCGGCATTCCGTAAACATTGTCTTTTGGATAGTCTGACGTCTCAAATTTTTGAATATCACGCTTCATACACTCGTAAATATCGGGAATTTTAAACTCGTAGAGGAGGCTGTCCGTGTCTGTGTACATCGATTTCGCCCGATCTGTAAAAACTGACTTGACATACTGATAATGGAAATCATAAATGAACTTCTTTGAAATGTTGAGAATTGAGAAACCAGCGTAAGTGGGTTTGTTGAAAAATCTCTTTGTTCGATCCAATTGGATAATCGCCATATCATCATGGAAGATGGTGCAGCTGTGAAAGTTGGGTTGGGCAATGAGAGCTTTCGCCCCGTACCTCCCCTCCCATTTGGTCACCAACTTCACCTCTTTCTGCTTCCTGACATTTTCAATGGTTTTACCAAATACTGCATTGTTCATCAATTTAAAGAAATTCTTCTCAAACTCATTGGTAGATTGCTTCCTCAATTCCGCATTGAGGTCAATGAAGGGTTTCATCCATGGCGCCTGATTGAATTCCAAAACCCTATATTGCAAGTTTTCTTATGGGGGGGGGGGGGGGAATGGAATGTTGTGGCAGAGGGGTAAATCCTTGTGAGACTCGAAGAGTTCCTTGGGATACTCCAAGTCCACTCCAAGGATGTACCCTTTCGAAGCCACATCTGGAATGGTGTGCATATCGACAATTGATGGTTCAATCCATTGGAATGAACCCGTGGGTAAGTATTGTGACATAGCTGCACCGTACAAGCTATTCGGGTCAAAGTACATGAGGTAGGATGTCTCCTTGGTGGGATTGAAATCCTCCCTCATGTACTTGTTGTTGGCACGAGCGTACCGATTGCAGCACTGAGCCACCCCACCTCGAATGCCCTTCTCCACGAACAAGTACATTTCAATGTCAGTTAGAAGTTCGAGGCTGACACCAGTGCATTTGAGCATAGCATCCAATGCTAATCCTGGTGCCGTGTAGTAGTGAAGGGAGTCAAGCTTATAGACGGATGAGCAAGTTCGTCGGAAATTTTGAAAAATGTCTGCCAACAGCACCACATCTGTAGCCAAATACAGGTCTGAGTAGGCACCCAAAGATGTAATCCCAAAAACATCCCATACTCTCTGAGCATGCGCATAATCCTCATCAGATACGCTCTCATCATTCAATTTTTAGTAGAAGTCATTAATTGGAGGCAATTGAGGGTCGTTGAGTTTTTCCCAAGAGTCAACGTACTCGTAAGGAAAAACTCCTTTTCTAGTTAAAAGTTGGAATTTATTCTGATCATTATTGCAGTACTTCAGGGCGATGGATTTGTTCTGATCCGTGAGGTAAGGAGCTAATTTCTCCAGACTACTCGCCATGAATTTGAAAGAGACAAGGACTCTGAATTGAATGTGTGTACTATCAACATGCTTGGTGAAAGAGATATACTTTTCTTTGTTGATAGGCAGCAAATCTATATGACCGGAAAATCGGGTAGCCAGAAGTTGAATTAAAAAGTGTAAATCATAGCCAGAGAGATTGTGGAACACTACTGGGATCATGTGAGAGCCCCTGTAGTTGAGATTACATCCGGGGTGAGCTGGACCGCGATACTTACCAGTCAAGTGACAATGATCGTGGTGCCTTGCCTCAGTCGCTACAAATGGCTTCTTACAGATGTGGCAATTTGAGGCACTAATGAAGTCAGCAGCTTGTTGACTGGTGAGTGGTGCCATCGGTACGTTTGTGCTTAAAATAACATCGACCTCATGTGCAATTCGCAACAATTCATCTATGAAGTAGAAACCCACACTGTGAGGAATATGCTTATGACATAGTGAGTCATTATCATTATCCGCTGGAGACAAAATGCACTCCAGATCTGTATAAATCACGAATGGAACCGACTCCCTGAACAGATGGTTCTTGAAACTCAAAATATTCTTACCCTCTTCCGGTAGTATCATTTTACAATTATTGATTGCAAAGCAGTCTTCTCTATGCATCTGCATCGATTTTTCAGTGCCGAAATGTGCCAGACAATGATCGCAAAAATACATCGCAGCTTTTATTCGTGAGAGTTGCGATTTCACTAAGCGGGACAAATTTTTGATCAAAGCGAAGTGACAGATTGTCTGACCATTGCTTTGCAGCTGACTATCATCATAAAGCAAGAGGAGATGAATTGTGTCCCAGACTGATCTATGCTTATTTAAATATAAAGGAACAATTTCCTTATCATTATCAATACCATAAACATTAATTGATAGTCCATTCATATCCTCAAATTTCGGGATGTCCTTCAGTTGCATCGGAAACTTCAGGCCGGCATACTTGAGTTCCGTTCCATCAGGTAGAGTTACATCAGCGTGATGTGGTTAGGAGGTTATCCGCCCGGGATGTGATGTTGCAGGGTGGAGGGCAGTAGTGATCGACCACAGGAAACAGTACTCGTCATTGTTCATAACGTTCACTACTGCCCTCTTCAATTGGAGGTGTTCCGGAACTGGAACGAACGTGCTCCATCCCGCTGACAAGGGCTTGTAACTGTTCATACTTATAGTTAGATTCATAATCTCACTTAATGTCCAGCCCGAATCTCTCTCCTGGAAATTCTCAACCTTGGTGAGCAATCGTTCCGTGAGGTTTTCATCAAACCATTCAGCGATATTCGTGGTTGGTAGGATTACTGCATTCCTGGTGTTGAAGTATTTAGTTTCCTCAATAACTTCATTGGGCTTTACGATTTGGAATTTGCAGGCCAGGACTCCATTAGCTTTAATATTACCCTGCTGCTGGAGGGTTTGCTGCAAGTGACTAATGGCTAAGGATTTTGCGTCTTGTAGGAAGGTTTTGAGATCTTTATGATCCAAGTTGATCACTGCACCGGTTCGTATTTGACTTCGAAAGGCAGAATCCATATCCTTCCAGAGAATGTGAGCCGCGTCAGGCTGAGTAGCACTCACTCTGCCATCATAATGTATCCTGCCTTTGATTTTAAACTTTTCGCGGTAATTGTGCAGGCTGACAATCATGGTTTCGAATCATCCCTTTTCACCGCATGAGCTATCATTCGATCTCTCCTTCAAAAGTTTACGGAAGTGACCAATGTACTTCTTGCACGAATGAGCCCATCCATTAGACTGTACAGCAGGAGCATTCTTGTATGCATTGTTGAGTATTCCTAACATCTTCATGCACTTTTTTACCTCCATTGTTAATGAGTTCAACGCCAATCACATACACTCTCAAGTCACTGCACTTATAACTGCACACTTGGTTATTCAACTTCAAGTCGCTCTTAACAATTTGTTTTACCGATGGTTACACACTGCTTGTCCGTACAAAGACTGATGACAGGCGCAATGGTACTGGTTTTATATAGGGGCTCAGAGGCGCTTCTCAGAACCCTGGTGAGGTCATATCGCTCTGCAACTAGGGCCTTATCACAAAGATCATGTTTCTTCAACGTTTCTCACTGACTCATTTTCTCGGAAGAATGGTGGAGTCTTATCGCTCCTAGAAGGTGCCATGTTTCATCTCACGGATCATGTTTCTCTGATTCATTTCTCAAAACCCTGGTGAGGTTATATCGCTCTTCAAATAGTTTCTTATCATACAGATTCTGTTTCTCCAACGTTTCACACTGAATCATTTTTTTCGGAGCACTGATGGAGTCTTATCGCTCCGAGTAGGTTTCACATCTCTTACGGATCATGTTTCTCTGATTCATTTCTCGGAACCCTGATGAAATCACATCGCTCCGATGTATTCTGTCACGACTCACATTTCTCCAACGGATATTGTTGCTGCCATTTTTGTTTCCCTCAGTCTACGAGAAAAAAAATGCACAACCAACAAAATGATAACTTGAAAAAAAAACGGTTGCTCGTGACTGTTTTTTCAATCCCTCAATGATGTCTGCACACACACACATGCACTTGCAGTACTACTCCGAAGGTCAGAGGTTCGATTTCCGCTCAAACGGTAGTGTATACAGTCCGGGGTTCGATTCCCGCTCAAACGGTAGTGTATACAGTCCGGAGTTCGATTCCCGCTCAAACGGATCACCGATAGGTCCATCATGGGAGGACCTAGTCCCACAGCACCCCACTCAAGTGACGTCACCCACGCAACGCGTTGGGAGTGGGGGTAGTGTGCTCTGCCAACACCTTGTCTGATGGCAGCCATAGGTGAAAAAAATTTTTGGGGGGTAGGACCCACCTTGCCTAAAAGGCTAAAGGGGCTGCAGTGTACCCCCGAATTTTAATTTGGAGGCTGAGGCATGAACCGTTCACGAGATACCGCGTGGGGTAGGGGGTGACGTCACCCACTCAACGCGCATTGCGGTGGGACCTACCTGCAGCCCCCCCCCCCAAAATTACATTTCGCGGCCGAGGGATGGACCGTTATCGAAATACGGCGCGGGGTAGGAGTGACGTCATTTTCATTCATTTATTCATTCATTGATTTATTTTATTTATTTATTTATTTATATATTTATTTATCTATTTATATATTTATTCATTTATTTATTCATTTATTTATGTGAAAGCAGCGCTCTGCTTTACCGCCCCCCCCCCTGGCCCACAGCGACGACCTGCGCAGAAGAGATGCGCAGATCCTCACATTGGGGGTCAGAACCCCTTTAGTATATCTACTCGTATCAATCAGCACGACTAGAATTTGAACGCAGGATCTCTGAGTTACGAATTCGTCGCCTTAACCAATCGAGCTATCGTAGGCCTCATCAATTGGATTTCTTGTCAATATTGATGTTTTGAAATTGGGAATTTGAGTGGGTTGTCAGCTTAATTTCAAAGGTGTCGTTGATCTTATCGATAAATTCACCTATGGCTGTCCTGCCTAACGTATTGTGCATTTCCAAAATCGTGGTTTTTCTTTTAAAGTTGCCTATTATTCGCAAAAATTTATTTTGGATCACTTGAAGGTGAATTAAGTCGATTTTCGCTTCATTGTGCCAGGCAGGACAACCATAAGTGATAATGGGTCTGATTAACCCTTTGATCAGTGATTGACTAGTGATTGACTAGGGATTGACTAGTGATTTTAGCAAATTATATAATCTTACTAGAATAATTTTTGTTTTCACCTTGATTTTCATATATGTGTTTTTTCCACAGGAGTTTGGAATCAATCTGTAAACCTAAATATATTTCACAGAATCGGTTTGGGTCATCTTATTGCTACGAATAGATAAAGTCGGCTTGGCCTTGGAGCTAGTAAACAAGATTGCTTCTGTTTTAGCGGCATTCACTTGAATTTTCCATTTCATTAATTTACTGATTGTCAGGGAAGCGGCATTTTCGATTCTTCTAACAACCTTATTGACTGATTTGCTAGCTGAGTATAAAGTGAAGTCAGAAGCATAGCGTGCAATAGAAACATTGCTAGGAATTCTGCTAAAAGCAGAAGCAATGTACAGATTGAATAGTACGGGGGAAAGGATGGACCCTTCTGGCACTCCCACGACAATTGGAGATTTATGGGAAAGTAGTGATTCGATTCTAACTTGAATATATCTAACTTGACAGATATGATAGTCGAATTTTACATAAATATTCAGGTACATTTGAGCTGTCGAGTTTATATATAAGGCCTGTGGGCCATGCAGAATCAAGGGCCTTCTCGCTGTTCAGGAGAAGAAGAACGGTATCTTCTGTCCAGTTTTTCGCGAATTTTATATCATTGATAATTCTGACCAGCTGGTGGCAGGTCGAGTGTTCTGATAGGAACCCGAATTGATTCATAGGCATTAGTCGTAACTTTTCTATGGGTTTTTTGAGACGAGCTAAAATTATTTGCTCAAAAAGTTCAGCCAATACCGGTAGGAGGTTAATAGGCCAAGCTTGAGAATCGGTATGCTACCGCTCCTTTTCAGAGTTCCGGGAAATATTGTTTGAGGAGGCATACATCATATATATTCGTTAGTAAACTTATTGCTTTCATCGGGAGATTTTTGCTTCCGAATGGAAGCATTGCAATCGGTCAATTCTCACTTTCGCTAATTATGTTTGTAAACGATATATAACGGTTTGAAACGTAAAAATACGAAGTATGAGCATAGTGTCTGTATGTAACAATTTTTTTCGAAAATCTTCACTTTCAAATTTTACATAAAAAGGACTAAATTTTGATAATAAAATCTGAAAAAATTGTCAATTATTGGTATTGAGTACGTGTAGCTGTCGGTGCAATTTCAGTAAAATGTGTCTGTAAGTTTCTTAGAAATCCACTTTTTTTTTCGATCGTTCATATCTCAGAAACTAATAAATATTTTTTAATCTTTAACTTCCCGATTTTTCGGGAAGTTATTGTAATGACCCCGAAATCAAACTTTTTTGTTTCGTCCCGTGACTGGTGTTTTAAGTATACCAAAATGCTTCCCAACGAATTTCGAGTCGATGTCTGTATCTGCGTGTGTGTGTATGTATGTGTGTCATCAAAATTTTGATCCTAGGTGTCTCACGAACGAATGAAGCTATTGAGACCGTCAATATTGGAATCGGAGCCTTTTCATGTAACTTAGAGGGGATTAGATTTCGGGTGAAATTGGTGTAGTATGTATAATGTTATTAACAATTTTGATTGTTTATCACGTTCTATTGCATAAACTATCAGAGTTAGCGCAAAATTTATATTAGAAAAGTTGTTTCCCATATAGAAATACGTATTTTATGTAGAATGACTTTTTTCGACAATTTACATAATTAAGGAGGTATGACCGTCTCAACAATTATGTCTGTAATGAGTGAACGAATGAACACAGCGCCGTCACGATGGTCTCAATCGAAGCGTTTCCGTGCGAAATCGAGCGGGTTACACTTTGGATGGGATTTGTGCAGTATATGCAATGTTATTAACAATTTCGATTGTGTATGATGTTCTATTGCATAAACTATCAGAGCTAGCGCAAAATTTATATTAGAAAAGTCGTTCCCCATATAGAAATACGTATTTTATGGGGAATGACTTTTTTTGATGATTTACCTAATTAAGGAGGTATGCCCGCCTCAACAATTATGTCTGTAATGAGTGAACGAATGAACACAGCGCTTACATGACAGTCCCAATTGACGCGGTTCCGTGGAAAATCGAGCGGATTATACTTTGGATGGCATTTATGCAGTATGTGCAATGTTATATTAACAATGTTAATTGGTTATACTGTTCCACTGGGTAAAATATTAATGTTATCGGAAAACTTCTTAAGAGAGAATCATTCCTTATATGAAAATACACCTTTTATATATAATGACTTTTTTCCATAATTTGCATAATTAAGGAGGTATGGTTGGCTGAGCAATTCAACATGCGGGAACAATGCATATCACCATGGTTGTTCCTTATACAAAAATGCACATTCAATGTGACATTTTTCAATATAGGTTACAACATATCGCGAGTTGAACTAGAATATACATGACAAATGGATATGTCGATAATTGCGGGAATGATGTCAAAGAGCGTGATAATTAAGAAAGTACAGAGGTAGGAAGGGTAACTATGCGGATGTATTCCAATTATTGATATCACTGTTGGGTTGTCCATCATCATGGTTGCGTTCTTATGTTGTGCTGAAATACCAAAGCGGGAAGTTTTGTTTGTGCCCTGTATGGGGTATACACATTTGCACACCACTAGTTAGACTGGTTTTTAACCTGCAAATGTTAGAGATTGTCCTGTGATATTTAATATTCAACATAAAATCAGATGGCAGAAGTATATGGACAGCTTTTTTCGAGTTATTACAATTAATCATTTCACGGACATGGATGATAATGAACATTCTGAAGTTTTTTGTCGAATAGTCATTCCTGTGGTAAATAAATGGAACTTGTGGCACTTACACCGTACAAATATGTATGACTTGTCAGATTATTTTTTTTAAGTAACTATTAACATCGTTGAAAGTGATGACATGAAAATCACAAATGATATTTTTGTCAAATATACGCTCATTTTAAGTAGTGCTAATGGAAGCACTTCTATCTTTGTTTAGAATGCCCTCTACAGGGATAGGAGTTACTTTTTCGAACCCTCTTCTGTAAAGAGGCTCTGAAGGTTCGATACTTTTTGAATTATCGTTAAAACTCCTTTGAACTTGAAGAGAAAAGGGTTGCAGTAATATATGGGTCTTCTTCCCTTCAAATCACGGAGTGATTCGTTTATCAAAGCGGACGAATTAATTTCCGGCATTTGAGAGAATAATCTTCAACATCAATTCACTCATTCACTCGGAGGTATTTTAGTTGAAAAATTACACCATGTTCAAAGTCTTCGTATTTTTTGCTATTTACTATGGAGAGCTGCAATTCCAAAACTTAGGAACAATACCACGTAAGCTTTTTAAATGAGTTTCGTTAGATGGTCACGTGCTTATCTTCGGAGAAAGTCCCACTGTAATTGAAAAAAAATTCTTTTCGAAAAGCTACCTTGTTCGAACTCAACCCTTCGACCGGCTTTAGCTATGAGTGAGCCTCATCTTTTACGAGAAGTTCGGCGTTGAATCGCAAATTCTTAGAGAGCAATTGATTCAATGCAAAAAATGTGAAACCCTAAAAGCTATCATACTTGTTATATTCTACCCTACTTATTCGAAATGCACCTGCTTCTGTGCGTTTTTTCTAAACAGATCTATGCGCTGAGACTGTGTCAGGAACAGAAGTTGTCATAAAATCTTTGTTTTCTGTATTATTAACTGTATTTTGCCAGATGTACTCATAATTTGTCCAAGTTCAATGAATCGGAACCCTGTTAGATATGCCTTTAAAGAAGCCGATTTTCGCTACATAGGGAAATAATTTGCGATTCTTGAACATATTAGGTTAATACTTGCAAAATTCATTCGAATCGATTGCTTTTAACAAATTTTGTGAAAGCTGGGCAGGGTTCTATATATATTAATCAAGTCGAAAATTTCATCTAGGGCCACATTACAAACGAACGAAACGCATTGCGAGGGGCTTATTCTACTGAAGATGACATCAATGTGGAATTTAAAAGTTCAAAACTGAAAAACTCTCTCAAACTTGTGGTAATTACGAAATTGTCGAAGATTCATATTCTCACCGCAACAGAACAGCAACATACTTATGGAAAATCCGAGATTAACGAAAAACTTCGCATTCACAGGACACAAAATATGCTTCAACAATAGAAACGAGACTATACGAGTCTTGATTGGTCAATCAAACGCTCTAGAGAATAGTCTCACGCTATACGTTATGGTATGTACCTGAATCGCGAGTAAGTTTCTATACTTAAGGACTGAGAAGTATATTCAGAGTCAGAAAAAATCACAAGTACTCCAGTGATGATTTCAACTGTCGAAGTCTCTTCCGTCAACCGCCACTTTGAAAGCACCTTTAGGTTTATATTTCTGAGTTTGTTGTCCCAAGTTGTTTGTTTCCATTCTGTTATTTTATGTCTGATTTCGTTGATCAGTTGATGTAGTTCGGTTTTTAGGTAGTGGGCTCGTGTTTTTTTGCCATATTGACTTAATATAGTTTTTTGTTTTTATTAGGGAGGCTATTTCGGGTGGGAGAGCAGTATGGATGGATTCGGATGAGCGGATGGGAGTGGAGGAATCCAGGGCTGTTTGAATATTTTTAGTGAAGTGTGTTATGTTTGTATCTATTGTTTCAATGTTATTACAGGGGGGGGGGGGTTCGGTGTAGAAATCTCATCATTTAAGGATATTCAACTGGTATAGTCAAAACAAAAGTTCATGACCATTTCTATAATTCGCTATATTTATCGCCAATAATTTTCAATAAATATTTCAATGCGTTAATTAGTTGAAGTGATAGCCATAGAAAATTATTATATTGTCTTTGATTTTGCAAATCAATATTACATTGTTTAAACAAATTAATGAAAAAAAATTTTAGTCAATCGTCATGAAATTTTTACCATCGTTTTATATCTGCTTCAATAGTAAATTTTCAAAATTTCAACAAATTTGTACATTTTGAACTGTATTTACTCAAATTTTTATTTTTCCCATAAGAGGCCGTGTTAATTGAGAAGTTTGATAATCAATAACTACAAAGCAGTGTAGTGAATCAATCTCAAATTTCATACAGACATCTGTTATCGCTTCAAAAACATTATGTAAAAATTTTAAGCAATTCGTACATCTTCGCCAATATAGGTGGAATATTCTGGTGCGGCTGGTTTGCCACATAGGGAGAAAAGCAATGGTAGGTGATCTGAGGGGGATTCGGAAAGAGTGATGGAATTTTTTATGTTAGAGATGTTGTTAGTTAACAGGAGGTCAAAGTACTAGGAGTGTTAGAATTATGGGGGTAGTGTGTTGGAACGTCTGGAAAGGGCAGAAAGTTCTTATGACCGGTTACAAAATTTCTAACAAATTTACCTTATTGTGCTGTCAAGATTTTTGAGAATTTTACCTGATTCGTTCGGCCTAGCGGAGGTCTAATCAGTGTCCTTTGCATTGAAGTCTCCAGCGATAATTGTTGGAGTATTATCAGAAAATATGTGCCTCAATATGTGCGTTCGTATCTAGTGAGACATCAGTGGCACTGTCACTCCCGTCGGTACATTTCTAGACTATTTTAAACAAAATGTCTAGGTATGTGTGTGTGTGTATGTAGCTAGGTATGTATGTGGTCAAAAGTTTTCGTTCACGATTTCTCGCCACCGATCTATGCGATCGATGTTCCTGGATGTCCCAATCGAAGCGCCTTTACGTAACTTATACCTGAATATATTCTGGATGAAATTGACTCAGTATATATATTGTTATATATAATTTTAATTGTTTATAACGCTATAATGTATGTTGGCATTAGCAGAAAATGTATATAACAAAAGTTGTTCCCCATGCAAATATATACATTTTATGTTCTATGCGTTTTTTGTGTAGTTTGCATAATTAAGGAGATACGGCCATTTGAAAAATAATCTATTCATAATGTACACGAATGAAGCCGTTGACGTCATCAATGCCGGAATTATGAGTTTTCACGTGTGTGGGGTTGTGTGGGTGTGTGCTATTCCAAGTAGTCCGTTTCCAGTCGATTCTTTTAAGTTTAATGTCCGTAATCAAACTGATTTAGATTGCATCGTAAGTAGGGGTTACGAGTTCTTGCCATCTGAAACAGCTTTTCCGATTCTGATTAGAAAGGCTATTGCAGGTAAAAGTGGATCATGATGAGCGGATAGGATTCGATTAGTCCAAGGCTTTTTGAATGATATTAGCGACGTTTGTTAATTGTATGTCTTGCTTCTTGGTTCTTACAGGGAGGGTGTAGATCATAAATGGCTGCTCTGTTTCTCTTCCAGTCGATTTTCGTGTAATTGAATATTTTCGGAGCATATTGTAAGGAAAGCTTCTTCTGCATTATTCAATAACAGTCGTAACTATACATCATTTAGTCATTTTTTTACTGACATTTGAGGAATTATTTTTGGAGAATCAGTCGAATAGTGAGACCCAGTACATTCTTTGGTATTTCCAAAAGAATACTCGAGTATCTAAATGGTTAACCAGGGATTTTCCCTTCTTCCTTGCACTATGACGCAAAACGTTTTAATCGAAATCAAAGCCGAATTTTATGACTTCTATTTTTTTTCAATTGTGATTAATATCGCCACCTAAAAAATCCTCATTCGTGCTGTTGAAGGGCATGTCCAGTTGACCCCCCCCCCCCCCCATTCTTTTTTTGATTAGTTTTTATTTTCTTTATTATTGTTGGAGTCTTATAGATTATTGTTTGAAGCGTAAAACCATTTGCTCGATTATAACTTGCTAATTAATTTTTTTTCAAAATTGCATCTAAAAAAAAATCAAGTTGACCTCGCACTATCACCGTCAACTATTTCTTTTATTTTTTTCGTATATATGAGAGTGTGTAGATTTTTACTCAATTATAAAAAACTTCATATTTCAATGTTTTAGCGGAGAAACGATGAATTTTTTTCTAATAACTATGGGCCGGCGGGCGGTGCAGCTGTCTGGGACCTTGTTAAAATAACCGCTAACCAGCTGTTGCGGATTTTAGAAGACGAGTCCGTTGGCGCGTGCTTCGCATTTCCTTTTTCCGCCGCACTGATTGGTGTGGCGTTGGTTTCGGTCTTGGGGTTTTTGATATACAGGGTATCCCGCAACTGCGCACTCTAAATTTGAGGGTGGGAAGAGGGCAAAATGTGGAGTCGAAAGTTCCTCTTCCACTTTCCTCTCCGAGGCCCCCCCACCGAGTTACTCAATTTTTAAATGAGCGAATCAGAGCGTTGCTCCGCCCCCTTGACCAGTGGTTCTCCATTGAACAGTTATGAATTAGTTTTGACATGTTCCACGTCACATGTCCCATGTGTGTATGAGTATGTGTATGAGTATGTGTATGAGTATGTGTATGAGTATGTGTATGAGTATGTGTATGAGTATGTGTATGAGTTTTTTTTTTTTTTTTTTTTTTTTTTTTTTTTTTTTGAAAGAAAAAGAGAAAGAAGGAAGTCAACCTCCTTCCTCACACTTCCTTCTTTCTCTTTCCTTCCTCTTTTTCTTACTTTTTCCTTTATTAAACAAACTTACAGAATTAACAAATAAAACATAACGTGCAAAGGACAATACCCCTTGTCACATACAATACAGTTCGGTTGGTCCCCAGAACACGACGGAACATCTGCTGAGCAATACTTCGTTGTGTAGGGGACGATAGCCTTGGCTTCCTCAGTAGCGAATCCTTTCCGCTCGTTAACGGTAAGAAGATCCTCCGTTTACTCTGGATTTTTCCGCAACTGCTCCTCGCGGCGCAGCTCCTGCAAAACCTCCATTGCGAAGTCGCTTGTCGCGTTCCATGCCGCCTCTGATGACAGCATAACTTCCACAAGATTTCCACCGTTGATGGGTTTGCCTGCGCTATTTTCCCATACAGCTCGTTGGACGTCGAAACGCGGACACGTAAAAAGAACATGTTCCGCGTTTTCCTTCATTCTCGGACACTTTGGGCAATCCGGAGAATCCTCATGCTTAAATTTGTGAAGATATTCCCGAAAGCACCCGTGTCCTGAGAGCATCTGGGTTAGGTAGTAATTGACTTGTCCATGTGATCGGTCAAGCCAAACATCCAGCTTCGGAATAAGTCGGTGAGTCCACCGGCCTTTGCTCGAGGCGTCCCACTGCAGCTGCCATCGCTGGATGCTGTGGTTTCGTTCTTCTGTCCTCAGTTCCACTGAGCTCAGCTCGGTTGATGTTTTGCGTGTGTAGAGTCGCCTACGCTCTTCCGCTAGCACTTCAAAAGGTAGCATCCCAGCAATGACACACACAGCATCGTTCGATACTGTGCGGTATGCGCTGACCACTCTAAGGGCACTCAGCCTGTAGACTGGAACAATTTGCCGCCGAGATGCTTGGCTTCGTAATGCATCACTCCATATAGGAATACCATATGTTAATACCGACGTGACAACTGATGATAGCAGGAGCCTTCTCCTCTGTTTTGGCCCTCCAATATTTGGCATAAGTCTTGCAAGAGCAGTCTTCACTGCTCCTGCCTTACTGCTTGCATGTTGAGCTTGCTGTCTGAAACTAAGTCGGGCATCAATCATAATTCCCAGGTACCGTATGTAGGGCTGGGAAATTATTTCGTGCTCACCGACTTGCAGTGTAATTGTCTCTATTTTCTTCCGGCTCGTAATGAGGAGTGCCTCAGTCTTATGCTCCGCAAGTTGTAACCCAATCGAGTCCATCCATTGTCGTATCTTGTTAAAAACATTCTCGAAAATGAGCTGGAGCGTGGAAAGGTGTTTGCCCACGATGACTATGGCTACGTCATCCGCAAAAGCTACGAGTTTGGCTCCCGCCGGTAATGCTATTTTGAGCAAGTCGTCATATACGATATTCCACAAAAGAGGACCCAACACTGAGCCTTGAGGTACCCCCCCAGTCACCCTATATGTTTTAGGACCAACCTCTGTGTCATATCTGAGTACTCTGTCGGTAAAGTAATTACCTACCATCTTTTGCAAATATGCCGGTACTTGCAGCTTCGACAATGCCGCGAGGATGGGATCCCACCGTACCGAGTTGAAGGCATTTTTGATGTCCAGGGTAACAACCAAGCAATACTGCTTCGTACCTCCTTTCCATCGCCTGCCATCGATTGCTTTTTTTGCTGTTTTGACCACCAGGTCTATAGCATCCAACGTGGATCGTCGTCGTCTGAAACCGTATTGAGCTTCGGCCAATAGGGGTTCCACCACTGCCTCAATTCTCTGATGTATAATGCGTTCCAGGATCTTGCCCGCCGTATCCAGCATACAGAGTGGACGATATGATGATGGCTCGTCCGGTGGCTTTTTCCCCTTGGCGATAAGCACGAGTCTCTGTTGCTTCCATCTGCTGGGGAAAATACCTTCCTGGATGCATGTATTATACATTTCGAGGAACATGCCGGGTGCTGCATTGATGGCGGCTTTCAACGCTATATTTGGCACACCATCGAGACCGGGGGCCTTGTTGTTGCCCACTCTACTACAGGCCTGCAATAGTTCCTCAGCTGTAATCGGCGGTATTCCGTCGATAATAGCACCCTCCACCTGCTTTTCAGTCACACTCATTTGCTGGGGGAATAAGACTGAGACAATTCTCTCCAGGAGCCTAGGACAGGTTGGTGATGGCATCGGCTGGCTCTTGAGCCGCGTCATAACCACCTTGTACGGTCTGCCCCAAGGATCCTTCTCCACTTCCTCCAACAGTTCGTTCCAGCAGTCTCGTTTGCGACGCTTTATGGCCTTAGTAAGCTTACGCTTAGCGGCTTTAAACTCCACTTCGAGACTTTCGGGGTTGGACTTCTTCCTTGCGCGTTGCCAAGCTCTCCTCGCTGCGAAACATTCCCTGCGGAGGGTCGCGATTTCACCGCTCCACCAATACACCGGTGGCCGTCGGTTTCCACTAAATTTCCTGGACATAGTGGCATCGCAGGCGTCGGTGACTCTCCGCATGGTTTCGTCTGCTTTCCCTGTGGCATTCTTACTGTCTAATCGGGCAGTCTTCAGTGCCATAAGGAAGGTGGCAATGTCAAATTTTCGCACATTCCAGCCCACTCCATTTGTTCTTTCCGGTGTGGGTGCGGATCTCCAATCAACCGACACCTCCCAGAGTACTGCCTGATGATCACTGGCAGTGTAGATCTCGGATACTTCCCATGCACAGTTTCCTTTCATCAGGCTGCTGCTGACGAAGGTGAGATCTATACATGAGATCGCTTGTCCTCTGCGAAATGTCGGTTTGATTCCATCGTTCAATAGGACAACATCTAGGGCCGACATGGCTTCCAGTAAAGCCCGTCCTCGTTGATTCGTCTCCTTGCTGCCCCAGTCGACTGCCCAAGAGTTGAAGTCTCCCGCAATTGCCACTGGGGAATGCTGTTTTGCATCCACGACGAGTCTATCTAGGAATGCTGTGAAGTCTTCATAGCAAAGGCTTGGTGGTGCATAGCAGCTATAAAGATAGATACCATTCACCTTGGCCACAACGAATCCAGACTGTTGGTCTCCGTCATATGCTTCAAGCGGCAGAGCACCACAGGACCAAATGACGGCTTTATTGCTAGTATCAGTAACCCAGTTTTGGGTATATAGGTTCCTGTAAGGTTCCGAAATGACGGCAACATCAATTTTCAGGTCTCGAACCGTCTGCGTCAGCAGATCGTGTGCTGTGGTGCAGTGAGCCAGGTTCACCTGTAACACCCGCACTATGACTGTGTACGGATCTTCTGGAGTGCACCCTGGTAGACTGGACATTTGATACTACCAGTTACATGGGCATTGTCTTTCGTGGGCTCCAGTTCTACGCATAGAACGCATTTTGGAGACGCTTTACAATCGGCGCTTCTGTGCCCTTTTTCGCCGCATTTGTAACACAGGTCTGATCGGTCAATGGAGCTCTTGCAATTGACGGCAAGATGCTCGTAGTGCCAACACTTGAAGCATTTGATGGGCCTTACCACTGTCACGATGCGAGCATATACCAGGCTTATTCGTATTTTACTACCCTTACTCAGTATATTTCTTGCAGTAGCGTCAGGGAGTACCACCGTAGCAGATTGTGTTCCTCTGTAGGCCTTGCGAAGAGACTTGATGGCACTCAATGAGATATCACTATCTGCGCCATCAGCTTTCCTCAGGGCATCAAGTATGTCTTCTTTGGTAGTGACGTCATCGAGGTCTTTGATTTCGAGTTCCTGTTGAGGTCCCTTATTGAACACCTTAGCTTCGTTTTGGAGGGCTCCAACTAGTGCCTTCTCCAGCTCAACACCTTCGTCCTTCTTTCCTCTCGCTAGAATTAAAAGAACATCTCCGGAGGCTGTTTTACGGATTTTGTCCACGCATGAGCTAGCCGCGTAGACACCTTGGTCTTTCTTTATACGTCCTAATATTTCAGCGTACGTATCCTTCCCCGTGGGACGAATAATTAGCGCATCAGGGCGGATTACTGCTTTCTTCTTCGTCCGAGGCTGATTCTGGTGTGTCTTCGCCACTTTTCCCTGCCTTTGGACCTTTGTCCAACTGGAACTTTCGCCCGTATCCGAGGTAACGTTCTGGATAGTAGGGTTTCGAACTACTCGGTCATTCTCCGTGGCCTCGGTTGAGTTTGCAGTCTCAGAGTTCTCCAAGGTCATTTCCTTCCTTCTTTTCACCTGTCGTGGAAGTTTTCTCTCCTCCAGAGGTGAGATATCTTTTCTCTTCGGCTGCCCACTTAGGTGAGGTGAAGTTTGGGCGTCAGCAGTCTGCACCATTGGTTGTGGGATCACTTTTTTGTCAAGTGCCACGAAACGGTCATAACTGCTTTTCATCTTATTGACTTGCAACTTAATGTGCTTGTGAACGTTTGCCTTCGGAGTGATATACTCCAACAAGTCTTTTAAAAGGTTATCAATCTTAACCATTTCAGCTTGCCTTTTCTTCAGAAGTTCTTCACTTGGGGTAGTAGACCCATCAGAGGCCAAGTGGTCCACCTCTTGAGGGCTGCAGTAGTCGGATCTCGACGAGCTCGAGCCTGCTTCGGCACTCTCCCCCGCCGGTACTGGGGTATCCCTCCCCTGCACCGTACTCATTTTTCCAATGGTTGTACTGGCCATGGTTTCTTCTTTAATATGTAGGCTGTTATAGGGAGCCCACCCTTGGCACCCTTGGTTTCGGGAGTTAGGTTTCTCCCAAGTATGTGTATGAGTATGTGTATGAGTATGTGTATGAGTATGTGTATGAGTATGTGTATGAGTATGTGTATGAGTATGTGTATGAGTATGAGTATGTGTATGAGTATGTGTATGAGTATGTGTATGAGTATGTGTATGAGTATGTGTATGAGTATGTGTATGAGTATGTGTATGAGTATGAGTATGTGTATGTGTATGTGTGTTTTTTTTTGTTTTTTTTCCAACCTCCTTCCTCACGCTTCCTTCTTTCTCTTTCCTCCCTTTTTTTTTAATCTGTATTGAAAACAGACCAAAAAAAAAACTTACAAATTAAAAGTACAAGATACAGAAAAAAAAAACAAAAACAAGGGACAATACCCCTTGGCCTACACTAGTAGAAGGACAACCTTCTATATTCCAGTATCCCCAAATCACGACGGAACATCTGCGGAGCAATACTTCGTTGCGTAGGGGACGACAGCCGCGGCTTCCTCAGTAGCGAATCCTTTCTGGTTGTTCGCGGTAAGAAGATCCTCCTTTACTCTGGATTTTTCCGAAGCTGCTCCTCGCGGCGCAGCTCCTGCAGAACCTCCATTGCGAAATCGCTTGTCGCGGTCCATGCTGCCTCTGATGACAGCATAACTTCCACAAGATTTCCAACATTAATGGGTTTGCCTACGCTATTTTCCCATATAGACTGTTGGACGTTGAAACGCGGACATGCAAAGAGAACATGTTCCGCGTTTTCCTAAATTCCCTGACACTTTGGGCGATCCGGGGAATCTTCATGCTTGAATATCGGAAGATATTCCCGAAAGCATCCGTGTCCTGAGACCATCTGGGTTATGTAGTAATTGACTTGTCCATGTGATCGGTCAATCCAAACATTCAACTCCGGAATAAGTCGATGAGTCCACCGGCCTTTGCTCGAGGCGTCCCGCTGTAGCTGCCATCGCTGGATGCTGTGGTTACGTTCTTCTCTCCTCAGTTCTATTGGGCTCAGCTCAGTTGATGTTTTGTGTCTGTAGAGTCGCCTACGCTCCTCCGCTAAAACTTCGATAGGTATCATCCAAGCAATGACGCACACTGCTTCGTTGGATACTGTCCGGTATGCGCCAGCCACCCTCAGGGCACTCAGCCTGTAGACTGGAACAACTTGCCGTCGTGCTGCTTGACTTCGTAAGGCATCTGTCCATATGGGGATACCATATGTTAATACTGATGTGACAACTGATGATAACAAGAGTCTTCTCCTCTGTTTTGGCCCTCCAATGTTCGGCACGAGTCTTGCAAGGGCAGTCCTCACTGCACCCGCCTTACTGCTTGCATGTTGGGCTTGTTGTCTAAAACTGAGCCGGGCATCAATCATACTTCCTAGGTACCGTATATAGGGCTGGGAAGTTATTTTGTGCTCGCAGACATGCAGCGTGATTGCCTCCAATTTCTTTCGGCTTGTGATGAGTAGTGCCTCAGTCTTATGCTCTGCAAGTTGTAGACCAATTGAGTCCATCCATTTCCGTATCTTGTCAAAAACATTATCGAAAATGAGCTGAAACGTGAATAGATGTTTTTCCACGATGGTTATAGACACGTCATCTGCAAACGCCACGAGCTTTGCCCCCGTCTGCAGTGCCAGTTTCAGCAATTCGTTGTACACGATATTTCACAGAAGGGGCCCTAACACTGAGCCTTGAGGTACACCCCCAGTCACCTTATATGTTTTGGGGCCTACTTCTGTGTCATACTTGAGAACTCTGTCGGTGAAGTAGTTACCTACCATCTTTTGAAGATATGCCGGTACAGATAGCTTCGATAATGCAGCCAAAATGGAATCCCACCGTACCGAGTTGAAAGCGTTCTTGACGTCCAGAGTAACCAACCAGTATTGTTTCGTACCTCCTTTCCATCGTCCGCCCTCAATCGCTCTCTTCGCTGTTCTCACCACGAGATTAATAGCATCCAACGTAGATCGTCGACGCCTGAAACCATATTGACCGTCGGCCAACAGGGGTTCTACCGCTGCCTCAATTCTCTGGTGTACTATGCGCTCCAGAATCTTGCCCGCCGTATCCAGAGTGGACGATATCGTGATGGTTCGTCCGGTGGCTTCTTCCCCTTGGGGAGAAGTACGAGCCGCTGTTGTTTCCATCTGCTCGGGACAATACCTTCCTGGATGCACGCATTATACATTTCGAGAAACATCCCGGGTGCTGCATTGATGGCGGCCTTCAACGCAATATTTGGCACACGATCGAGACCGGGGGCCTTGTTGTTGCCCTCTCTACTACAGGCCTGCAACAGTTCCTCAGCTGTAATCGGCGGTATTCCGTCAATGATAGCGCCCTCCGTCTGCTTTTCATCCACACTCGTATACACTCTTCCTAAAAATACCAAAGAACTATTATATGCGTCATTGATGATCACCTGGGCATTTGAAAAAAAAACGAAAGCAAGAAAGAAATGCCAAGTGAGAAATGCTTACGAGAAAGAAATCAGTAGAGGTACGACTTGGGTACTTCTATCTGATTTTTCTTCTCGTAAGAATTTCTCACTTGGCCTTTCTTTTTTTATTTCGTTTTCTTTTTCAAATGCCCAGGTGATCATCAATGACGCACCGAAATGGTTCTTTGGTATTTTTAGGAAGTAAAAGCTTTTCTCTGTTTAAGTTTCGAAGATTGCTACTCTGCAGGACGAAATCAATCAATAAATTGACTTGGCCGGTTTTTAAAAAAAAAAGTTTGTTTGTTTTTTTTGTGTGATTTCACTCATTTTTTTAACCTCGTGTGAAGAATTTACGTTTCGATGTCACTCGTAAATACGGAGCTTTATTCCGCTAGGACTAGCAATTCACTTCATCAAACTAAGAAATATTATTTAGTGTTAGTTTGTTTCAACAATAAGAGATACACATTCTTAGAATTCCGTGGCCATCGCATTTTTGTGATGCGTGAATCATCGACATGGATCGATTGGGTGTTGCTGTCTCGTAATAATCCAGTATAATGATCAATAGTTTCCACATTATAGTGTACTTCACTATAGTTAGCGGGGGGGTTGTAAGATAATTGAATCAATCATATTGGTATCGCTACCTTTGTCAATGGTGAACAATGGTACGTTATTTATAAACTTTTGGTATGCGGACTTTTTGCAAAAACAAATTATGAAAGAAGGGCCTATAATTGGCGGGGGGAATTGATGCGAAAACTCTGAAAAAAAATCATTGCATAGAAAATCCAATGGTGAACAATAGTAAAACATTATTAACGCTAACAAATTTGTTAGTTACGATCAAGTGCAATTGTTAATGATGGGGTCGACAGTTCTCGAGTTTATACTGAACGAGGAGTGGGGGTTAGGCCAAGAGGGACAAGTGAGAGAGGCGGAAATCGGAAAATGCATTCGAGTGACAGAGGTTAGCTGTCAAAATCAACTCTAAATTTTGAGTTTGATACTCTAAGCAATGAATACCGTATTGACGTTCACATCCGAGGTAATGTTGAACCATTTTTACATATTCAATGGAATATAACCGCGGAAGGGGGGAGAGGAAATCATGATTAGTTAACTAATAATTTTAATAATTGATGGTAGTCTTTCTGAATGTGATATAGCTTGGAACAAATGGGTTGACCTTCAAAAGATCACTCTCGAGTTTGGCACAACTTAGAAGTGCTCGAAAGTTAATTAATAAATCATAACTAAGTCATTGGCAATTTTAATTGTTATCTGAGGTGATGGTAACATTTCTGAATGTGATAGAGCTTGGAAAAAAGTCGATTTTCAGAAGGGCTCTCTGAAGTTTTGACGCCACCTAGAAGTGCATAAATGTTCATCAACAAATTATAATTAATTAATTAATAATTTTAATGGTCATTTGAGGTAATGATGACTTTTTGAATGTGACAAAACTTGGAAAAATCAGCGGTCCTTCAAAAGGCCACTCTGGAGTTTTGTCACCACCTAGGGGTACGCGAACGTTCATTGACAAACCATAATTAATTAATCAACAATTATTATTTTTATCATCCGAGGTGATGGTGGCCTTTTTGAGGTGAATGTGACAAGGCTTGGGAAACATAGGTGGACCTTCAGAAGGGCTCTCCAAAGTTTTGTCACCATCTACAAGTGCACAAAATTAATTAGAAAATCATAGAGCGCTACAAATTTTGACCGCCGTTGCCCAGGATTGTACCCGGGTCGGTGACATGAGAGTCCAGCAAACAAAACTTCCTGATTTGGTATTTCCGCACAGAATAAGGACGCAATCATGGTGATAAGCAAACCCAACAGTGATATCAATAGTTGAACTTGCGACTAATAATTACTGCACGCGATCGATTTAGTTTGATTTTTAAGCGGCATAAAAATATTCAACTGGAATTCGTCCGCCTAGTTACCCTCTCTACCTCTGTACTTTCCCGCTGTTTGACATCCTTCCCGCAATTGTCGACATATTCATTCGCCAACTATATTCTGGTTCAATTCGCGATATGTTCTAGCCTATATTGAAAAAAGTCATACCGAATGTGCATTTTTGTATGAGGAAAACCCCTGATGATACTTCCCGTATTTCAAATTGCGCAGACAACCATACCTCCTTAATTATGTAAATTATGGAAAAAAGCCATTCCACATAAAAGGTGTATTTTCATATCAGGAATAATCCTCTTTTGGGAAGTTTCCCGATAACTTCAATATTTTACCTAGTGGAACAGTATAAACAATTACAATTGTTAATAAAATTGCATATATTGTGTGACGTGACATTTCGCATGGGCAAAACATCATTCACCTTCGCGTCGCTTTTCCTCAGTGAAGAATAAAATAAAAAAAAAACTTACTTAACCTAAACTCAAAATTTGGGCGCCAGTTGGTTTGTACGCCGAACCAACAACGCGAGAGTTTCTAACTTAACGCAAAATCCTCCAGACGCGAAATTTCTCTAAACGCAAAGTCTCAAAATATTCAAAATTAAAATGGAAAAGGAGTGAACGTCACTTACCGTAACCGCAAACTCGACTTATCTCGAATACTTAATCTAACTTAACTAAACTAAACCTAAGGGAAAGGAAGCGGTATGTCCCGCGCTGCTCAGGAGGGGTTTATGGTAGATGGGGTGGGTCGAGATGTTAGGGAATAATTGGTCTAAAAAAAAAAAAGCACCTAAATAAAGCATAAACTCGAAGGACTCAATTCTCAAAATTCTATATCTACTTCTCGCCAAAATATACAAACTCAAAACCTTTCAATTCCGATTAATTGAAGTACACGAAGCTCACGTGATATCCCATGAAAACAGGTCGAATCCAACCCGAAAAAGCTAATTCAATCTAAAATCGCGATCAAACTTAAAACTACTAGTTTATCGACATCGCGGTCGAAATTCATCCTTCCATAATAGTTACAGGAGACGCAAAAGAAAACGAAATCAGGGCCGCACATAAGGCGATAGTTTACCGACTTTGCGGTCGAGATCTTATAATTATCCTAAATCCCAACAAAATCAGTAAATCTTATTCATTCACTGAATTTTCAGTCAACCGAGACCGATAGTTTATCGACTTTGCGGTCGAACTAATATAATTCCGCAACAAAAAATAGTGATTAATATCCGAAATAGTTTACCCGAAATACTCGAATCTTAGAACAAAAGAAAACCCAATAATAACGCGAAATTAGCTTCAGCCGATGTTTCCGCGACAAAAATTTTATCCCGTAATATTCAAAATAGTTTTTCGACGCTCCGGTCGAAACATAAGTTTTCACAAAAAAAAACATCGCGACGAATAATCAAAATTATCCTGCCATGCCTCGAAATAGTTTATCGACATTGCGGTCGAGATTACATAATTTTATCATAAACAAAAGCCTCACTCAAAGACTCGAAATAGTTTATCGACATTACGGTCGAAATCTCATAATTTCGCAACAAAATTACCGAATCGTGGCCGAATTATAATTTTACAACAAAATTGTCGAATCGAGGCCGAATTATAATTTTACACCAAAATAAATAACACTCAAGAGCGAAGATAGTTTATCGACATCTCGGTCGAGATAATATAATTTCGCAATAAACAAAAAAGATGTTAATTTTCCCTAAAATAATTTTTGGACCTCCCGGTCGAAGTTTCATAACCTTGTAACGAACAAAAAAAATCCAATAATGAACCAAATGACATAATGATCTAACCCACAAAAAAAGAACACTCAATAGCGAAGATAGTTTATCGACATCTCGGTCGAGGTGCATGAATTTTCCAACAAGCAAATTGTCGATTATTAACCTCATTAGTTTTTCGACTTTCCGGTCGAGATTATTATTTTACGACAAACTCACAAAAAAAATCTTGAACAATAGTTCGAATTAGTTTTACGACGTTCCGGTCGAAATCGCGTAATTTTATAACAAAAAACTTTGTCCCTTAACAACTCATAAATTCCCGAAACCCAAATAATTTTGATTTTCCATTATATCCACAGTGAATTTACAGAGTCGCGAGCATCTTTCTTCCTATTGTGTGACTCGATTATCGACCCGTCTATTTTCGCACCCAAATTTCCCGGAATTTGGAAGAATAATACATTCCAAAGGAATGACGTAATCACTCTTACACGAGTGAATATTTTCCCTCCTTTGTCCCGTACCGATAACTCCCCATTTCTAAGTTTTCAAAGCCAATTTTCCTCACACAAAAAAGATAAGAAAATCTACTCGTACTCTTCCGAAATTCGCGCCGCGGGATTTGAAGTAAAAAAAAAACAAACAAAAGGGAGTCAACTATTGGCCGAATCATAATCCGGACGTGTATTAAACGCCTCTCGAATCTCGCCACTAAATTTTTCAAAATTTGGTGTAATAATAAGAGAATAATAAAAAAACAATGCGTAAGCCTACCTGAGGGTTTTTTCTAATTTTTTTTTTTTATGGTCCCGGCGTCTTTTCTATTCCGGTCGTAGGTGTTGCGTTGGCGCGCGGTTAAACACGAATGAACATCCCGCTAACGCTAGCTTACGCCGCGATACTTTCGGGGCGCTGTCGATCAGCGAGATGCGCAGTCGCGCGGCGGGATTATTCGAATCCCGTCACAATTGCACGAATCCCATCCAAAGTATAATCCGCTCGTTTTTGCACGGAAACGCTTCGATTGGGACTGTCATGATAGCGCTGTGTTCATTCGTTCCCTCATTACAGACATAATTGTTGAAACGGTCATACATCCTTAATCAGGGAAATTGTCGAAAAAGGTCATTCTACATAAAATACGTATTTTCATATGGGGAACAACTTTTCTCATATGAATTTTACGATAACTCTAATAGTTTATGCAAGAGAACATTATAAACAATTGAAATTGTTAATAACAATATATATACTGCACCAATTCCACATCATCCAAAAACTAATCAGCTCGAAGCTACATGGAAATGCTTCCATTCCGACCTCAATAACCTCGATGGCAGCATTTATTCGTGAGAAATTTAAGTTCAAAACTCCACGACACACGTACATACGCTCGCACACACACACACACACATCGACGGGGCTTTGGTGTAGTGGGTAGAGTGTCTGCCTACTATTCTAAAGGTCCCGCGTTCGATTCCCGCTCACTGCAAAATATTTTTTCTGAAAAATATTTTCTCACGGACTCCGGCCGATGGCAGGAACATTCCGTGTGTGCTATCGGCGGTATCCATGAAGTGAGACCGTGAGCCGGAACCAAACGCGACCCGTCGCGCGGGGGGGGGGGGGAGGGAGGGTTCCATCGTAGACGCCCGCCATCGTATCACAGGGGTTTCTGGAGGTTTACCCTGTGATTAGAAAATACGATGAGCTGAAATGGCGAAGTCGGCCCCAGCCGCAATGGGTGGGTACTCTGATCCGTAGTATTGCCCATGAAGTAATGCCTACCAGCGGTTACGTGGGTGAATACGAATAGAGAAAGAGTGAAAAAAAACACACACACACATATATACTTCCACTCAGAACTTCTTGGGTGTCATTTTGGGATCGTTAAAACACCAGTCATAGGAGGAAACAAAAATTTCGATTTCGGAGTGATTACTATAACCCGAACACCGGGAAGTTAGTATTTATTGTCCATAATAATTTCATAACAAATACAATTGGTTGTTGACAAAATTGGTCGAACACAGCAGAAAATAGTATGAATACTGCAGAGTAGTGCAATTTTCATGACATTTTGCAGATATATATTGGTACCTTTCAAAATTGCGTACACTAGAAAATTTCTTGCTACTAGCCCGAATGACCAACGAACGATATTTGGTCATTAATTTATAATTTTTCTATGGATTTGGCATCTCTCGATTTTTTAATATCCCGATCCAGGGAAATTTATTGTAATCACCCCGAAAATCAAAAGTGAACTTTGTAATATTTTGTTCTATTTTTTTTTTAGTCAGTAGATTTGATTTCGGAGTGATAGATATGTATTTATTGTTCCCCTCGGGGTGAGAGTGAACTTTCGTTTCATCACCTTTACATCCTTTTACATTTTTCATCCATTTCCATTTGCATTCTCATTTCTTACATCCATCATTACTCATTCCTTCTATTACATAATATTTACATACATTTCCTTATACACTATCCTAATTACCTATGTATCAATACATACAAAAAGTTTATCCAATTGACCAACCAGTGTGAGCGGGACTTCGGTTTCCGGTCTCGTCGGAGAACGTTCTGAAACATCTCTTTAACCCCTAGCAAAACCTCCCTACGTTTCACCCTCCCGATTACCCTCCATCCCATTCTTTCCTTTTTTCCACCTTTCTCTCATGCTTCTCCCATTCAACCATCCACTTTTCCCCTGACCCATCCTCTCCGAGAATCTCACACAGCCTCTCCCACACACTCCTGTTGCTTCCCCCCCCCCCCCCCCCCAACCATTCCTCCATCACAGGCACCCATGTTTCCCGTTTATTTCCACACTTCCTACCTTTTGCTACTCTTTCCTCCACCCAGCTTCTTTCCCCTCTCATCCCTTCCCCTAATCTAAATGTCGCAACTCTGCTCCATCTCTCTTCTCCCCATGCATTCTCCAAATATTTTGGTAAGCTTTCCGACACTACCCCTTTATACCAGCTGTTCCTTGCCTCTAATATCCTCTTCCACCTTTCTCCTCTTTGCCTTTCCAGCTCCATTTTTTCTCTCTCTTCAAACTTTTCTAGCGCTCTCACCCCTCCCGCTCTTTCTTCACTTTTCCTCTCTAAACCCCTCGTTTCTCTAAACAACCTCCTCCCCTCTTCCCATCTCGACACCACCTTCTTGCCCTACCTTCCTTCGGTTTCTCTCAAACATGCTCTTGCTACCTTACTCCCGTTTCCCCTTCTCAATTTCTCCTCAAACCGCCACGCTCTTTTCAACGCTTTCAACCATAGTTTACTCCTTTTCATCCCTTCTCTTACCAAAAACTCTGACGTCCCCCTCCCTACTCCCAATACCCATTTCAAATATGTTTACTGCACCTTTTCCACTGTACCCCACTCCTCCCACCCCCATATCTCTGCTCCGTAGCTCATCACCGACCATATCAGGGTGTCAAAGAGTCGTATTCTCCTCTTCCAGTTCTTCTTAAATCTTCTTTTCCCAATACCCCATACTTGACCCATTACCCTTCCTGCCTTCCCTACTCGTTCTCTCACTTGCCTTCCATTTTCCTGGAACCAGTACCCTAGGTAACAAAATTTTTTTACCATCTCCACCAATCTCCCTGCTATCTTCCATTCTCTTTCCTTTTTCGTTCGTCTCCCTCTGTTTCTAAATATCATCAACTTCGTCTTTTCTACGTTTGTCACCAACTCTTTTTCTCGCATGTACTCTTCGATGAATGTCACCATCATCCCCATCGCTGCCCCATCACTCGCCATCAACACCATATCATCTGCATATGCCAATGCAAATATTTTCGTTGGTCCTAACGCGACTCCTCCTTTCCATTTTTCCCGCAGCTTCTCCTCTAGATCCAAAAGCAGGATATTGAACAGTATAGGGCTTAGTGGGCACCCCTGTCTCACTCCTCTTGCTGTCCAGAATTTTTCTGAAACCTTCTCCCTTATCCTGACCTTGCTTGTCGTTTCCTGGTAGATTTCCTTCACCCTTTCCCTAGTTTCTTTCGTCACTCCTGTTTCCTCCATCACTTCCCATAATACTTTCCTGTTCACTGAGTCGAACGCTGCTCTCAGGTCATCGAAGCACGCATAAAGCTTTCCTCCTTTTTCCGCCAGCTGCTTGTTGACCAGATAGTTCAACACACAAACGTTGCCGATCGTCCCCATCCCTCTCCTAAACCCCGTTTGGTTTTCCGACACAATCTCTTTCTCCTCTGCCTCCTTCTCCACTCTCCGTGTAACCACTGATGTATACACCTTGTGCAGGGTTTGCAGCAGGGTTACCCCTCTGTACTCCTCTACCTTCTTCCCGTTTCCTTTCTTCACTATTGGTGCTAGCAACCCTTCCTTCCATTTCTCCGGCCATCGTTCTCCTCTCCATACTTTCCAAGCTACCAGCTTCATTCCCTCCCCCCTTCCTTCCATATCTCATTTTCCACTCCATCTTCTCCTGCCGATTTTCCACTTTTCCTCCTCGCTATTGCTTCATTTATCTCCTCTTGCGTCAATCCCTGTCCCTCTCTTGTAATTTCCAAATTTCTTCCCCCTCCGACCACCTTGCTTTCCACTCCTCCCAACAGCTCCATGAAATATTCCTTCCATTCCCTCATGCCAATTTCCACATTTATTCCTTTCCACGACTTCCTTTCTCTGTTTATAACCTCCCACACTTTTCCTTCCTCGATTGCTTTTTCCCCTTCTTTTTCAAAACTCCTGAATTCTCGACCTTTTTTCGTTTCACACAGCTTATTATACTCCCTTTTTTCTTCCATATACTCTTCCCATTCCATTCTACCCTGCCTTGTGGCCTGAAGCGCCCTCCTAACCTCCTTTTTCTTTTGCTTACATTCCTCGTCCCACCAGTCTCCCCATCTTTTCCTTTTAGCCTTTTTCCTCCCTTGTATCTTCGCTTTCACTTCCTCCACTTTCTTTTTTATCTCTTGTATCAGTGCATCCACTGGTTCCTCCTCCGCCCAGCGATGCCCCTCTAACTGCATCTTCAGTTCATTCCTTTCTTCCGCATCCCAGAAGGCTATCTTATTTACCTTACTTCCCTCTTGTTTCCTTTCCTTCACCTCCCTTTTTCCTTCTATCAATAGGGTTACCATTACCGGAAAGTGATCCGAGTCACATCTATCCCCTACCTCAAACCTCTTCACCTCCTTTCTTCCTCCTTCGTTTGTTATTACGTAGTCAATCACCGTCCTACTTTTTCCTCCAAACGTGAATTCACCCATTTCATCCCCTTCACAGTTTCCGTTCAGTATCGACCACCCTGTCTCCCCCCACCGCCTGTATCAGTCACTTCCCTCCTCCATTCACGTTTTTATCCTTCGACGCTCTATAACCATCATCTTTCTCTCCTTTTCCCTCTGCCCATCCCCCTTTTGTTCCAGTTCTCACATTGATATGCCCACCGACAAACATTGGCTCTTCTGCCCTTCTTTCATCTTTTCCAACTTTATATCCAGGTCCTCGTTCACATACACCCCAATTATTCTCCATTCCTTCTCTCCCATGTTCATTCTTCCCACCATCCATCCTTCTATATCCTCTTCCTCTCCTCCCTCGTCTCCCCAATTTGCCTCACACCTGCGTTTTTTCATACCCGTCATCATCCCTCCCATGCATCGTCCTTTCTTATTTCGTTTCGATGGAAATTGTACTTTCCACCTAAATTCTTTTCGTATCTTGTGTTTTATATTCTCCCATCCTTTTTCATCCATCCATGTTTCCATGAATACCACTGCATCCCATTTACCTATGGTTTTCCAAAAGTTTTTATCCTTTCTTCTCACACCCGCAACGTTCCAAAACACCAATTTTACTTCCTCCTGTTCTATACCACCTCTCTCCCTTTGTACTTCTTTCATCTGTATATCTGTTACTTTCTCCCCTTCTCCCACTTCCTTTATGTTTAATTCTCCGCTACCTCCTTATCCATCTCTTCCCTTCTATATGCTCTGTTTTCCTCCATTTTGTTGTTTTTTTTAAAATAAGCAATTAAGCAATAATTATAAACAAAAGAAAATATGTCAAAAACCCCGTTTTTGATTTTGATGAAATTTGGATCACGTATTCTACTATATTTTCCGATCATTTTGAAAAAAAGTCATCATTAGATCTATTAAGGGGATTTTTTAATGATTTTTCAAAGTTTAGTCGATAAACCGCTTTGAATGTGATTTACGTTTTACGTTAATTCTTGGGATTCTGTTATTCCTTCTGAATTTAAATCAGAAAATATCGAATTTCCGGTAAAATCGAATCAGCGTGAATTTTTGTTAGTTAAATAAACTTAATATTTCAGTATTTTTTATAAACAAATGGGCATAACTTTGAAATGGCTGATATTATGAGAAAACATATAAAAGACAAAAATGTTCCTTACTAAATTTTGCATAACAAATATATGCAAGTTTTTTCTGTCGAAAGAAGAGTTGTATAGATATCCCAACCTGAACGAAAATGGCCTAATATTCATCGCGCAGATTTATAAACAAATGATCGTGCCGTCATAACTATTGATATTTATGGAAAAAACAGAAGACGAGAATGAGAGTTTGTTATTAGTAACGAACAAAAGCGAGCGAAATTTAATAGAAATTGGGGAATCCCAGATGGTTTAATAGAAAGAGCGTCACACCGGCAATCTGAAGATGTGGGTTCAACTCCCACTCTGCTACATACCCTATATTTTTTTCTGAACTTACTTGATTTTTTCCAATGATTCGCAAAAGTGGCAATCCTGGACAGTTTTTATTTTATATGTACATCAATCATAATGTGATCTAGAATTGGCCTTATCCGTAGGGCGGCGACTTCGGAACCCAACAACATATTGCACAAATGCGAGATTTTGGAATCATTGCTGAGTGGAATTTTTTCACCACGGCCCGTGGAAAAGGTCCATGCCATGGTGTAGGAGGTACTCTGAAACGAGTAGCTACCCGTGCCAGTTTACAATTATCCATCAATTGTCAAATTACTACAGCTATGGTACCTTTTCCAATGGGCTTGCGATCCTCGTAATGTGCCAACGATATCAGTGAAATTCGTTCCACTTGACGTTTATAGTGAAACTGTAAGCTTCTTTCAAACTCGATTTGATGATATGAAAGCTGTTAAAAACTCTGCAAACTCATCATATTATACCATATGGAGATGCATGTTTGAAAGCCAAATGATACTCGTTTAGTAATGATTCTGAAATTCATCAGATAGTTAAAACTACTATTACTAGACGAATCACGCAAAGGAAACGTAACAAGGAATAAACAGACATTTTCAGGGTCTGATGATCGCTTAATCGGATAATGCTCGCAATTTCAAATTTCTAGGGTCAAGCATACACTATAACCGTCTGATACGAGCACCGAATTAAATGATTCATATGTGCTCTCTTACCCACCATATCGTAGACCCTTGTCGTTGATATAAGATATTACCCGAGCCAATGGACGCATTACGACGAGTGTACATAACTGTAAATATGTGTACAGATGTATTAAATAAGATCTAAAGAAGACATTCACAGTTCTATATTAGGTAAGGTAGTGATGTTGTAAATTTGATGATGACTTTCATATACCTCCTAAAGCATCGAATTGAGATACAAGTAAACGTTTACAACCACAAGCGAGCTTGCGTGATAAGGATAGGGTCTAACTGGTGTATTGTTGCTAAATACATTCTCGTCTTCTATTTTTTCCATAAATATCAATAGTTTTGAGGGCACGAGCATTTGTTTATAAATCTGCGCGATGAATATTAGGTCATTTTCGTTTATGTTGGGATATCTATGAAACTCTTCTTTCGACAGAAAAAAATTACGTATATTTTTTATGCGAAATTTAGTAAGGAACATTTTTGTCTTTTATATGTTTTTTCATAATATCAGCCATTTCAAAGTTATGCCCATTTGTTTATAAAAAATACTGAAATATTAAGTTTATTTAACTAAAAAAAAATCACGTTGATTCGATTTTCACGAAAATTCGATATTTTCTGATTTAAATTTTCAGAAGGAATATCAGAATCCCAAAAATTAACAGTAAAACGTAAATCACATTCAAAGCGGTTTATCGACTAAACTTTTAAAAATCATAAAAAAATCCCCTTAATAGATACAATGATGACTTTTTCCTCAAAATGATCAGAAAATATAGTAGAATACGTGATCCAAATTTCATCAGAATCAAAAATGGGGTTTTTGAGATATTCGCTTTTGTTTATAATTATTGCTTAATTGTTTATTAAACAAACAACAAAATAGGTACCTTTTTTCACCTTATGAATAGTGATGCGCAGTTTCAGCCAAATCCCAAACCAGTCGGTTCCAGGTCCGCCGACTTCACGTAGAATGCC
This sequence comes from Asobara japonica, assembly GCA_026005395.1. Taxonomy (NCBI): domain Eukaryota; kingdom Metazoa; phylum Arthropoda; class Insecta; order Hymenoptera; family Braconidae; genus Asobara; species Asobara japonica. The sequence goes on along the minus strand of BQMI01000442.1, from coordinate 1,370,735 downwards.
CCATATACTCACAATACCGGTCTTATGTTAACGTGAATTTCGGTAATTATCCTTACTTTCAAGGCCAGGATTATAATTGAATGGATCGAGGGCCGAGGTCAATTTACATACGTGAAAAAAATGACTAGGCCATTCGAAGTCCTGCGCAGCACGCGTCTTGTCGGTTAAACCGCTGAGAAGGAAGAGAGCCATGCGGTTTAATCAAAGTTGGCCCCTATGTTCGATTTGGTTGGTATACGCCCTCATTACCATACCACATTATATAATGGTGATGGAACCCTTCTTGTCCCATTAGAACTTTTCACGAAATTTTCACTTTTCTCGACGTTTGACGACATGGTGACAAGTTTTCCGAAACATGTTCGTATGTATGTGTGTGTGTCCATCTGTGGACATAAGAACTTTGTCGAACGTTTCCTGAACAACTAATGGACCAATTTTGTTTTTTTTTTTTATCGATGCGTCTCCGTGGTGCCCAGGCCGGAAAGGACTGTTAAAGTGAACTAACAATTATTCCTATTGTTATTAACCATTTCAAAAATCTGTCCAGTAAACGGTGTTCCTTATAAGAACCTACATATTTTGTGTCTCTTAACCTTTCTCGTATTTTTAACCGTTCCGGCGTTAGAACCTTATAAACAAATTAAATCATTTAGAACGAGCAAAGTGAGAGATTGGAAGGCTAGTATCTAATCAATGTTGTTTCTCACATAAAAAAAAGGTGTCTAATGTGAGACTTTTTTTGTATATCAAAAATGGTGCAGGAGATAAAGTGTTGAATTTAACGAAGTGACCGCTTAGGAGATTGAATATTAATATGACGAAAACACACACACACACACTCTCGTTGGGGCTTTGGCGCAGTGGTAGAGTATCTGTCTACTACGACCTAGAAAGGTTCTAGGGTCGCGCCCGTCCGCCGGAGAATATTTTTCAAAAAATATTTTCTCATGGATTCTGACCGATGTAGGAACGTTCCGTGTGTGTGCTATCAGCGGTGCCCATAGAATGAGACCGCCCGGCCGAGCGGGAACCTAACCCGCCGCTGGGGCGGGGGGGGGGGGGGGGGGGGGTGGGTTCCCACAATAGGCGCCGGCCATCGTAGCACAGGGGTTTCTGGAGGTTTACCCTGTGTTTAGAAATACGATGGCCTAAAATGGCGAAAGTCTGCCCCAGCCGCATGGGTGGGTGTCCGGTACGCCCCCTGAAGGAATGCTTAAACGGCCGCTACCCGGGACATACAAATGAGAGGGATGGAGACAAAAAAAAAACACACACACACACATCCACACAGTCGGACAGACATCCGGCAGTTATAATTTTGGCCCCTAGAGAACCCAACCCACATCCCTTCTTCTGCTTTTCGATTCAGAATTGGTCTTTTAAGTATACCAAAATCCTTCCCGTGAGTAAGGCTTCCTTTTTTAGCGAACCATTTCTCTCGAACGAAGAGAATGATCAAGGTCATCGACATCGCACACGAAGCGGCCCCATGCAACTTGGAGGAGACTACAATTTTGATAAAATTCATGCGATATTTATGTTGTTATAAACCATTTCAATTCTTCATTACGCTCTATCACGAAAACCGTCGGAGATACGACAATAAGTATAATAATGAAAGTTGTTCCTCACTTTACAATACACATTGTATGTTCAATGACTTTTGTCCGCAACTTGCATAATTAAGGAGTTATGGTCATTTGAATAATAATTATTGTGATGAGTAAATGAATGAAGTCACTGTCATCATTAAGCGTGTAATCGCCGTATTTCAATGGAAAATGGAGGGTCAAACAGTTGAGATGAAATTGGAGCAGTATCTACAGTGTTATTGACAAATTCACTTGTTCATAACGGGCTACTGCATGAACGAATACAGTTAAGGGAAAAGTTATACAAGGCAAGGTATTTGCCATGTAGAAATACACATTTTATATTGAATGACTGTTTTTTGCACCATTAAGGAGGTATCGTAGTCTGGGCGGTCATTCATGTAATGAGTGAGCGAACAAAGTCGTTCGACGTATTGTGATCGATGTATTTCCACGTAAAGTAGGGGGTTAATCCTTTGCATAAAATGGGAGCAGTATATGCATTGTGATTAACAATTGAATTGTTCACAGCGGAAAAACGGTGAGAAATACAACCGAAAGTATGCAGTGGAAGTTGTTCAGTGAGTGGAAATGCACATGTTAACATCGGCACCTCATGGGAAAGCAAACTTAAATTTTTCAAAACTCAATTTTTCGCCCCTGATACCGCGCGTCTATACTATTCAATTGGAACCCTTAAAATATATTCCGTCGATTTTGGGTTGAAAAAGTCGACTTAATGTTTTCCGACTTTGGCTAAATTTAACATTGGGACTTATTGAATGGAATGGGTTGTTGATCGGTGTGTAATTTTAGTTCGAGTTATTGGCCTTTTCGGCCTTATTCGACTGGTACTTAAAACCAATCAATTCTAGCAGGTATCTAAATGTCCACTCCGCACATCCCATATCGCAAACAGCAGCAATAGTGAAAACAAACTTGAAACAAATTCTTGAAATTAATTGTTATCCCCCATAATTTGTTGATCACTTCATCGATCAACGAATTCGAAAGTTGCGTTCGGACACACTTGGAAAGGAATTGACCCATAGTGATGGCACTAACAAAAAGGTTGACGACAAGAATTCGTTGATTTTACCATTCTCAGAAAGAATCACTGCGAAGATTACTCGACTATTCAACAAACCGGACATACGCGTAATCTCAAACTTCAAAATAAAATCAACAAATTTTTACCCTCTACTAAAGACCAAATGGAAAAAACCAATAAATCACACTCAATTTACAAAATTAACTGCTCAAACTGCACAAAGTTATATATCGGGAAAACCAAAGCTTATTTAAAAAAACGAATTCACCAACACAAATACAGTATTTCCAGTCAGAACAATTATAACGACACCGCCCTGAAACAACACGCATCCACACAAAACCACAAGTTTCATTCCGACAACACTCAAATCCTAGACTTCGAAAACCAGGGCTTTCCATCCTGGAGATGTATCAAATCAAAAAAGCCCCAAAAAATACGGTCAATTTCAGGACTGATGTAGACAACCTTTCGCCAGTTCACAATCACAACATAGCTACCGACACGCACGAACCTTAAACGAAAAATAAAAAACAACAATAACAATCAACATTTGCAACAATCAACTGAACGATAACATCACCACTACTAGATAATAGACAAACACCACAATACCAACTAGTCATCTCAAGAACCACCCTCATATCAAATACCTACCTTACCAACGGTTGCAACAATCAATACAACAATAGCAGCACCATCATTAGAAAACAAGCAAATACTACAATACCAAACGGTCAGCTTAAGTACTAAACTTACAAAAAATACCTACCTTACCAACACTCAATCACCAACCTGTTCGGGAAAAAAACCACACCAAAACAAATGCCAGCCAATGAAACATCCTCATCGCAATCCAAGGCAACGAATTAGAAAAATGTATCCTCAGTAAAATTTCACACATGGACATAGTAGCGATTAGACTAATTCGAGGTCATAACCGCAAAACGGCGGACTAGACATGTGCTCAATACGACAACATAATGAATCTTGTAACAAGATTTTCTCGTTAGGGTCGAAACCCCCGTAAATATGACATTCAAAACTGTAAAGTACGAATGAAGTGCCATCTGGGAACAGCTGAAATAAGACTGTGGATAGATGCTAGGACCAAAGAAGGACGTGGGTAAGCGGGTCTGGGTGAGACAGCGCTCCATCGTCTGGAGGACCTTATTACATGATCGCCATATGGGGATTCCGCTCTCTTGGCGGAGAGTTAAAGGCCAACGTACAGGCATCCCAACCGAGCGGATCCACAGGCCATGGCGGGGTGGACTAGAGACCGAGGGCTAGGTGCAACGACTAGCGCCCCCGTGATCCCGTCGGGTTGATTAGCCGTGGTGGGGTAACGTAGTTCCCACCGCCGCCGAGATATCCAGACTAGGGGGAGAAAGGCTCTAGGAGATTTCGTGAGAGTCGAACGCGGACACTTGTGCCGAGTGATTGCAAACCTCGGTGAGAGCAGGCTTAGGGGCATTGGCTTGCATAAGGCTAGGAAAATGGCGTCCCTTCGAGTGTATCGATCGTCGCGAGCATAGGGAGATGCACCTGCATCTCCCGATTAGAGAAAACGGATTCTTTGAGACGAGAGATACAAACCTCTCGCTTCTCAGAGTTATCTTAGCCCCCAGTCAGACCGCGCACCACCAGGTTAGTAATAAGGGCAAGTGACTCGCGTTGATAGTGCGGTAATCGGTGGTCAAGAGTGTGGGTGGTCGTAAGGAGGTTGGGAGATAACCCCTTGGTCAGATCAGCCTCTTGACGTCCCAAGCCCTGCGGGGTCCCGAAGGATATGCAAGCTATTCGGACCTTCTCCTAGAGTCGAGCTACCTAGGAGAAGAAAGAACCATCCTAGAGATAGAAATATCTCTAATGGAAAGCACGTTAAAAATCTGAATGTATGGAACAGAAGGACTGCAGAACTGGGAAGAATATGCATTCTAAATTGAATTCCGTGTATACATATTCTTTTTTTCTATGAACAGCATATAGATAGCAGAGATAGCACGATGTATCAAATATTATCATAAGATTGCTCACCTCTATTCTGGCGGAAATGAAATAGGTTAATTTTCAGTAGATTCAGGCATGAGAATGAAGAAGAACTGTGACAGCTAATTAGAGAGAACCAAATTTTCCTCGATGAATCAATCACTCAGCTCATCGTCAAGAGTTATATTCAGATCTTCATCAGGAGTTTTATTTGTTACATTTTGACATGAATCTGAGCATTGACAAACGTTGCAGCAAGTCAAGCTAAGATTACGACATGCGCAAGTTTCCTTGGAGCAGGCATTTTTCCCTCGACAAGAGCAGAAGTACTTCTGAAGTAACTCCATGGCTGTGTCTCCTTCAAAATAATTAGGATGTAGTACTCCGTCAATTTCCAACCCGCCATAATCCGAGTAGTTGACCGTCTTAATATGAGGCTCGTGAGCTAGAGACCAATCATTCATTTGCAAAGAAGCCCTTAAAACATGTTGGACATGTGCTGGCCGCGATGGAGGAAGTTTGTCAATGTGAGAATTTTTCTCCATGGCCAAATGATACCGAATGGAGTTGGCATCCGTTCTATCAGCTTTTGACTTCATTGAGGGATCGTACAGCATAGCCATGAAAGTACTAACGATTCTTACAGCTGAGTCAATGGGTTGCCGATGGAAGTTGGCAAGTTCTTACAACTCTTCTTCATTCATTTTTTTGGCTGCCGCGAGCGCTGTCTTCTTACTAATATTATATAAAGCGGACGTCGTATCGCAGCCTGTTAATGAATGCACAGATAACAGAGCTGAAGACAATGGAGAATCCAATGTACTTGCAAAGCTATGAATGGGAATGAAGCACCGATGGTCAACGAGTGGTGAAACTTTGCCTGTATAGAACCATATCTGAGGTTTGGATTGAATTTTTTGGTAGTGTGTTGTAAGGAGTACGAAGACGTCTGTGTCAGGGGAATCAATGACAATGGGGGTAGCAGAGGATAGACTTTTTTGAATCTGCATGACGTGAACAACCATGCGGGTATCAGCCTCTATGTGATCACATTCAAAATCATCATCGGTATTTTGTTCGGCACTAATGTTATGAACTTGGTTCTAGTCCGCCTGCTAGATACACCTTCCTCGTCGGATTCTCAATCATGTATTCAGACTTTGGCAAAGAGTCTCGAAGATAAGTGCAAAGGAATCGCGTTAGTTCAGCTTTATTTTTATCATTTGCCAAATCTTTCTTGAAATCAATAATAGGCCTCTTCCCACTGATATCAACGCGTCCACCTCCGCTACCATATCGTCGTATCCTCTCATCTTGTTTCGGCGTCGGTAATTGAATATAGTGACGGTCGAAAATTAAATAGATTTCATTTGCAGTCTGGAAACGTCTACCAAGATTTCTTATCAGATACTCATATATATAATCATAATACTGGACCCTGTAGAACTCTTCAACTCGTGGATAACATCATCAGCTATTTCTTTCTCAAAAGCATGCAATATATCTGACTTCGTTGTTGTTCTCCAAGAACCGTCGGGTTTAAACAATGCAGATGGGATAGCGGTGAGAGGGAAGCTCAGAATTAGGGCTAGGTCGATGTCCCTGCGAGCTCCAGCAATGGCAAGCGCTCTTTGATACACTACTTCTGGAGAAATCACTTTCTTGAATGATTTACCGTTAATCTTCAGTCCTGACTTCTTTTTCAAATCGCTGAATGTCTTCAATTTGGTCTGACTGATTGCATGGTAAAAATCCTTAGGAGCACAACAATTCTGCTCCAGTCGAGATTTAACGAATGCGTACAATTTCTTACGCCCCATATCAATAGCTTGAATCAACGAGTTCTTAATTTCTTCCGATGCTACTTGCCCAGTCCCAATATTTATCAAGACATCTGATCGTGTAGATGAGGAGAACGGATCAGACATGTGATTCTTGACGAAGTCGAGCATTTTCCGAACATCAGTTTCATCACGAGTCATCGTTGTTTTCCCTCTAGGTCCTTGCTGACATTCCTGAAGAGGGTTGGAGGCTTGTATATAGTCACAGCGGATATTCATTTCGGATGCATAAGCACCCAATAAATTTCGAGTCACTGTCCACCGGAGAACGGTTGAGTCTTTGGGTGTCAAACCAACGATACCACCATCTTCTTTGGAATCTTTGATCACTGACATTTCTACACCCATGTCACTTGCTAGCTCTTTGAAAGCCCCTTCAGTAAATTTTAGCGCGAAATTACCGGCCATGAACTCAATCTGAACCTCATGTGACAGGTTGAGGGCCATTTCCAAAACGTACAAAGGTGCCCATCGGGCGTAATTTTGTCGATCACATGCAAAATAATACGGGAGCACAGCAGCTTGCGAAGCGAGATGCAAATCCCAGTTTGATTCGCGTACAGCCCGAATCTGATCCAACAATAGTTGCAGAGCTGTCAAGCATGAATCCCAATGTTGAAAAGTGGGCGACTTCAAATGACCTTCAGCTCTGAATTCAGCTAGGAATGGCATGAATTCATCGTTTGTAAGAGTTATCAGTTTCTGCTGATCTTCTTTTGTAAACCAATAAGAAGAAAACTCTTCTCTTGCTGAAATGCAAGGCTGAATGAAAGTTTCATTGATATTCTCGAGACGACCGGTATTTTTCAGACATTCCAAGCAGTTTTCAATCATTAATTGCGATAAGACTTCGTAGCCCATGGTTGTACTGCTTTCCTTGAAGCATTTGATCGACAGTATTGCCCGCATAAACTCCAGAGTCAACTAGCATCTCTCGAAGACCACAGTCCCCCCATAGTTTATTAATACATGCGATAAATGTACATGCACTGTGGAATGGACCAAGACATAAAGTCAGCGTTGAGAATTCTTCAGGACGAGCGAATTTTACCTGTTGAGCGACTGCATACAGTTGCTGATCAAACGTATGGACATGGTAGTCTTGCCCACACATTTTCGTCAACTGTTGGCCTTTCTTCAATGTGGTATAAACAGTTATCATATCGCTGGGTTTTGCACTGACAGCAGGAGTGTAATGTTTTGTTGTGATAACATTACTGGAATCCATGCATTGAGCATTCCAAATTTTCCAACATGGAATAACTTGATTCTGAATCGCAAAATCTTCGAAAAGTCCCCGGCTAATTGATCTCAATATCACCCAAGTCAAATCTTTATCTGGAGGTCTATCGTAGCCCTCTATCAGAGATTTCAGAGTGTTGACAGCATTCTGCAATTTCTGAGGACCTTGCCTGGTTGCAGGTTTGTTGAAGGGAATCAATTTCAAAACGGAGTCATTGTATTCAGGGTTGATAGATCTGCGAGTCTGTCTCTGTAAACGTGGTACGTCTTTCCTAGTGCCTACGATTTGATTTTGGAATAGTACGCGAGCCATGCTGTGATATGTATTTTTCCCATCTAATGTCTCAGCATTTATGTCTACATTGTCATCACCCTCTTGAATAAAGGCCCCTCCTTCATTTCTGTGAATCAAACCAGAAGGAACATGAACTTCTAAGTTTTGTAACGACGCTTGTTCCCCAATAGCAGTTAAAAAACCTCGTAACTCATCATATGACGCACAAAAATCATTTGTATGAAGAATATCAATGAGCTTTCTACTGCCAAACTCATGGAACATTTGTAACATGAAGCCATGGTGGAATGGAGGGATCACTCCGGTTTTCCCCCTTCTACTGCAGTAGATAATGCACTCAGCTAAAGTGAGGATTTGACGTTGAGCAGCTTTATTATTATAAATAAGATCACCAGCAGCGAATGATTCTTCGCTGATCAACCAAGAGATGAACTTTTGTAAATTCATGGGCACGAACTTTTTCGAGGATTCCAATGAGACTTCATTCGGGAGACGATACTGAGAAGTAGCAGGTAGCTCGTTTATGTACGTTCTGAGGATACCAGCAGCTTTATGTAGCGCGACTTCTTCTGTTATGAAATCCTCTCTAGAGATTTCTGTCTCATCACTTTCATCTCCAGCTTCACTGAGTTCAATCAATTTGTGTAACAGCCCTCCAATAGATACAGAACTCGAGCAAATAATATCCGGCTTACCGTTATGTGAATAAAAAACGACACTATCACCTGCAGCTTTCTTTATTTTCGTCTTGATGTATGCAGATTTCGTACTGAAGGCCTCCTCCTCTGATGATTTTGAGTCACGAGCTAGAATTTCTCTATAGGTCGTACAGAGAACGGGGAACAAGATCAACTCGCCAGATTGTAATCTATCTCGATAAGTTTCCAATGTCTCTTCAGCAACTCGATCATGAATTGGAATGAGATTTTTGTCATTATTAAGAGCATCAAGAGCTCTCTTGCATGTATAATTTTGATAGCAAAGCGCATGATAATGAGCACCAATAGAAAAAAGGTCTTGATCTTTTGATAGACGGGAGATGACCGCCTTGTCATTTCTTTTCTCTGCTCCTCGAAGTACTTTGTCGCGAACACTTTCACTACCTTTTTTGGATACTTTGACTAGTTTCATACTTCTTTTTCTAGTTTCTAGTTTTTTGTCACAGATGAAACATTATGAATCCCACTGAAATAGTTCACCACTCAACCCTGGATCATGCATTGCCTCTTCTGGACATTGTTCTTTGGATTTTGTGTCACTTGGTTCCATTTTAGACGGATGAATGAGGAAATGTGTGCCTCTGACATGTATCCAGATGATTTTAGAAATCTTCACTGAGAGATATGACATTTGAATCAAAAGAAACCGTTCCCATCGAAGTTTTATACTCATTCTTATCAAAAGATTTATGTTCCATTGGGAGAAACCTGAACAGCATGTTCTAGCAAGTAACAGCGAGTGATCCTGCATATCACTGCCGGTTCGTCTCGAAATCTTACTATTTTTGCAAATACTCGAAGTATGTTGAAAACTTATAATTTATTCTTAGGACCCAATTTTTTTCAAGGAAAAAAAATCCATTTCTCGGAATGTATGAGTCAAAGAGGCACTAGGAAGCCTACAAGTCCCCAGTTTTATAATTTACAAGTTTATGAATTTATCGAAATAAGGTTGGAAACTCAATGGCTTCAAAGATTGGGAATCGAACAAGGAAATTTAAAATTTAAGGGAGAAAAGATATGAAAATTTGAGAACTCAAATACTGAAACATTGACAAACATCTTGACATTCTGAAAATTGAATGAAGTAATGAATTGAAGCCAGAGAGAAAGTCAACAAAAGCTAGCACCATCAATTGTCGTATTTGCACATAAAAATTGAGTCATCTCTAGTTCTAGAACTAGAAAAAACTCAATTGTTCTGTGCAAATATCTCTTTTTGATTCAAGCGTATCATATCTCTGGGGGTAGGAAGATGGGAAACTGAGAACCATGCATTCTAGAATGATAGAAGGATGCAAAAGCCTGTCAGAAATATGTTTCCCATTCTCCGTACATTTTACTCACATTTTAAGTTAACGAACACTGCACATTCGGTTGAACACGTCCGTGCTCTGCGAGAACAATCCAAAACTGATACGCGAGCGTGATTGAACTCGTTTTGTCCGCTCGACAAGCTTCAACCTGCCTCGCTTTCCGCGCGGGAAATTATATTTAATTGAATGAAAAAGAGCGTTCATAAGCAATCGTGGCCTTCCAAAGAAGTCCCATAGAATTTTTTTCGGTAGACATCACACAAGATACCTCCTGATTGATAATCGATCGACAAGAAATCAGTACTGCGATCGTCAAAATTTCACTGCGTGCCCGCATGGAGGAATTTAATAAAAAATGCTGGAGAATTCGCTGGGAAATTCTACTCGAATTCCATCGGATTTCTATTAGAATTCTGTTAGGTTTCTGAGATTTCTATGAAATTTCTTCAAGATTTCTATGGGAAAACCTACCAAAAGTTTTCCGTTTTACTATCGACAGAATGAAATTTCAATCCCTTTCCAAATTATCTATTGACATTTTTTTTCATCAAAGTCATCGAGTGAAAATTTTTCGAGTTCTTTTTATGGTAAATTTAGTTTCGCTTTGCATTATGAAATCCAAGTGAAATTAACTTAGAAATTTTTAATTCAATGATCTTAATATAAAAAATCTCAATAGTAAAATTAAATAGAATCTTTTAAAAAAAAAACGAGTAGAATTTTCGATAGAAACCCTATAGAAACTTGATAGACATCTCGTAGGAATCCTATAGAAATCTCACAGAAACCTAATAGGATTCTACTAAAATTTTCAGGCGACATCGCTATTTTTTATTCAATTTTTCCCTGTCCGTCGTCCCTCAATTATCATTGTAAAGTTGAGTTCACAATTCAAATTGTAGAAAAGACTTCATGAGAACTTCCTTGGGGGTAATTGGGAACAAACAAAGGCAAAAACTAAATGCGAATGGGAACGATGGGTCGGGCAATGATGAAACACGTGAGGCGCGCATCCTGACACAGGAAGAGTCATTTCAGGAAAAAATGCATTTCCTATATACAGGGATGATATTTAATCGATTCATGACAAAATTAGACATTAGTACGCGATTGGTCGGTACATGGACGAAAAATGGGGGTGTCCCGCCGCTCTACTATTATACGATGTTGCTATGCTACGTCCTGTAAAGGCGCGTGGCACCGACGCATGATACACTCCGGACTTGGTGGACCTCGCCCCTCTACCGTGACAAGCTGATGCTAGCTCGGCATTGCGAGAGGCCACGTCGCAAGTCCTCTGGGTAGATAATTTTCCCCAGATGCCGGTTTCTGTCTAACTCCGGAAAAGTTGGACTGGCGCCCAACTATGTGCGTTAGAGACGGCACTATATAGTTCGGTGGATTGTCCTGGTGAAACACCCTGGAAAATCCCGTTACAATCTAATTAAATCTAAACTAGTAAGTAACAAAAACATAATAAATAATTGAAAAGATTAAAGACTACAATTGTAAACAAAAAATTTTTAACAAATCAACAAATTTTAGATGTAACAAAACTCTACCTGAAGATGGCTCTGCAAATATAGCTGAAACGTCGTTAAGAGAAAATGAAAAAACAACACCGAACTTCATTTTGTAACCTAATTAAGCCTTGAAAAAGGTTCAATACAAAAAACAGACCGAGAAGGCCGATAACTCGAACCAAAATTGGGATCTTATGGGGAGGCAAACCTAAATTTTGTAGAATCAAAATTTTGGCCCCCTGTGCGTCTATACTATCCACTTGGAACTCCTAGAAGACTCTTTCACCGATTATGGGTCAAAAAGTCAAATTAATGTCTTTCGATTTTGGCCATATTTATCATGGGGGTCTTGTGGGAGGCAAACTTAAATTTTCTAAAATCGAATTTTTGAGCCCATGCGCCTTTAGACTATCCAATTGGAATCCCTAGAAGCTACTGTCGCCTGTCGAATTTTGGTGAAAAAAGTCAAATTAATTTTTTTTCGATTTTGGTCAAATTTAACATTAGGGTCATATGGGGGAGGCAAACTCAATTTTTTTTAAATCGAATTTTTGACCCTGTGCGCGTTTACACTATCCATTTGGGGCCCCTAGAAGACAGTCCCGTCGATTTTGCGTCGAAAAAGTCAAATTAATTTTTTTCGGTTTTGGGCAAATTTAGCATTGGGGTCACATGGGGAAGTAAACTTAAATTTTGTAGAATCGAAATTTTGGCCCCCTGCGCGTCTATACAATCCAAGTGGAACCCCTAGCAGACTCTTCCGTCCATCTTGGGTCGAAAAAGTCAAATTAATTTTTTTCGATTTTGGCCAAATTTAACATTGGGCTCTTATGAGGAGACAAATTTAAATTTTTTAAAATCGAATTCTTTGTCCGGCGCGAGTTTATGGTATCCAATTGGGACCCCTAGAAGACACTCCCGCCGAATTGGGGTCGTAAAAGTCAAATTATTTTTTTTCGATTTTGGCCAAATTCAACATTGGGCTCTTATGGGGAGGCAAACTTAATTTTTTGAAAATCGAATTTTTGGCCCCGTGCGCGTTTACGCTATCCAATTGGGAACCCTAGAAGACACTCCCGTCGAAAAAATCAAATTATCTTTTTCGATTTTGGCCAAATTTACTATTGGGCTCTTATGGGGAGGCAAACTTAAATTTTTTAAAATCGAATTCTTGGTCCGGTGCGAGTTTATGGTATCCAATTGGGACCTTTAGGAGACACACCCGTCGATTTTGGGTCGAAAAAGTCAAATTAATTAACTTCCCGACAGGGAAAGTTATTGTAATGACCCCGCAAATGAAAACTGTCAGATCGATGAAATTTTTACTTCTCTCGACGTTTGGCATCATCCTGATACGCGTTCAATGGAATGTCTGTGCGTGTGTGTGCGTATGTATGTACGTATGTGAGCATTTTTTTGTGACACGGTTTCTCTTGAAGAGCTGGACCGCTTTGGTTTTTTTTTTCAAAACTTACATCTAGCCGTTGCGGAGAGCGGGAAGGAGTGCCAAGTCTAAAATATAATACCTTCAATTATTTAAAACGTTGTCTTACAAAAACCGTGGATTGAAGAAAAAAAAAAGTCGATTTCTAAGAAACTTACGGACAGATTTCACTGCAATTGCGCCCACAGCTATATGTACTCAATACCAATAATTTATATTTTTTTCAGATTTTATTCTTAAAATTTAGTCCGTTTTATGTCAAATTTTGTAACTGAAGATTTTCGAAAAAAAAATGATACATACAGACACTATGCTCAAACTTCGTATTTTTACGTTTCAAACCATAATATATCGTTGACAAGCATAATTAGAGAAAGTGAAAATTGACCGATTGCAATGCTTCCCTTCGGAAGCAAAAACGGTGACATATGACACATTCGAATGGCGGAAGCCGATGACCGTCTGCCTGTGTCCAGATACCAGAAAGATAATCAGCAGCACAATAAAATGGTTACTTTGCGTTTTTTAAACAAAATTTATTTTGTTTTTTGTTTAGATTTCACAACTTTTTTTAAAAAAAACCTCAAATAGGTGGTTCTTCCACCGTGCTTTTATCAGCTCAGCTGACTGAAAACCTGTCCAAACAAATATTACATGAGGTATCTTTGTAGGGTTATGGGGGGTTTACTTATGTAGAATTGCCCAGCGGCATGTTAGAACATGCAACCACTGCTTGCAGCTGTGCATAATTCATAGTAAAATAATTGCAATATATTCTCGAATATGAATGCATGCTATACTTCTCCATAGTTAGCGGGGAGTTGGAAGACAATTAAAACAATCATATTGGTATCACTTCCTTTTCCATGGTGAACAATGGTACGTTATTTATAAAATTTTGGTTTGTGTAGTTTTTGCAAAAACAAATTATGAAAAAAAGCCCTATGGTTGGGAGGGGGGGGGGGGGATTGATGCAAAAAATCTGAACAAATTAGTTGTAAAGAGAATTCAATGGTAAACAATGGTAAAATATTATGAACGCTAAAAAACATATTATTTTACATATTATTAATGCTAAAAAAATTTGTGAACTATGGTCAAGTGCAATTGTTAGTGATGAGAGTGGTCACAAGACTCATTTTTTCCAAGTTTTGCCACATTCAAAAAGGTCACCATCACCTCATGAGACAATTAAAGTTATTAAACAATTAATGATAATTTGTTGATTAACATTTGTGCACTTCTAGGTGGTGACAAAACTCGAGAGTGTTTTTTTGGAGGTTCACCCATTTTTTCTGAGTTTTGTGCCATTCAGAAAGGTATCACTATCACCTCACATAACAATTAAAATTGTATAAAAACACCGACGTAAGCTTTTTCAATTATTTGTTTACGCCTTCAGCAATACATGTGCTAAAGATGCTCTATAAACATCAAGGCCATCGGTCAATTCGTTTTTCACCTATCTTGATAGCCAGATGAAAAAAAGTGGTTTCGAGAAAAAGGCGTTTGAAAGTTGAAGTATGAATCATGCCATGAAATCGTGACTTACCACTCAGTGCTATAACGTTCTAACGGCGTCGAATATCAAAAAAACCTTTTGACCATATATTCTTCATGTTATAGATACGATTTTGAAAAAAAATGGGACGTGAGTGTGACCCTCGACGGGTCGTATGAACTTAAGTTGTATATCAGTTACGCAAATTCGACTATTGATTGATTATTACGATTTTTGATCTCTCGTAAAATATCAGGCCTAGCAAAAAAAGTAATACAACATTATGTAGTTTCACGAGGGGAACAACTTTCGTTTGACTCTGTTTCTCGTATCATGCAGTAGCCCGTTATGAACAATTGAATTTGTTAATAACAATGTAGATACTGCTCCAATTTCACCTCAACTCTTTGCTCCTCTATTCTCCATTGAAATACGGCGATTACAAGCTTAATAAACGGGATGCGCGTGTGACCCTCGACGGGTCGCATCATTAACTTCCCGATATGTGTGTGTGTGTGTGTGCGTGTGTGCACGCGAAATGCGCCCGGAGTATGCAAGAAGAACACGCGCCACCCGCGCAGCTTGATCCATTTACATCTCCTTAATTATGACAGTTATGGAAAAAAGTCGTGGAACACTAAATGTGTATTTTTACCTAAGGAACATTTGTTGGAAACTTTTTTCCCTATCTCCAACAATGCTCGCAATAGAGCGTTATAAACAATTAAAATTGTTAATAACAATTGAAGGAATTGTTTTTTTGAGCTGACACTCCTTTCCGGCCTAAACACTGGCGAAACGCAATTTTTGAAAAAAAAAAAATTCAATTCGGTCGAACCATTCACGAGAAACCGTTCGCCAAAAAATCACTCACATAAAATGAGACCGCCCGGCCGAGCGGGAACCTAACCCGACGCAGGGGGGGGGGGGTGGGTTCCATCATAGGCGCCGGCCATCGTAGCACAGGGGTTTCTGGAGGTTTACCCTGTGTTTAGAAATACGATGACCTAAAAAAATGGCGAAAGTCGGTCCCAGCCGCATGGGTGGGTGTCCGGTACGCCCCCTCAAGGAATGCTTACACGGCCGCTACGGGGGGCGTACAAATGAGAGGGACGGAGGAAAAAAAACACACACATACAGAACCCTTATCAAAAAGGTGTCAGGATGATGTGAAACGTCGAGAAAAGTGAAAATTTAATGATTCTGACACTTTTCATTTTCGGGGTAATTACAATAACTTCCCTAGATCGGGAAGTTAATGATGACGGGGACTTCATTCATTTACTTCATTTATTACAATAATGATTATTCACATAACCAAACCTCCTTAATTATGCAAGTTGCAGACAAAAGTCATTAAACATAAAATGTGTATTTTGACGTGGGGAGCAACTTTCATTGTTATACTTATTCTCCTATCTCGGACGGTTTTCGTGATAGAGCGGTATGAATAATTGAAATGGTTCATAACAAGATAAATATCCCATGAATTTTATCGAAATTGTAGTCTCCTCCAAGTTGCAGGGAGCCGCTTCGTTTGCGATGCTCGATGACCTTAATCGTGCTCTTCGTTCGAGAGAAATGGTTCGCTAAAGCTTTGGCTCCAGACACACATACACAAATCCGTTCAGAATCTCACGGGAAGGATGTTATTATATTTAAAAGACCAATTTCGAATCGAAAAGAAAAAAATGGGATGTGGGTTTGATCCTCTGCGGGTCAAAATTGTAACTGCCAGATGTCTGTCTGACTGTGTGTGTTTTTTTTTTTTCCACTCTCTCTCTATTCGTATTCACCCACGTAACCGCTGGTAGGCATTACTTCATGGGCAATACTACGGATCAGAGTACCCACCCATTGCGGCTGGGGCCGACTTCGCCATTTCAGCTCATCGTATTTCTAATCACAGGGTAAACCTCCAGAGACCCCTGTGATACGATGGCGGGCGTCTACGATGGAACCCTCCCTGCCCCTCCCCCGCGCGACGGGTCGCGTTCGTTTCCGGCTCACGGTCTCACTTCATGGTTACCGCCTATAGCACACACGGAATGTTCCTGCCATCGGTCGGAGAAAATATTTTTCAGAAAAAATATTTTGCAGTGAGCGGGAATCGAACGCGGGACCTTTAGAATAGTAGGCAGAGACTCTACCCACTACACCAAAGCCCCGTCTCTGTCTGACTGTGTGGATGTGTGTCTGTGTGTGTGGGTGTGTTTTCGTCATATTAATATTTTATCTTCTCAACGGTCACTTTGTTAAATTCAAGACTTTATCTCCTGCACCGTTTGAGATATTAAACAAAAGCCTTACATTAGACACCTTTTTTTATATAAGGAACAACACTAATTGAATACTAGCCTTGCAATCTTTCACTTTTCTCGTTCTAAATGATTTCAATTGTTTATAAGGCTCTAACGCCGAAACGGTTAAAGATACGAGAAAGGTTAAGAGACACCAAATATGTAGTTTTTTTATAAGGAACAACATTTACTGGAGACACTTTTGGGTATCTATAATATTTCGTGAGATACAGCGTTATAAACATTTGAAATTGTTGATAACAATAGAAATAATTGTTATTTCACTTTGACAGTCCTTTCCGGCCTGGGCACCACGGAAACGCATCGATAAAAAAAACCCAAATTGGTCCATTCGTTCTTCAGGAAACTTTCGACAAAGTTTTTATGTCCATAGATGGACACACACACACACACATACATACGACAGTCGGGGCTTTGGCATCAGTACTTGTTTTGAGTCGGCACCGTGCGGACGCATGTCTACCGCTCTCTACGCTATATAAATTGTAACGTACGGCGATTATAGTACAGCAAATTTTTAAAGTCTTGTTAAAGTTCTGGCACCAAAGTGTCGAACATAAAATCTCTCAAACTTCCTTTGGCTCCAAAAAGGAAAGCCAAGATGAGTCCTCCTATTGAATACCCAAAAAAAAAAAAAACAAAAAAACCGTTATGAAACCGTCATTCAGCGCGACCACGAGAATTTTTTCGGAATGTCTGATGCGCGGGAGGTTGCTCATAGAGTAGCCGCCTATACCGACACAGGTTTTCTGTGGTTCCCTGTCTTATCATGCGAATGCCGTGCAGCGTATGGTCCACAAGCCCACATATCCATAATGGATCAAAGGCGTTAAAGATAAAAAAAAAAAAAAATTCAGCGCGACCTCTGACCCCGCTTGCCCCAACAATCCTCCGAACATTCCTGACGGGCCCCAAGATGCTCGAAAACAAACCTCAGTGCCTCCAATGATTATGGAAAACGACAAATTGCAGACCAAACAACTAATCAATTTCCTGCAAGTCAACGCCTCGGATACAAACGTCAGGATGAAATTCAATGGAAACACCACGATCGTCCATCTACGAACGACGGAGCATTACAATAAAATCGCAAGTATCCTGAAGAGGCAAAACTACAATTTTTACACCTTCGGTCTAAAAAGTGAGCGTCCGAAGAAATTTATCATAAAAGGTCCTCACGCCAGTGTTACTGAGCACGAGATTAAACCGGAAATATCCACATACGGCATAAAGGTATTCTCAGTCCGACAGTTTGTGAAAACAAACAAGGATGGAGATAGCAAGGCCGATAGGCCACTACCGGTGTTTGCAATTACGGTTGGGCCCTATGTAACCTTGAGCAGCTTCGCTGCTATTAAAACCATTTTCTATTATACATATAAGATAGAAAAATACATTAAAACCCAGCAACCACAGTGCTTCTGGTGCCAAAAATTTGTGTGAAATGTGCAGGCAATCACGACACTAAAGCCTGCGCCAGCAACTCTGTGAAGTGTGCAAACTGTGGTCTAGCTCACACAGCATGCTACCGAGAGTGCACCGCGCAAACCAAATTTGTGGAAGCTCAGGAAAAAAAAAGTGTCCAACCACCACCACCAAGGAGATAAGAGATGGAACTACCCGCTACCACACACTCCGCTACGATCTAAAACCTAGAAAAGGACACCCACTTCCTTCAGTCTCCGGCAGTCCTCGAGCCTACACCAATATCTATTGCCGCGAAGATGTCCAGGCCTTCCTACGCTTCTTGCTTTCCAACGGCGGAAACCTTAAAAACGAATCATGGCGCACCTACTGCTGAACCGAGAATCATCCCAATAGAGACACATGTTCCAGAATCTCATTTAAGTAGGACAAAAAACTACATTAGCACAGCGAAACAAGTCCGTAACGAGTTGAAATCCTCTCAGAGCTCAAAGACATGATCTCTAAACTCCACAAAGCTGATACGCCAATTGATAGGATCACAATCATCGCATTCTATGAATACCTTTTCCTACCCACCTCAGAAACACTTACGATCCCTCCACAGATCTAATAAGTATCTTGGCCATTAATACTTTTGCGCTCAAACCTAATCTCGACGAGTTGTTACACATTGTCCATAGTAATAAAATAAAAATTCTTCTGATTCCAGAAACTAAACAGCAAAACTAAGGAAATTAGGATACCAGACTTCTCGCTGATCAGGGAAGACTGATCGGCCAACGCGGGTGGTGGTATTGCTGTGGCAATCCATAAGACCGTGAAGTCTAAAACTCTCCCGCACGACCTTCTGTCACTCACCGAATACGTGGGAGTAGAGGTCCAAGTAGAGAATAACGAAACGAGAATCTACTCGTTATAGAATCCACCTGATGCCTCACTAGATATAAACCTATTGAGGCACATATTGTCTGATAATACTCCAACAATTATCGCTGGAGACTTCAATGCAAAGGACACTGCTTGGATCTCCGCTAGGCCGAACGAATCAGCTAAAATTCTCACCGATTTCTTGACGGCATGGAAAATCTATCTGCTCTTCCCAGATGTTCCAACACACTACTCCCATGATTCTAACACTGCTAGTACTATTGACCTGGTATTAACTAACAACATCTCTATCATTAATAATTTCACCACTCTTTCCGAATCCCCCTCAGACCACCCACCACTGCTTTTCTCCCTGTTTGGCAAACCAACCTCACCAAGACCATTTAAAAAGATCAACTACACAAGAACTGACTGGAAAAAATTCAAGGACGTCTTAAATGATTTGATCTCTACACCAAATCCCTCCTGTAAGAACATTGAAACAATAGATAAACACATATCAAAATATCGATAAACACATCACTAAAATTATTCAAACAACCCTGGATTTCTCCAGTCGCCTCCGCTCACCTAAATCCTCACATGCCCCTCTCCCACCTGAAATAGTCTCCTTAATAAAACTCAAAAACTATATTAGGTCAAGATGGCAAGAAACACTACCTTAAATCCGAACTCAATCAGCTGATCAAAGAAATCAGTCCTAAAATAACCGAATGGACACAGACAACTTGGGACAACAAACTCAGAAACATCAACCTCAAGGATCACTCAATATGGCGCGTAGTAAAATATTTTAATAACACCGGCAAATTCCCAGACTCAAGTCAAACAATAAGATCCACAAAGAAGACTATGACAAGGCAAATACACTTTGTGCACACTATGCCAATATCCATGAATTATCGGCCTCGCGAGGCAATAAATAATTCGAACAACAAGTCACAGGCCATGTGAAAAGAAAACTATTCTCAAGGCGCCAATTGAAACTCCCCTTAAATTCCTCACAAATCCCCGTGAAATCATCTCTGCCATCAAAATACTAAAACATAAATCAGCCCCGGGTGTGGATAATATTCCTAACATAGCGCTGAAAAACCTCCCGATTAAAGCAATAAGTTTACTAACAAATATATATAATGCATACCTCCGTAAACAATATTTCCCGGAACTCTGCAAAGCACCCGTGGTCATACCGATTCTCAAGCCTGGTGAGCCCCCTTCGTATCCGGTGAGCTACAGGCCCATTAGCCCCCTACCTGTATTGGCTAAATTTTTTGAGCGAATAATTTTAGCTCGTCTCAAAAAACCCATAGAAGAGTTACAACGAATGCCTACGAATCAATTTGGATTCCGATCAGAACACTTGACCTGTCACCAGCTGGTCAGAATTACAAATGACATAAAATCCGCGAAAGACCGGAAAGACGATTCTTCTTCTCCTCGACAGTGAAAAGGCTTTTGATTCTGTTTGGCCCACAGGCCTTATATATAAACTCAACCGCCTAATCGTACCTAAACATTTGTGTAGAATCCTTCTATCATATCTTACAAATAGATATATTAAAGTTCGCGTTGGAACATCGCTTTCGGATAAAATTGAAATAATTGGGGAAGAGAGGATAGACCCTTGCGGGAACAAGGGTCTATCCTCTCTCCCGTACTATTTAATCTGTACATTGCTTCGGTTTTTATCAGAATTCCTAGAAATGTATCTATCGCTGGCTATGTTGATGACATCGCTCTGTACTCAGCTAGCAAATCGGTAAATAGTTGTCAGAAGAATTGAAAACGCAGCTGCTTTTACAATCAGTGAGCTTATACAATGGAAAACTCAAGTGAATACTGCCAAAACAGAAGCAATCATATTTCCTAGCTCCAAAGTCAATCGCACCTTAACTATTCGTAGCGATAAAATCACCCCATCGAACTCTGTTGAATACCTAGGTTAACATATTGATTCCAAATTCCTGTGGAAAAAACACATAGACGAAATTAAGTTGAAAACAAACATTATTCTAGTAAGATTATATAATTTGCTAAAATCACCTGCGCTTAGCCAATCCCTAAAACTCACTCTATACAAAGGGTTAATCAGACCTATTATCACTTACGGTTGTCCCGCCTGGCACAATGGAGCCAAAATCCACTTGAATCATCTTCAAGTTATCCAAAATAAATTTTTGCGAATAATAGGCAATTTTAGAAGAAGAACCACGATTTTGGAAATGCACAATACGCTGGGCATGACAACCATAGGTGAATTTATGGATAAAATAAACGAGACATTTAAATTCAAGCTACAATCCCATCCTAATCCCCAGCTCCAAAACATCAATATTGACAAGAAATCCAATTGGTCCCGCTGACCACCTGTTTGTCCCACCTTCCCGTATATCCGGCTTTCCCCCTCCCCTCATGCACCCATTACTTATAAGGTTTTTTAGAAGTAATTTTTCCTTATATCCAGTTATCCTGTAAAAATTCACAAATATTTGTAATAGTGAAAAATTAGGTTAAACTTTGATCAAATTAGATATAAAGCCAATGGGCTGGTGATCTAGAGCGTAGCAATTAAGATATTAATACTGTATATGGTATGTATATATGAAAAATGTTAATAAACAATTTTCAAGTCAAGTCAAGTCAAATATGGTGAAGTAGGTAAGGTGCCCGCCTACGGATCTAGAGGACCTAGTTCAAGCCCAGGTACCGGTGGATTTTTTCTGGATTATTTGATTTAGTCAAATAATGGGTACCATAAAAGTAAAAACAGTTCACCCTCAAAAGTTCCAAAATAACCAGTACCAAAAACAGTTTACAACTGAATGATCCTTCCGTTACTGTGAACGAATAACATCCGTAACTGTGTGTTACAGAGGAAAAGTCGTGAGAGTCTAACGACTATAATCAGTCCAGAGCTGGCGCTAAGAACCATTGTCGTTGATGCGTCGATAACAACCAATAGAAATAAACGGGATGTGGGTATGTCCGTTTACGGGTCGAACCAATAACTTCCCGATCGTTGCGTTGTATATGTTATATCCACTTTTTCGGTTCATGTCTCAAATTACGGACTTTTTAAAGTTTTCTAAACTTCTAAATATTCAAAAATTTTATAATTGTTAATACGTAGTAGTTAGATAAATAATACAATTTGTTCATAACAATTAACTATGGGCGTTGGAAAAAAAGTCATGGACCGTCAAATTCCTATTTTTACGTGTGGAACGACTTGCATCACACCTTTTGTTTCGTATCTCGAACCGTTCTTGCGATAGACCGATCTAAACAATTGAAGTTGTTAATAACAATTAACTATCGGCGGTACCAAAAAACAGTTATGCAACATCAAATATGTATTTTTGTATGTGAAACAATTTTCATCAACTAATTTGTTTCGTATCTTCAACCGTTCTCACGCCGCGGCGATTTAAACAATCTGTTTTGTTAATAACAATTAACTGCGGGTGTTATCAAAAAAAGTCATAACACGTAGATTGTGTATTTTTATGTGTGGAACGACTTTTATTAGACACTTTGTTTCATATCTTCAACCGTTCTTGCTATAGAGCGATCTGAACAATTTAAATTGTCAATAATGATTGACTATCGGTGTTAAAAAAAAAAGTTATACAGCATCAAATATGTATTTTTGAGTGTGGAACAACTTTCATTAAACAATTTGTTTCGTATCTTTAACCGTTCTCACGATGCAACCATTCAATTTGTTAATAACGTGGAAATCAGGTAAAATTTCCGATCTCGATTTTCGGACCCAAAACAATAACTTGCCTCAAGATGGGGAAGTTAAACAAGGACATTATCGTGACGCACACTCAACACAAACCGCGCTTTATAATTCACATGCGCATGAGGGTACTTTTGAGTGTGCGCTTGCGCACGACATTGATTTTGAGAATTTCAAAGGGCCTGTTTGGGCCTCGTGAATTATGCAAACCTTCTCAATTATGCAAATTATGAAAAAAGTCATTGAACATAAAATGTGTATTTTTGGATGAGGCACAACTTTTGTCTTGTAAATTTTCTAATAGTAAGTCGCGTCGATCAAAAAAAAAAAACGTAAATCGCTACGTTGGTTTCTTCGGAAACGTTAAACAAAGTTTTTGGTCACACACACACACACAAACACTTTTCGAAAACGACTCAAGATGATGTGAAACATCGAGAAAAGTGAAAATATTTTCGAAATTTCACTTCTGAATTTCAGGATGATTACAATAACTTCCCTAGATCGGGAAGTTAAAAAAAACATGTCCCAAATTTTGGAAACTAAATAATTTCCAATTTCTGAGTTAAACTAACCAAGACAGAAAAGACATAAAATGACACAATAATACAATAACTGCGTTTTTGTAACAAAAGAACTTCAACAAGTACGTATCTGTAGATTCATTCGAATCTTAAAAAAAACAAAATAAATTTTGTTTAAAAAACGCCAAGTAACCACTTTACTGTGTTGCTGATTATCTTTCGGGTATCTGGAAAAAATAATGAAATGTAAAAGAAGCGCCATGTGAAATATACTTATGAGCGGAAAAATTAGTACAGGCAATTCGAAGAAATGTCTGTGTGTGTGTGTGTGCGTATGTGTGTACGTATGTGAGCATTTTTTTGTGACACGGTTTCTCCTGAAGAGCTGGACCGATTAGAATTGTTTTTTTTTTCAAAAATTGCATCTAACCGTTGCGGAGAGCGGAAAGGAGTGTCTAAAAGGCAATTTCTTCAATTGTTATTAACAATTTAAATTGTTTAAAACGTTGTCTTACAAAAACCGTGGCAGATAGAGGAAAAAGTTTTCACCGAATGTTGTTGGCCACAGATACATGTTTTATGTTTAATGACGTTTTTCCTTAATTGCGCTAATTTACGAGATATCGCTTCATCAACAATTATCATTGTTTATAACGCTGTATTTCGAGAACAATGACAGATACGAGAAAAAGTATCAAACAAAAGTTGCTCCGCTCGTGAAACTGCATATTTCAGGGTATATTACGTGTTTTGCTAGGCATCATATTTCACGAGATATCGATAAAAATCGTAATAATCGATTAATAGTTGAATTTGCGTTTCTGATATACAACTTGACTTCATAGGAGTATCGTCACACACACACACCCACTATCGGGAAGTTATACATGCGACCCGTCGAGGGTCACACTCACATCCTATTTATTTTTTTTACATTTCACCATTTTTTTTTAAAACTTCAAATAGGTGATTCTCCCACCGTTGTTTCATCAGCTCAGCTGACTCAAAACCTCTCTAAATAAATATTACATGCGCTATCTTTGTACGGTTATGGGGGGTTTACTCGTGGAGAATTGCCCAGCGGCATCTTAGAACATGTACTCACGGCTTACGGCTGCGCATAATTGATAGTACAACAAATTGGAATATATTTTCCAATACAAATGCATGCTATACCGTGCAGAGAGTGGATGCCACATTCGTAATCAAAGAAGATCGATTACAGTAGAGACTCACTTCTAGGGGTTTGGCCTACTTCAAAAAAAGTGTATGCTGACCCCATCAAGGGTATCGCGCTACTGTTCATTTTTACGGCTAAGTGAGCTGCGTATGGCCAGTAGGCTATTAGCCCGAACGTACATATAACGGACATACATACATACATACACACACACACAGGCATTTTATTAAAAACGTGTCAGGATGATGCCAAACGTCGAGAAAAGTGAAAATCCGCGATACCTAAAATCGGTCCATTACAAAGCTTCCATTAGGAAGCAAAAAGGTTAATTATCCCGTTAACCAGTGGTTCAATGAAAAAAACTTAGGAGCCATGTTTTGTAGAGAATTTGATTTCCGACAGACACCCTTTTTTGTCATTTTTTTCTAAACTAACCTGTTCACGAGATACGTTAAAAAAACGTAGTTTTTTGTTAATTACTAAAAAACCACCTGGCCGATTAAAAAAAAGCTTTTTGAAGAAAGAAAAATTAAAATCGGTCCAGCCGTTTACGAGAAACCGTTTGCCAGAGATTTGCTCAAATACGTACACACACACACACACACACACACACGAACATCTCATAAGTCGGGGCTTTGGCGTAGTGGTAGAGTATCTGCCTACTACTCCGAAGGTCCTAGGTTCGCGCCCGGCCGCCGGAGAATATTTTTCAAAATATTTTCTCATGGATTCCGACCGATGCAGGAACGTCCGTGTGTGCTATCGGCGGTACCCATAAAATGAGACCGCCCGGCCGAGCGGGAACCTAACCCGACGCAGGGGGGGGGGATGGGTTCCATCATAGGCGCCGGCCATCGTAGCACAGGGGTTTCTGCAGGTTTACCCTGTGTTTAGAAATACGATGGCCTAAAAAAATGGCGAAAGTCGGCCCCAGCCGCATGGGTGGGTTGTCCGGTACGCCCCCTGAAGGAATGCTTACACGGCCGCTACCGGGGGCGTACAAATGAGAGGGACGGAGGAAAAAAAAACACGAACATCTCATTGGAAACGTGTCAGGATGATGCCAAACGCCGGGAAAAGTGAAAATTTCAAGTCTACGACACTCTTGATTTTCAGGGTGATTACAATAACTCCCGTATCGGGAAGTTAAAAAGGGTCAAAAGCACGAGGGCCGAAGGCACCGAGGGCTTTTTGCCGCTTGTTTTCGCTAACTATAGGCGTACTCTATTCAGCACCCCTTTAATTAATTCATCCATCCGTTCGAACATTTCAAACCGTATATATAATTTTTTCAATCACTCCAATTCCATACTGAAAACTGGAACAACTACTACTACTGGAACTATTGAACAGATTCGTCCGATGAAAATTTTAAACTAATACCGCTTCAGGAAATGGCCATTTTAATGGCGGATCGCCCCCCTCCATGGCTCCATCTGGCGACTTCCCGTCTTGCAATGGCGGCGCGACAGCCTCACGATGGCGACGGTCACCCTGCTCCGGTCCCGACCGTGTTCTGTAAGGGAGGTCCAACTGTAATAATAAACGGGACGTGAGTGTGACCCTCGATGAGCGGCATCAATAACTTCCCGTTAGTGTGTGAGTGTGTGTGTGCATGTGACGATACACGTATGAAGTTAATTTGTATATCAGTAACTGCAAATTCGACTATTGGTCGATTATTATGATTTTTTATCGATATCTCGTAAAAATGCTGCCTAGCAAAAAAAGTAATACAACATGAAGTATGTACTTTCACGGCAGGAACAACTTTTGTTGGACACTTTTCCTCGTATATGCCACCGTTCTCGGGATACAGCGGTATAAACAATTAAAATTGTCAATAACAATTAAACGGATGGTATGACTACAAAAACACTCCTTTCAGACCTGGAGACCAAAAACAAAAAAAAATTCAAATCGGTCTAGCTGTTCTAATCGGTGTACCTGCGGGAAGTACACGGGAAATAAGGTTACTTCGTGTAGAATTTTTAGTACCTATGTCAATCGTTATTAATCATCGAATAATTCATATTTTTCAATTAAATGATACTTCTGAGACTCAATACTCGAAGATACACGAAAAAGTTTGAAACAAAAAATGTCTGTCTGCAGAAAATACATAAATTTAGTCGTATGACGTGAATCCGTATCTCTATTATTTGTTTACATATTCCAAATTTTCACTTTGAAGGCATCGTAAATCTTGGATATCTCTGTAAAGATGAGCGATACAAAAAAAAGTAATAAACATGAACTTACATATTTATTGGCGGGAAATATGTTTTATTCAGTACTTTTTCCCGCATCTGCAACCATTCAGCTGCAAATGCTTTCTCACTCACTCAATCAGTGATGAATAAGTCGAACCCACCTCATCCGATCGAAATCTCTATTGATCACAGTTGTCGATGGTAATTCTTTGAATCGCATAAGGTGAAAGTTTTCGCGCCACTCGGGAAAAGATTCTCTACTGCAGATCTCCCGCTTCTTCGCTATACAATGGATTAAAAATGTGTCAATTGTGTCTATGAGTTCACTCGCTGTTAGAGAATTGTGTAATAATCAAATCTTTCAAAGTTTGCAATTGAAAATGCTGATGTTGGTTTCCTCTCCGAGAGGCGCTGATGGCAATTGCACACCAAAGAATCAAGTGGCCGCTCATACCATAAGGAGCTAGTCAAAACGAATATAACATCAACCTTCACGGATCACACAACGAAACTTGAGTCCACCTTGTTGTGCTACATTTCCAAAATATTCCATCAAATGCAACATGTTTTCTCCCCAAGATTATGCCAAAATATTTTTTTAATCGGTGATATCAGTCCCCAAATTAATGGTAACAAGTTACCCTCAAAGTTGCAAGTTTTGAAAGTGTTATTTTTTAATCTCCGACACGTTAAATTAACTGTCCACGAAAGCTCAGCTCTTGTCATCAAAGAGGTATCAATTTTTCGACAGAAAGCGCGTCTACCAATTCAAAAAGAAGCAAGATGTGTAGAGAAATTGAAAAGTCTTTACGATGAATGGCGCAATTTACAAAAAAGTGCCGGTAAACCACACAATCAGAGAAAAGAGGAAAGTTTCAGTTCTAACCTTCGTAATCTGTTTGATATTGCTCATGGAAATATTGATGAGATGATAGATGAGTTGGGAAGAGAATTTTTGACGAAACAGAGGAAAGATGGTCGAGTCGGCTTTATTGGTGATAGTGAGACAGTATATGATGCACAAGAAAGAGCTGAGTTGTTTAGGGCAGAAGTTCAGGCATCAAGATTCGAGAAGCATCAAAAGGAACTTCAAAATGTGGGTAAGTTATCATTATTTTAAAATCCGCTCCCATCAGGACATATAGATTTCAATCTTTAGTGATTCCATCATGACGCGATAAACTATTATTTCTCAAAGTGAACTTGAAACTTCGATTTAAAGAGTATTTATTTCATCTAGGAGTGATTTCAAGGGAGAAAAAAATTGAGCAGATTCCTTTCACCGCTGAAAAAATTCTCGATAAAAAATATATTTTCATATTCTCTTCCATAACCATGTAATACTGGAATAATTACACATTTACTTCATTATGGAATTGCTTCAGATGTTGTGACGAATAACTGCGAATATCATTAATATTCTCCATGAAAAATTGTGATAATTTTTTCAAGACGATCTGGTTGAGTTCGCGTCAAGTGGTGAAGCTTCTGGGAATACTCTCAGACAAAGGAGTGTTAGCTCCTTTGGCTGAGAGTTCCTCAGGCTCCTTTGTTACCTTCATTCGAATGGTATCCTGTGATAATTTCTAAATCGAAATTGATCCACCGCCACCGAAAAGACCACGGGGGAACATCAATGTTATCAATGAGAGAGTAGTAGCAGTACTAGACAAATGCAGACTGTCTGACAGGAATACCGTTTACTTAATCGTCGCCCTCGCTCAATCTCTGCATTTGGATGCCACCACGCTGATTGTGAATAGAACATCCATTCAACGTAGCAGACAGATGTTGCGTGAAGTCCGAGCCAATAGCATTAAAGAAATATTCAAGAATATCGACCTTGACGCCGTTGTGTTACACTGGGATGGTAAAATGCTCGAGAATCTTTCTAGGCGAGAAGTACTTGATCGCCTACCGGCGTTGATCACAAACGGTAATATCGAACAATTGTTAATGTTCCCAGAACTGGGGGATAGATCAGGTAAATCTCAAGCAGAAGCTATCTATGACGGACTTATCGATTGGGGTATCGATAAAAAAGTGAAGGCTATTCGATGCGACACCACTGCTTCCATCTTGAGTCACATCAATGGGGCGGCTGTTAAGTTAGAAAAACTCCTTTTGTTTTCCATGTCGACGACATATTTATGAGTTGGTGCTGAGAAGCGCTTTTGAAGTAAAAATGCCGTCGACTTCTGGTTCAAATGTACCTCTTTTCAAGAGATTCAAACCATCGTGGAATCAGTTGGATCTGACTAACTATAAATTGGGATTGAACAATGACAAATTGATGAAAGCATTGTCGGAGCATATTGAGAGGATCGATAATTTTGTAGAAGAAACGTTGAAAGTCCGTCAACCCCGAGATGATTATGAAGAGTTACTAAATCTCACCCAAATATTCCTCTAAGTCGTTCCTACTGAAAAAGTCAAATGCAGTCCACCATGCTCGCTGGATGGTAAAAGCCATATATTCTTTAAAAATATATTTGTTGCGTGAGGAATTTTCTTTAACAGCTCTAGAAGAAAAATTACTCTCGGAGATTTGTGCTTTCATTGTTTCGGTATATGTGGAAGCTTGGTTCACAGTGCCATATGCCGCTCGAGCTCCCAACCACGATCTCCAATTTCTAAAAAACTCTATGAATATTGATCCATTGATGAAAGGATATCTCAGGTTACACTGAAAAAATTCGGGAATCACTTATGGTACATGAATCTTTCTTTGAGGCTTTGAGGCTTTCTTTGATGAAGGACTGTCGATTGATGTCAAGAGGAGAATGATAACAGAGATGAAGAGCGATGAATATTCAAATGAAGGTTATTCCAATCGAGTAGAGGTCAACTTGAGAAATATTGATAGCTGGTATTACGAGGAAATGGAAAATTTCGTGACTCCACAAACTTTAAAGTTCTTTGAGAGATTTCACATTAAACAGAAATTCTTGGAGATCTATCCTTCCACGTGGAATCAAGACGACGGTTACAAAGCGGGATTAAAAATTGTAACAGGCTTGAAGGCGTGAATCATACGGCTTAGAGAGCAGTCCATTTGATGGAGTCCTATAATAAAATTTTGACGAAAGATGAAGGTCAGAGACAAAATATCATGCAGATAATAAAAGACTACAGGAATGTCATGACCGGCCATATAAAACAAGAAGTTATGAAAGATTATCTTTCAAAAATTCTGTGAAAGCGCCGAATGGAAAAAAATTTTACTCACTCTTTTTTAGTCAATCAATGAATGATACAAAAAAATTATTCTCAACTAACTTGATCCAGTATTTCTCAAGAATATGATGGATAATTCTGAAAAATTGCCTTGACTGATAGGGTGTCCCCAAGTTACATGGAAATTGATGGAAAACTGTATGAGATCTCTTCGGAACGCCAAAGTAATCTATTTTGGACATTTAACAATAGGAATATTGGAAATTGATAGCTGCAGTACGAAGATGTGGAGACAGACAACTTAAAGGAAAATGAAAATTCAGTGTCAATGCAAATTTTCATTTTTTACAAAACTTTCATTTGGTTTATGAGTGGAATCTGTATTGTTTAGAATGTTGCATAAGAACCTCAAGTTAGTTTTTCCTAGTTATGGTAGGTTCTGTTTGTTTATAATAATTCAGTGAATCATAAAGCATTTGCAGCTGCATGGTTACAGATACGCGAAAAAGTTCTCGATAAAAAATATTTCCCGCCAAAAGATACGAAGTTCATGTTCATCACTTTTTTTTTGTATCGCTCATCTTTACAGAGATATGCAAGATTAATATGCCTTTAAAGTGAAAATTTTGAATATGTCAACAAATAATAGAGATACGGACTCATATCATACTACTGAATTTATGTATTTTCTGCAGACAGACAGTTTTTGTTTGAAACTTTTTCGTGAATCTTCGAGTATGAGTCCCAGAAGTATCATTTAATTGAAGAAGATGAATTATTCGATGGCTAATAACGGTTGACATAGGCACTAAAAATTCTACATGAAGTTACCCTATTTCCCGTGTACTTCCGGCAGGTATCATATTTTTTTCGCCTCCATGGAACACGCAAGAAAATAACACAGCGAATTGACTGGAAACCTAAGTTATTTAAATGGAGAAAAAAACCGCTCCACCGGCACCTTTCCTGTTGAGCTACAGCGTGGCGACGTCGCACACATTTTTCAATATTTTTTCCGAGTCAAATGAGGGGGCGACACGATTAAAATTCCGCTCACGACGGTTGAAGGGCCACCCTAACGCACCCACACACACACACACTTTTAATTCAAAACGTGTCAGGATGATGCCAAACGTCGAGAAAAGTAAAAATTTCATCGATCTGATACTTTTCAATTTCGGGGTCATTACAAGAACTTTTCCTATCGGGAAGTTAAAAAAATTAAGTTGGTCTAGGATTTTAAGAGGAGCCGTTTCCCAAAAAAAGTATACGGACGCACGCACATAACCCCCCGAGAATGTATCAGGAGCATGTGAAACATCAAGAAACGTAAAAATTTCATGATTCTAAGCCATTCAATTTTCGGGATGATTACAGATAACTTACCTTATCGGGAAGTTAATAATATAATATAATAAGCATAATAACCATCATCATCCTCAGTAATACTAGTCATCACCATGAGGACATCTAATTAAATACTAATTGTAACTGGGCAAATGTCCGATTGAAAATGCGGTTTTTTTTCAAATTCGCTTGTTAGTGAACGCATTTGTCGGGGCACGTCATGCAATCGTCCGTCGTACGTTGGAATGAACGGCGGATTCTTCTCAGTGTATAACTGATCAAATATTCTTATAACTCGTAAATTAACATGAATTTTGTTGCAGGTATCCTTCAGAAGTATTTGTAGGAGATACGTTTTGTTATTTTTCGGGAATGACTTTTGCAGTTGTTGGAATTATCGGACATTTTAGCAAAACTCTGCTGTTATTCTTTCTCCCTCAAGTCATCAATTTTCTCTACAGTGTGCCGCAATTATTTCATCTCGTACCATGTCCTAGGCATCGATTACCCAGGTAATAAAACTTCTTAAACAATGGCAGCATATACTATGACATTTGAAGAAAAAAAGCAGAAAAAGTTGGAATAATTTCGGTATTATTTCTTGTCCAACTGCAGATTTAATCCCGAAACTGAGAAATTATACCCCAGTTCTACAATGTTCAATAAGTGTGAGCTCAACGTTATTGGACGATGCGCCATGACTGTCTTTCGAATATTGAAAATTATAGAATGGAAGGAGCATGAAAATGGATCTGTCACGTGCAATAATCTTACATTGATAAATTTTGTTCTAATCGTAATTGGGCCGACGAAGGAGCCATCGTTAACAAAGATTCTGTTATGCATTCAGGTAAGTGTCGTGCAATCAGACCATAAAATATTATTTGAAACATTGAAGACTTGTGTCTTTTGTACTTCCCAATGAGAAAATTACATTTGGTTCATTATTGATTTACACTTCCTGATCTAGGAACCTTGTAGCATAATCCGTGAATTAAAATCTTCATGGAATTTCAACCTTTCTCAGGATTTTAAATCTTCTTGACATATCTTCTGCGATCTATGTATGAACTTGTGTGTGTATGTTGAAGTCCTTGGATTTGTTTTTATTTATTTTTTGATAAACTAGAAAGGATGCGCGCTCCGCGCACGCTCGCCAAATTACTTGGTGCCATAAGAGAGCACAAATTGTGATTAATAGAAAAAATAGAAAATTAGAGAACCAGTGATTTTATTTCACATTCATATCGTTCCCTATATGAACGGTCTGGTGAGTAAACATTCTTCTTCAAAACGGTATATACATAGTTCCAGTTTCTTGACTGATGATCGGAGAAAAGTTCAATTCATACTGAATCAACGCTAAAATCATCAAATTTGATTCATCATGCCTAAAAACCCCTATAAGTGCATGATACGCACTAATGATTGAATGATATTCAGGGTCAGGTTGAAGATATTTACATTTCCAACGAAGTATGATATATATTTGCAGCATTAGGGGGAAAACCAACAAATCGGGCTATTTTAGACCAAAAGAATCAAACATCAAAATTTCAAATTGGTTTATAACATATTCCAACTCATTAGAGCTAAAGCTGCGATAATTGGCGCAAAATGCATTTTCGACATTGATGCTACGTTCAGCTCGTGCCGAAAAGTAACTATTTCGGCACTTGTAGAACGTAACATCACTGTCAAAAACTAGCGTTCGAAACACGTGCGATGGGGTGCTTCAGCTCGTGTGATTGGCAGCGCTCGGCTTCGCCTCGCGCCGCCAACTTCGGACTCGTGAACACCCCATCGCACTTGTATCGAAATATACTATTTCAAAGCGTGACATAATAGAAAAAATGGAAATGATCTCCCACAACTTGATGAACAAATAATGGAATTAGATATCTCATATATCGTTTTGAGGGATACAAAAAGAGTTTCAAATTTCTCTACAGATATCCTTATTGAGATTAGTAAAAACTATTTAAAAAATCAACCAAAGTTGAGATTTTCAATGATCCCTAAATTAAATTTCTGATTAAAACTTAGTATAAGGCAATCAAAAATCATCGAAATCGACCCAACCAGGTATTATTTTGAAGGCCATTTAATTAGCTTTCAAATGAGTATACCACATATACGTGTTTGTCGAAGATCTAGAGCGACATGATCACAACAACGAAAGAATAAATCTCTAAATCGTGTCATTTCAGGAGGTTTGACATCATAGAAAAGGTGTAATAATTATACGAAATTTCAATTTAAACCTATCAACCATGCCCCATTTTGAAGATTAATGAATGCTCTTCAAATCGGTATACACGTGTACATAGTTTTATTTTCTCTACACTTATTGGGGGACAGGTCGATTGCCGTTCGAGCCTCGGTCGATTCTGGAATTGACTCGTGCAGTATGTCGATTACGTTTCGAGTACAGATCGATCTAAATTTCTGGAATGGTCGACCCACCATCGACTAAATACCGACTCGGTTGCGGGTCGACTGTTTCTTATTTTTTCTTTTTCAAAAAAAAATCTATCTTGTTTTTCGTTTTTTTTTGACAATCCACTTGGTCTTAGGTGGATCGTGAGTCGGTCTGGAGGAAGAAATAAATTCTAGTCGACCGGCAATCAACCCGGTACTTAGTCGAACCTGCCTAGAAATTTGGTAAGGGCAGTGGTACGCTGATAGAAAACATCTCTGACACGGAGAATCCATTCGCTTGAGACAAGAGATTTTCTTTGCAAAAGCCAAATTCTCCAATTTGGCGGGAAATCCTCCCCATGAGGATGTTCGAATGAGTTCCAAATGTTACTACAACTTTACATTAGGCAATAAATACATCATATATCGACATGTTGTGCTAAGTTTATACAGAAAAAAAGTGAAAATGTAAGTTAATAACAAAAATATAATTTTAGAAAAAAACATTGACTAAACTGATATGTAGCATACTCATTCTCAAATATCTAACCATCGTAAAGCATAATAATTATAATAGACGTCATTAGGTACAAATGCCGCTGCCATTTGAGCATTCGAAAGCAAATCTCTTGTGTCAGGAGAATCGATGTTTCGTGTCAGAGATTTTTTCTATCAGTGTATACCCACCATGACAGGCCACTGCAATCTGCGTAGGCACATGAACATACTGGCCCTACCTGAAATCACTATGTGCCGCTTCTGCGAGGAGGAAGAGGAAACTCCCTTCCACGTATTGTGCAAATGCCCAGCACTCGCTGTACAAAGACATCGGATATGGGGGGATACGTTCTTGAAGGAGGAGGAACGCGGACAACTGGGATGTAGGGAGATTCTAAGCTTCACAAATGGGCATGGAATATTCCTATAGCCATGCTACCGATGAGTTTTTCGTTCTTTCTGTGGGAGACAAGAACGGCCTGGGCCTATATGTCGCCCCTCACTCATAGTGAGCTCACAGCCCCCTTTTGATAATAATAATAATAATAATGGTCGATCCTGGGTGTATTATTTTAAATCAGAATCGACTTGTACCCGAAAACTAATCGACATACTGCATAAGTCGATTCTGTAATTGATTCGTCCGCCAGGGCTGAAAGAAAAAAAAACATAATTATTAGAGCCCTGGTGACTAATCGGAGAACGAAATTACAGTGGGTCCAAAAATTAGACTCCTATAGTTCAAAATTCAGTCGCATTGGGCCGACTTTTTTCGCTGTTTCCACGAACCCAAGCGGCAGCGCTAAGACTGCGCGCTTAGCCCACTCGGGTCTTAACAATTATATATGTAATAAGTGAACGAATGACCTCAGCGCTGTCATGACTGTCCCAATCGAAGCGTTGCTATGCAAAATCGAGCGGATTACATTTTTGATGGCACTCGTGCAGTATATGCAATGTTATTGACCATTGCAGTTATAACTTCTCGAGCTAAGGAAATTTATTGTAATCACCCCGAATATCAAAAGTGAAATTTTTACGAAATTTTCACTTTTCTCGACGTTTAACGAGATGCTGACGAGTTTTCTGAAACATGTTGGAATGTATATGTGGGTGTGTGTGTGTGTGTGTCCATCTGTGGGCATAAAAACTTTGTCGAACGTTTCCTGAAGAACTAACGGACCAATTTGGGTTTTTTTTTTATCGATGCGTCTCCGTGGTGCCCAGGCCGCAAAGGACTGTCAAAGTGAAATAACAATTATTCCTATTGTTATTAACAATTTCAATTGTTTATAACGCTGTATCTCACGAAATTTTATAGAAACCCAAAAATGTGTCCAGTGAATGTTGTTCCTTAGAAAAAACTACATATTTTGTATCTCTTAACTTTTCTCGTATCTTTAACCGTTTCGGCGTTAAAACGTTATAAACAATTGCAATCATTTAGAACGAGAGAAGTGAGAGATTGGAACGTGAGAGATTGAACTAGTATCTAATCAATGTTGTTCCTTACATAAGACCAGGTGTCTAATGTGAGACTTTTTTTGCATATCTCAAACGGTACAGGAGATGAATTGGTGAGTTTAACAAAGTTTAGCAGATAAAATATTATTATGACAAAACACACACACGCTGTCGTCGGCGCTTTGGCGTAGTGGTAAAGTATCTGCCTACTACTTCAAATGTTCTAGGGTCGCGCCCAGCCGCCGGAGAACATTTTTAACTTCCCGATAGAGGAAGTTATTGTTTTGCCCCCGACAATGAAAAATCGATTTCCCATCAGATCTCCACGTTTCAAGGTATTTCTGACCATTCTAGACTATTTAAAACAAAAGGTCCGTGTGTGTGTGTGTGTGATGATGTATATAGGTGGCCAAAATTTTTGGTCAACGATTTCTGGTGAACGAATCATTCGATCGAGGTTGTTGATGACTTAAACGGAAGAGTTTCATGTAGCTTAGACCGGATTAGACTTTGGGTTGGAAATGGTCCAGTACTTATATTGTCATTAACAATTTCAATTGTTCATAACGCTATAGTGCATGAATTATTGGTGTTAGCAGAAAATGTATATAACAAAAGTTATTCCCCATACCAAAATACACATTTTATGTTGTACGTGTTTTTTGGGTAATTTCCATAATTAAGGAGGTACGGTCATTTGAAAAATAATTTAATTATATAGTACACGAATGAAGCCATTGACGTCATCAATGCCGGAATTGTGGATTTTCATGTGTGTGCGTGTGTGTAAAAATTGTTTTTTTAAGTATACCAAAATCCTTCCCGTGAGGAAGGGTTCCTTCTTTAGCGAACCATTTCTGTCGAACGAAGAGCACGACCAAGGTCATCGATATCGCAAACGAAGCGGCGCCATGCAACTTAGAGGAGACTACAATTTTAATCAAATTCATGCGATATTTATGTTGTTATAAACCATTTTAATTATTCCTTACGTTCTACCACGAAAACCGTCGGAGATACGACGATAAGTATAACAATGAAAGTTGTTCCACACGTTAAAATACACATTTTATGTTCAATGACTTTTGTCCGCAACTTGCATAATTAAGGAGTTATGGTCATCTGAATAATAATTATTGTCATAAGTAAATGAATGGAGTCACTCTCATCATTAAGCTTGCAATCGCCGTATTTCAATGGAAAATGGAGGGTCACACAGTTGAGATGAAATTGGAGCAGTATGTACATTGTTGACAAATGTTCATAACGGGCTACTGCATGAACGAATACAGTTAAGGGAAAAGTTATACATGGAAATGTGTTTCCCAGGCAGAAATACAGATTTTATATTGAATGACTTTTTTTTGCATAATTTACATAATTAAGGAGGTATCGTCGTCTGGGCGGTCATTCAAGTAATGGGTGAACGAATTAAGTCGTTCGACGTATTGCACTCGATGTATTTCCACGTAAAATAGGGGGTTAAATCCTTCGCATAAAATGGGAGCAGTATATGCATTGTTATTAACAATTGAATTGTTCACAACGTCCTATTGTTCACAGCGGAAAAACGGTGAATAACATAGCCGAAAGTATGAAATGGAACTCGTTCAGTGAGTGGAAATGCGCATGTTAACATCGGCACCTCAGGGAAAAGCAAATTTAAATTTTTCAAAACTGAATTTTTGGCTCCTTGCGCGTCTATACTATCCAATTGGAACCCTTAGAAGATATTTCCGTCGATTTTGGGTCGAAAAAATCGAAGTAATGTTTTTAGATTTTGACTAAATTTGACATTGGGATTTTATGATTGGAGGTTTTGGCTTTTTCGATCTCCTATCGCAGTTACCTGAGGTGTTTTATAGATACACTTGATGAGTATACCTTGTATGAGGATACTGAGAAAGCATTACATGGTGGTAATGATTTGTTCTCAATTTTTCTCATATCGAAAATTTAATTTAATCAAATTTAAATTAAGGAAATTCAATATGCATAAATTGAAACAAGCCGGCGGTCCTCGGGTCTCCCATTCGACTGTGTCAAATATGTCACCGTTTTTGTTTATTTCCCCCAATTTCATTGGTGGTAAGCTTCCGAATGATCCGGTTGCACACAAAATCAAAATGTTACAGTAGTGAAAGACCTTTTTCCAGGCGAGCGGAAACAAAAACAGAAATATGTCATATTACCCAAAGCCATTGACTCAATGTTGCTCAACCAGTTCATAGATCTCGTTAAGGCTCATATTTTGGAAATAAAATGGGATGAATACTTATCCAGAATGAAGTAATAAAAGAACCGTAAATATGAAGAAATTGGCATCGAGAAAATTAATGATGTGATTGAACTGCCATTCAATAGGGTTCCTCGTCATAACAAAAGGAACCTCTGTTTCTAATTTCAAGTTTTTATCGCAATTGTTGCGAACGCTAGACTGCGAACAAACACAAAAAGTACAACCAAAGTCAAACATTGAAAAATCGGAATATATCATATTACCCAAACTAATAGACTCAATGTTTTTCAACTATATCATAGATCTCGTCAAGGCACACATTTTGAAAAAAAAATAGTGGTGTGCAAATGTGTGTGCCCCATACGGGGCACAAACAAAACTCACCGATTTGATTTTTCAGTACAGCATAAGCATG
The DNA here is from genome assembly GCA_026005395.1 of Asobara japonica. Lineage (NCBI taxonomy): Eukaryota > Metazoa > Arthropoda > Insecta > Hymenoptera > Braconidae > Asobara > Asobara japonica. Next base: position 1,332,353 of record BQMI01000442.1, on the reverse strand, counting down.
CAACCATGGTGATGAGTAAACTCAACAGTGATATCAATAATTGACCCTTGTGAGTAATAATTACTGCACGCGATCGATTTAGTTTGATTTTTCAGCCGCATAAAAATATTCAACTGAAATTCGTCCGCCTAGTTAGCCTCTCTACCTCTGTCAGTTCCTAATTATCCCGTTCTTTGACAGCCTTCCCGCAATTGTCGACATATTCATTCGCCAAGTATATTCTAGTTCAACTCGCGATATTTTTTAACGTATAGCGGAAAAAGTCATACTAAATGTGCAGTTTTGTATAAGGAACGATCCTGGTGATATTCATTGTTCCCGTATTTCAAATCGCTCTGACGACCATACCTCCTTAATTATGCAAATTATGGAAAAAAGCAATAATACATAAAATGTCTATTTTCATACAGGGAATAGTTTTCTTCGGATAAGTTTCTCGCTAACTTTAATATTTTACCCAGTGAAAGCGTATAAACAATTGCAATTGTTAATAACATTGCATATATATTCCACGAATGTCATCCAAAATGCAATGCGCTCGACTCTGAATAGAAATGCTTCGATTGAGACCTTCATCACAGCGCTTCGTTCACTCGTTCACTCACTACAGACATAATTGTTGAGACGGTCATACCTCCTTAATTATGCAAATTTGCGAAAAATGTCATTCTACATAAAATACGCACTTTTATACGGGGAACAACTTTTCTCATATAAATTTTGCGATAACTCTAATAGTTTATGCAATAGAAGGCGATAAACGATTAAAATTGTTAATAACAATATACATACCACACCAATTCCCCCCAAAATCTAATCCCTCTAAGTTACATGAAAACGCGTCGATTCCAATATTGACGGCCTCAATAGCTTCATTCGTTCGTGAGAAATCTAGGATCAAAATTTCGGAAACACACATACATACAGACATACCCACATACACACACAGACATCGATACGAAATTTGTTGGGCATCATTTTGGTATACTTGAAACCCCAGTCACAGGATGGAAGGAAAAATATCGATTTTGGGGTCATTACAATAACTTCTCGAATACTCGGGAGGTTAGAAACCACAAAATCCGTTGAATAATTATCTGTGAATAAAATAAAAACCGTGAAAAACGAAAAACTTGAAATTTAGGAAACTAATGGTACCATCAAATCGCCATTCAATATGGTCCTTCACCACAATAAGAGGAACCTTTGTTCCAAATTTCAAGTTCTTATGACAATGGTTGCGGGCCCTAGAGTGCGAACAAACGCAAAAAGTAAAACCAAAGTCAACAGTTAAAAAATAGGACTATCTCATTGTACCCAAACTAAGTGACTGAATATTTTGCAACCATATTATAGATCTCGTTAAGGCACACACTTTGAAAAAAAAACGATAAAATCGGTTGAATAATTATCGACAAATAAAATAAAACCCGTAAAAACGAAAAAATTCAAATCTGGAAAACTAATGATATGATCAAATTGCTATTCAACAGGGTTCTTCACCACAACGAAAGGAATCTTTGCTTCAAATTTCAAGTTTTTATCTCAATTTTTCGACACGCTAGAGTGCGCACAAAAGCAAAAAGCGAAAAAAACAGGAAAATTGAAATATCTTCCATTTCTTGTGAGCAACGTACTAGATGTTATTCAACCATTCTTTGGAGCGCGTTGAGACGCACATTTTGATAAAAAAGAAATTAAAAAATATTCATTAGTTTCAGAGTTATGAACGATCGAAGAAAATACAAAAAAAGTGGATTTCTAAGAAACTTACCGGCAGATTTCACTGAAATTGCGCCGCCAGCTAGCTACAATTTTTTCAGATTTTATTCTCAAAATTTAGTCCTTTTTATGTTGAATTTTGTAAGTGAAGATTTTCGAAAAAAATTGATACATACAGACACTATGCTCAAACTTCGTATTTTTACGTTTCAGACCACTATATATCGTTTACAAGCATAATTCGCGAAAGTGAAAATTGAACGATTGCAATGCTTCCATACGGAAGCAAAAAATAGGAATGCTCGAATCGATCGACCGGGATTCGAACCCGGGTCTTTCCACTATCCGGGTGGTTGCTTTGGACCGCTATGCTACCGACTTGACTTAACTTGAAAATTGTTTATAAACATTTGTCATATATACGTACTATATACAGTACTAATATCTTAAATGCTACGCTCTAGATCACCAGCCATTGGCTTTATATTTAATTTGATCAAAGTTTAACCTAATTTTTCATTATTACAAATATTTGTGATTTTTACAGAATGACTCGATATAAGGAAAAATTGCTTCTAAAAAACCTTACAAGTAATGGGTACATGAGGGGAGGGGAAAGCGGGATATGCGGAAAGGTGGGACTAACAGCTGGTCAGCGGGACCAATTGGAGTTCTTGTCAATATTGATGTTTTGGAGCTGGGGATTAGGATGGGATTGTAGCTTAAATTTAAATGTCTCGTTTATTTTATCCATAAATTCACCTATGGTTGCCATGCCCAGCGTATTGTGCATTTCCAAAATCGTGGTTCTTCTTCTAAAATTGCCTATTATTCGCAAAAAATTATTTTGGATAACTTGAAGATGATCCAAGTGGATTTTTCCTGCATTGTACCAGGCCGGACAACCATAGGTGCTAATAGGTCTGATTAAACCTTTGTATAAAGTGAGTTTTGGGGATTGGGTAAGCGCCGGTGATTTTAGCAAATTATACAATCTTACTAAAACAATTTTGGTTTCCATCTTGATGTCAGATATATGTTTTTTCCACAGGAGTTTGGAATCAATGTGTAAACCTAAACATTTCACAGAATCGGTTGGGGTAATCTTATTGCTACGAATAGTTAAAGTCGGTTTGGCCTTGGAGCTAGTAAATAAGATTGCTTCTGTTTTGGCAGTATTCACTTGAATTTTCCATTTCATACGCTCACTGATTGTAAGAGCAGCTGTGTCTTCGACCCTTCTGACAGCTCTATTTATCGATTTACTGGCTGAGTACAGAGCCATGCCACCAGCATAGCCAGCGATAGATACATTTCTAGGAATTCTGCTAAAAAAGGAAGCAATGTACAGGTTAAATAGTACGGGGGAGAGAATAGACCCTTGGGGGGTCCCCGCGACTATTTCAATTTTATCAGAAAGCGAAGTCTCGACTCGAACTCGAATATATCTATTTGAAAGATATGATAGTAAAATTTTACATAAATATTTAGGTACATCTAAACTGTCGAGTTGAAATATGAGGCATGTGGGCCAAACAGAATCAGCGGCCTTCTCGCTGTCCAGGAGAAGAAGAACGGTATCTTCTTTCCGGTCTTTCGCGGATTTTATATCATTCGTAATCCTAACCATCTGGTGGCAGGTCAAGTGTTCTGATCGGAATCCTAATTGATTCTCAGGCATTGGTTGTAACTCTTCTATAGGTTTTATGAGACGAGCTAAAATTATTCGCTCAGAAAGTTTAGCCAATACCGGTATGAGGCTAATAGACCTGTAGCCAGGGTTCAGCAGGTAAAATACCTCCGGTAGAATATTGAGTTTTTTACATGCAGAAAAGTAGGTAAATTACTGTATTTTACCGACGAGGTTTTCTACCGCATTCTACCGCGTGTGGCGCCATCATCAATTGCGGAAAGTAATTGCTGTATTTTGGTGGATTCGAAAGATAGGGGTTTTGTTTTACAGTGTGGGTGTGCCATGGCACCCTTTTTCTTAAAATTTTAACTGGATAACATGTCACGGGTGCCATGGGTGTTATGGATGCCATGAGTGCGGGATGGGTGCCATGGGTGCGCCGTAGGTGCCATGGGAACGTCGCCCTTCTACCTTCTTCATCTTTCCTACCTTTTTTTACCATTTAGAGGTAAATTACCTGTTCTCTACCATATACCAGTAAAAAACTCGAATTTGTCGTAAATGCTCATCTCGCCTGTAGCTCACCGGATGCGAAGGGGGCTTACCAGGGTTGAGAATCGGTAAGACCACCGTTCCTTTCCAGAGTTCCGGGAAATATTGTTTCAGAAGGCATGCATTATATATCTTTGTTAGTAAAGTTATTGCTTTAATCGGGAGGTTTTTTAGTGCTATGTTGGGAATATTATCTACACCCGGGGCTGATTTATTTTTTAATATTTTGATGGCAGAAATGATTTCACGGGGATTTGTGAGGAATTTAGCGAGAGTTTCAATTTGGGCTTTGAGAATAGTTTTTTTCACATGGCCTGTGACTTGTTGTTCGAATGATTTATTGCCTCGAGAGGCCGATAATTCGTGTATATTCGCGTATTGTGTACAAAGTGTATTCGCCTTGTCATGGTCTTCTGTGTAGATCGTGTTATTGGATTTGAGTGTGGGAATTTTGCTTTTGCCGGTGTTATTAAAATATTTTGCTACGCGCCAAATAGAGTGATCTTTTAAGTTTGTGTTTCCAAGTTTGTTGCCCCAAGAAGATTGTTTCCATTCGGTTAATTTAAGTCTGATTTTTTTGATCAGCTGATTGAGTTTGGATTTAAGGTAGCGATTCCGCGTTTTTTGCCATCTTGACCTAATATAATTTTTGAGTTTTATTAAGGAGGCTATTTCGGGCGAGAGAGGAGTATGGGTGGATTTGGATGAGCGCATGGGAGTGGAGGAATCCAGGGCTGTTTGAATGATTTTAGTGAAATTTGTTTTGTGTTTATCTATTGCTTCAGTGTTATTACATGTCGGGTTTGATGTAGACATCTCGTCGTTTAAGATGTCCTTGACCTTTTTCCGGTCAGTTTTCGCGTAGTTTAAAATTTTTGGGGGCTCTGGTGAGGTTGGTTTGCCAAATAGGGAGAAAAACAGTGGTAGGTGATCGGATGGGGAATCGGAGAGAGTGGTGAAATTATTAATGATAGAGATGTTGTTAGTTAATAAGAGGTCAATAGTACTAGGAGTATAGGAATTATGGGGGTAATGTGTTGGAACGTCTGGAAAGGGCATATAGTTATTTTGGGCTGTCAAAAAATTCGTGAAAATTTAACCTGATTCGTTGTGCCTAGGGGAGGTCCATGCAGTGTCTTTCGCATTGAAGTCTCCAACAATAATTGTTGGTGTACTATCAGAGAGTAAGTTCCTCAATAGGTTTGTATCTAGTGAGACATCTGGTGGATTGTATAACGAGTAGATTCTCGTTTTTTTATTGTCTGTTATTACTATATACCTGGATAGGTGGATCGTTAGTGGGAAGACCCGGGTTCGAATCCCGGTCGATCGATTCGAGTATTCCTATTTTTTTCAATTTATGCATATTGATTTTTTAAAATTTAAATTGTATTAAATGATATTTTCGATATGAGAAAAATTGAGAACGAATCATTACCAGCATGTAATGCTTTCTCAGTATCCTCATACAAGGTATACTCTTCGAATGTATGTATGAAACACCTCAGGTAACTGAGATAGGAGACCGAAAAAGCCAAAACCTCGAATCATAGCAACACCGGTCAAAACAAAAATACCTAATTATAATGATGGCTCGAAACAGTCATATCCGCAGTTGGTATCCGACTGTGAATGACACGAAATATAAGAATTTTCAATGTGCACAGGTTAAGGAAAATTGCGAATGTATGAATGTCTCCGTAGCCAGTATTTGTTTTGAGTCAGTGTCGTGCGGACGCATGTCAATCGCTCTCTGCGAAATATAAATTTCAACCGTATATCGCTTATAGTACAGTGAAATTCTAAATCGAGTAAAAGTTTTGGCACAAAAGTGTCAAAATTAAAAAACCTTATAATTCCCTTGGCCCCAAAAAGGAAACCCAAAATGAGTCCTCCGATGGAAGACCCTAAAAAAACGAAAATAGCCGTTACGAAACCTTCGACTAGTGCGAGTTCCGTTCCCGCTCGCCTCGCCAAACCTTCCGACATTTCTGATGGACCTCAAGAGGTTCCAAAACAAATTTCTGTCCCTCCAATAATCATCGAGAATGAAAAACTGGAGACAAAAAAATTAATCAATTTTCTGCAAAGCAACGCCGCAGACAAAAATTTCAAGATGAAATTTAATGGAAGTACCACGATCGTCCATCTACGAACGACCGAGAACTACAACAAAATCGCAAGTATCCTGAAAAGGCAAAACATCAATTTTTTCACTTTCGGTCTTAAAAGTGAGCGACCGAAAAAATATATTTTGAAAGGGCTTCCAAGCAGTTTCTCAGAAGACGAAATTCAAGCCAAGTTATCAAAACACGGCATCAACGTACATTCCGTTCGCCAGTTCGTGAAAGTAAACAAAGACGGTGACACCAAAGAAAACAGGCCACTACCGATCTTCGCTATGCAAGCCAACACTGCAACCTGAACCTCAGATGTGTAAAGTGTGCGTCAAACCATGGCGTCAAAGCCTGCACTTCGAAAACTCTTAAGTGCGCGAACTGCGGACTAGCCCACACCGCCAGTTATAGAGAGTGGTCCATGCGCCTAAAATTCATGGAAACTCAAAAAAACGAGCACCGTCTGCCAGACCCAGCATAGCGCCATTGGAATTGCCCGCTACATCTCACTTGCCTGCCACACCTCACTCGGCCACGATCCAGAATCTGGAAAGAAACATCCAGTTCCTCCAGTCTCCTGCAGTCCTTGAGCCAACTACTGTGTCTACTGCCAACACGTCCAGGCCCACCTACGCTTCTTTCTTCCCAAGGGTGGAAACCTCGAGAAGGAACGTTGCCGTACCCACTGCTGAACATAGGATCATCCCAATGGAGACACATGTTCCAGAATCATATTTAAGTACCACTAATAATTATATTAATACGGTGAAGCAAGTCCTGGACGAGCTAAAAACTCTCAGAATCCCCAAAATCCTCTCAGAGCTCAAAGATATGATCTTTAAACTTCAGAGAGCTGACACCCCCATTGACAGGATCACAATCATCGCATCCTATGCTCACCTATTCTCACCCTCCTCAGAAACACCTACGATTCCCCCGCAAACATAATCAACATATTAGCAATTAATATTTTTGCCCTCAAGCCCAATCTGGACGAGTGATTACACGTTGTCCATAGCAATAACATTAAAATTTGTCGGATTTCAGAGACTAAGCTAAACCGCAAAACGAAGAAAATAAACCTTCCAGACGCTGTTCAGGGAAGACAGAACGGCCAAAGCAGGTGGTGGTGTTGCGATGGCGATCCACGAAACCTTGAGACATCGAACACTTCCGCATGATCTCCTGTCGCTCACCGAATACGTGGGAGTAGAGGTCCAAGTGGATAATAGAATAACAAGGATCTACTCAATTTATAATCAACCGGATGTCTCACTAGATACAAATCTTTTGAGGCACCTACTCTCCGATAGTACTCCAACAATTATTGTTGGAGACTTCAACGCCAAGGACACTGCTTGGACCTCTGCTAGGCCGAACGAATCAGGTAAGATTTTCTCAAATTTTTCCATCCGTTCAGGCAGATCCACCCATACTCCTCTCCCATCCGAAATAGTCTCCTTAATAAAACTCAAAAATTATATCAGGTGAAGATGGCAAATAACACAAAACCGCTTCCTTAAACCCGAACTCGATCAGCTGATCAAAAAAATCAGACTTAAATTAACCGAATGGAAACAATCATCTTGGGACAACAGAATTAGAAACATAAACTTAAAAGGTCACTCTATTTGGCGCGTAGCATAATATTTCAATAACACCGGCAAAAGCAAAATTCCCACACTCAAATCCAATAACACGATCTACACGGAAGACCATGAAAAGGCTAATGCACTTTGTAAATACTACGCAAATATCCACAAATTATCGGCCTCCCGAGGAAAAAAATCTTTTGAACAAGTCACTAGTTATGTGAAAAAAAACTATCCTCAAAGCACGTATTAAAACTCCCAGTAAATTCCTCACAAATCCCCGCGAAATCATTTTAGCCATCAAAACACTCACAAACAAATCAGCCCTGGGTGTGGATAACATTCCCAACCTAGCACTAAAAAACCTCCGGATTAAAGGAATAAGCCTACTAACAAAGATATATAATGCATGCCTCCTTAAACAATATTTCCCGCAACTCTGGAAAGGAGCGGTGGTCATACCGATTCTCAAGCCTGGCAAGCCCCCCTCGTATCCGGTGAGCTACAGGCCTATTAGCCTCCTATCAGTATTGGCTAAACTTTTTGAGCGAATAATTTTAGCTAGTCTCATAAAACCTATAGAAGCGTTACAACCAATGCCTGAGAATCAATTAGGATTCCGCTCAGAACACACGACCTGCCACCAGCTGGTCAGAGTTACAAACGATATATAATCCGCGAAGTATCGGAAAGAAGATACCGTTCTGCTTCTCCTGGACAGCGAGAAGGCCTTTGATTCTGTTTGGCCCGCAGGCCTTATATATAAACTCAACAGCTGAAATGTACCTAACTATTTATGTCAAATTTTACTGTCATATCTTTCAAATAGATATATTCGAGTTGGACTCGAAACTTCGCTTTCGGATAAAATTGAAATAGTCGCAGGGGTCCCACGAGGGTCTATCCTCTCCCCCGTACTCTCCCCTGTACATTGCTTCTGTCTTTAGCAGAATTCCTAGAAATGTATCTATCGCTGGCTATGCTGATGACATCGCTCTGTACTCAGCTAGCGAATCGATAACTAAAGCTGTTAGAAGAGTCGAAAACGCAGCTGCTCTTACAATCAGTGAGCTCATGAAATGGAAAATTCAAGTAAATACTGCCAAAACAGAAGCAATCTTATTTACTAGCTCCAAGGCCAATCACACCTTGACTATTCGTAGCGATAAAATCACTCCTGTGAACTCTGTTAAATACTTAGGTTTACATATTGATGCCAAACTCCTGTGGCAAAAACACATAGACGAAGTTAAGCTGAAAACAAAAATTATTCTAATAAGATTATATAATCTGTTAAAATCTCCTGCGCTTAGCCAATCCCTAAAACTCATTTTATACGAAGGGTTAACCAGACCTATTATCACTTATGGTTGTCCCGCCTGGCACAACGCAGCCAAAATCCACTTGAATCATCTTCAAGTTATCCGAAATAAATTTCTCCGAATAATAGGCGATTTTGAAAGAAGGACCACTAGCGTGGAGATACACGATACGCTCGGCATGGCAACCACAGGTGAATTAAATCAATAGAATCAATGAGTCATTTAAATTTAAGCTACAATCCCATCCTAATCCCCAGTTCCAAAACATCAATATTGACAAGAAATCCAATTGGTCCCGCTGACCACCTGTTTGTTCCACCTTCCCGTATATCCCGCTTTCCCCTTCCCCTCATGCACCCATTACTTATAAGGTTTTTTAGAAGTCATTTTTCCTTATATCGGGTAATCCTGTAAAAATTCACAAATATTTGTAATAATGAAAAATTAGGTTAAACTTTGATCAAATTAGATATAAAGCCAATGGCTGGTGATTTACATCATTTATGATATTAATACTGTACATAGTGTGTATATATGACAAATGTTAATAAACAATTTTCAAGTCAAGTCAAGTCTCGGTAGTTTAACGGTCCAAAGCAACCACCCGGATAGTGGGAAGACCCGGGTTCGAATCCCGGTCGATCAATTCGAGCATTCCTATTTTTTTCAATTTATGCATATTGAATTTTCTTAATTTAAATTTTGTTCAATTAAATTTTCGATATGAGAAAAATTGAGAACGAATCATTACCACCATGTAATGGTTTCTCAGTATCCTCATACAAGGTATACTCTTCAAGTCTATCTATACAACACCTCAGGTAACTGAAATAAGAAACCGAAAAAGCCAAAACCTCGGATCATAACAACACCGGTCGAAACAAAAATACCTAATTGGAGTCTCATGGGGAGGCAAACTTAAATTTTTTAAAATCGAATTTTTCGCCCCGTGCGCGTTTATGCTATCCAATTGGGACCCCTAGAAGACACTACCGTCGATTTTGAGTCGAAAAAGTCAAATTAATTAACTTTCCGACAGGGAACGTTATTGTAATGACCCCGAAAATGAAAACTGTCAGATCGATGAAATTGTCACTTTTCTTGACGTTTGGCATCATCGTGACACGTTTTCAATGAAATGGCTGTGTGTGTGTGTGTGCGTATGTATGTACGTACCTATGTCAGCATTTTTTTGTGACACGGTTTCTCGTGAAGAGCTGGACCGATTTGAATTTTTTTTTTTTCAAAAATTACATATAGCCCTTGCGGAGAGCGGAAAGGAGTGTCAAGTCTAAAACACAATTCCTTCAATTGTCATTAACAATTTAAATGGTTTAAAACGTTGTTTTACAAAAACCGTGGGAGGTAGAGGAAAAAGTTTCCAGCGAATGTTGGTCCCCACAGGAAGATATATATTTTATGTTTCATAAGTTTTTTCCATAATTGTGCTAATTTACGAGATATCGCTTAATTAACCATTTTCATTGTTTATAACGCTGTATTTCGAGAACGATGACAGATACGAGAAAAAGTATCACACAAAAGTTGTTCCGCTCATGAAACTACATATTTCATGTTATATTATTTTTTTGTTAGGCATCATATTTTACCAGACATCGATAAACAATCGTAAAGATCGATTAAGAGTTGAATTTGCGTTAGTGATATACAACCTGACGTCATACGTGTATCGTCACAGACACACACACATTATCGGGAAGTTCTAGATGCGGCCCGTCGAAGGTCACACTCACATCCCATTTATTTAGACTGCTCCACTGGGTAAAATATTAAATTTATCGTTTTTATTGCGCCCGTAACCCCATCTCACTCCCACTCAAGTAACGCGCATAAGTCTTATCCTCATGCTCACCATGCGTTTATTCAAATATTCATCATGATCTGCTTCATAAATGAGTACGCTTAGAATTCTCAAATTTGCAAGTTTTCATTGACACTAATACGGGCTTAACCGAGGTATATTGGAGAAGAATAAATTGAGTACGCTCTGCTGAAATACCTAATCGGGAAGTTTTGTTTGTACCCTGAATGGGCCCTGTTTATCCTCTCTCTCCATATACAGGGTGTCCCGCAACTGCGCACTCTAAATTTGAGGGTGGGAAGAGGGCAAAATTTGGCGTCGAAAGTTCCTTTTCCACTTTTCTCTCCGAGACCCCCCCACCGAGTTACTCAATTTTTAAATGAGCGAATCAGAGCGTAGCTCCGCCCCCTTGACCAGTGGTTCTCCATTGAATAGTTATGAATTAGTTTTCACATGCTCCACGTCACATGTCCCATGTGTGTATGAGTATGTGTATGTGTATGTGTACATGTATATGTACACATACACATACACATACACATACACATACACATACACATACACATACACATACACATGCACATACACATACTCATACGCATGTGGGAGAAACCTAACTGCCGAAACCAAGGGTGCCAAGGGTGGTCTCCCTGTAACAGCCTATGAAGCAAACATGAACAGTGATGATAACACAATTGTATTCCACGCGGACAACCCCCAAAAGGGAAATTCCGCCGTCGGTTCCGATCAGGTGAAAGCCCTGGTGGCCGGCGCTGGCTCCTCGGATTGTGGGAAGAGCCGACCATTACTTGATTGTCCCCGGGTGACCCACTTGGCCCCAAATGCTGCAAGTGGATTACAACCTACGATGAAGACGACATGGGATCAGCAGGAAAATGATCTGGCAAGACTGGTGAATTTGCTTACCGATAAAAATCGAAGAATGATCAACGAAGAGATCCGAAATCTTGCTCGGAAGAACCAAACATCCGCGAAGCGGATAAGAGCCATGACGGGAAGTGGAGGATTCAAAACACCCTTGCCAGCAGCGGCATGGCTGACACCACCAGGTGCCAGATTGTTCCAGACAAATCAACGGAGCGGCCATGATCCCATCGAAAGACCCGGAACATCCCAAGCTACGCCAACAAGACGGGATAAAAGAAAGGAGAGAACGCCGCCCAATGACACAGCAGGAAAGAAGCTCAAAAGTGCTCTAACAGTACCCACGAATGTGGAGGAGCTGGTGAGTAATGAGACTTCATCAAGTGGAAACAGGGCCACGGACGAAGTATTCAGTCCGGAGATGGAAGATGATGAAAGTGTTTGGGAGAAGAGCAAGAGACGAAGGAAAAAACGGTGGCCGTCCCAAAACCCCCAGGAGTTACGCAGAGTAAACCTAAGCCGAAGAAGAAAACAGCTATCCGACCGGATGCGCTGATTATTCGTCCGACCGGTACGGAGATGTACTCGGAAATTTTGGGCCGAATAAAGAAAGACCAGAGTGTCTATGCGGCTAGCGCATGCGTGGACAAAATACGCAAAACAGCCGCAGGAGATGTTTTGTTAATTCTTGCCAGAGGAAAGAAAGAGCAAACCATTGAGCTGGAGAAGGCCATGGTTGGAGCCCTCAAAAATGACGCAAAAGTCCACAATAAAGGACCACAAGAAGAACTGGAAATAAGAGACCTCGATGAGGTCACAACCAAAGAGGATATCCTCGATGCCTTGAGAAGAGCTGACGGCGAGGACAGTGACGCCCCACTGAGTGCCATCAGGAGCCTTCGGAAGTCATACAGAGGAACACAAATAGCTACAGTAATACTTCCTACAGCTACGGCAAGGAACGTATTAAGCAAGGGCAGTAAAATACGAATAAGCCTAGAATATGCCCGTATTGTGTTAAGGCCCATGAAGTGCTTCAAGTGTTGGCAGTACGAGCATCTTGCCGTTAATTGCAAGAGCTCCATTGACCCATCAGACCTGTGTTATAAATGCGGCGAAAAAGGACACAGAAGCTCCGATTGTAAAGCGTCTCCGAAATGCGTTTTATGCGTAGAACTGGAGCCCACGAAAGACCATGCCCATGTAAGTGGTAGCATCAAATGTCCAGTCTACCAAGGTGCACTCCAGAAGATCCGTGCACAGTCATAGTGCGAGTGTTACAGGTGAACCTTGCTCACTGCGCAACAGCACACGATCTGCTGACGCAGACGGTTCGAGACCTGAAGATTGATGTTTCCGTCATTTCCGAACCCTACAGGCATCTACATTCCCAAAACTGGGTGACCGATACTAGCAAAAAAGCTGTCATTCGGTCCTGCGGTGGTTTACCGTTTGAAGCATACGACGGTGTCGAACAGTCTGGATTTGTTGTGGCCAAGGTGAATTGTATCTATTTCTATAGCTGCTATGCACCACCAAGCCTTTGTTATGAAGACTTCACAGCATTCCTAGCTAGACTCGTGATCGATGGGAAACAGCATTTCCCGGTGGCCATTGCGGGAGATTTCAATTGCTGGGCAGTCAAGTGGGGTAGCAAGGAGACGAATCAGCGAGAACGTGCTTTACTAGAAGCCTTCTCGACTTTAGATGTCGTTCTATTGAACGATGGAAATGAACCAACATTTCGCAGAGGACAAGCGAGCTCAATTATAGATCTCACCTTTGTCAGCAGTAGCTTGCTCAAAGGAAATTGTACATGGGAGGTATCTGAGATCTATACTGCCAGTGATCATAGAGCGGTACTTTGGGAGGTGTCTGTTGACCGGAGGTCCGCGCCCACATCAGAAAGAACAAACGGAGTCGGCTGGAATGTAAGAAGATTCGACATTACCACCTTCCTTTTAGCACTGAAGACTGACCCCATAAACGGTAGCAATACCACAGAAAAAGTAGACGCAGTCATGCGGAGAGTCACCGACGCCTGCGATGCCACTATGTCCAGGAAATTTAGTGGAAACCGACGGCCACCGGTGTATTGGTGGAGCGATGAAATCGCGACCCTCCGCAAGGAATGTTTCGCAGCGAGAAGATCCTGGCAACGCGCAAGGAAGAAGTCCAATCCTGAAAACCTGGAAGTGAAGTTTAAAGCCGCCAAGCGTAAACTCACCAAGGCCATAAAGCTTCGCAAACGAGACTGTTGAAACGAGCTTTTGGAGGAAGTGGATAAGAATCCTTGGAGCAGACCGTACAAGGTGGTTATGGCGCGACTTAAGAGTCAACCGATGCCATCACCGACCTGCCCTGAGCTCCTGGAGAGGATTGTAGCTGTCTTATTTCCTCAACAAACGAATATTACTGGGACGTATGTGAAGAATGGTATCAACAAGAAATTCCACCGATTACAGCTGATGAACTATTGCAGGCCTGTCGTAGAGTGGGCAACAACAAGGCCGCTGGTCTCGATGGTGTGCCAAACATAGCACTGGAGGCCGCCATTAATGCAGCACCTGGAATCTTTCTCGATATGTACAATGCTTGCATTCAGGAAGGTATCTTCCCCAGCAGATGGAAGCAACAGCTTCCTAAGGGAAAAAAGCCTCCGGACGAACCGTCATCATATCGTCCACTCTGTATGCTGGATACTGCGGGCAAGATCCTGGAGCGCATTATACATCAGAGAATTGAGGCAGTGGTGGAACCCCTATTGGCCGAAGCCCAATACGGCTTCAGACGACGACGATCTACGTTGGATGCTATAGACGTGGTGGTGAAAACAGCGAAGAGAGCGATTGAGGGCGGACGATGGAAAGGAGGTACGAAACAATACTGTTTGGTTGTTACTCTGGACGTCAAGAACGCTTTCAACTAGGTAGAGTGGGATTCTATTTTGGCGGCATATCTCCAAAAGATGGTAGGTAACTACTTCACCGACAGAGTTCTCAAGTATGACACAGCAGTAGGCCCCAAAACATATAAGGTGACTGGGGGTGTACCTCAAGGCTCAGTGTTGGGGCCCCTTCTGTGGAATATCGTGTACGACGAATTGTTGAAACTGGCACTGCCGACGGGGGCAAAGCTCGTGGCGTTTGCAGATGACGTGGCTATAACCATCGTGGAAAAACATCTATTCACGCTTCAGCTCATTTTCGATAATGTTTTTGACAAGATACGGAAATTAATGGACTCGATTGGTCTACAGCTTGCAGAGCATAAGACTGAGGCACTACTCATCACGAGCCGAAAGAAATTGGAGACAATCACGCTGCAAGTCGGCGAGCACAAAATAACTTCCCAGCCCTGTATACGGTACTTAGGAATTATGATTGATGCCCGGCTCAGTTTTAGACAACAAGCCCAACATGCAAGCAGTAAGGCGGGTGCAGTGAGGACTGCCCTTGCAAGACTCATGCCGAACATTGGAGGGCCAAAACAGAGGAGAAGACTTTTGTTATCATCAGTTGTCACATCGGTATTAACATATGGTATCCCCATATGGACAGATGCCCTACGAAGTCAAGCAGCACGACGGCAAGTTGTTCCAGTCTACAGGCTGAGTGCCCTGAGGGTGGCTGGCGCATATCGGACAGTATCCAACGAAGCAATGTGCGTCATTGCTGGGATCATACCTATCGAAGTTCTAGCGGAGGAGCGTAGGCGACTCTACACACGCAAAACATCAACTAAGTTGAGCCCAGTAGAACTGAGGAGAGAAGAACGTAACCACAGCATCCAGCGATGGCAGCTACAGTGGGACGCCTCGAGCAAAGGCCGGTGGACTCATCGACTTATTCCGGAGTTGAATTTCCATTAATTCCATTAATGTTGGAAATCTTGTGGAAATTATGCTGTCATCAGAGGCAGCATGGAACGCGACAAGCGACATCGCAATGGAGGTTCTGCAGGAGCTGCGCCGCGAGGAGCAGCTTCGGAAAAACCCAGAGTAAATGGAGGATCTTCTTACCGTGAACGACCGGAAAGGATTCGCTACTGAGGAAGCCGCGGCTGTCGTCCCCTACGCAACGAAGTATTGCTCCGCAGATGTTCCGTCGTGATTTGGGGATACTGGGATATAGAAGGTTGTCCTTCTACTAGTGTAGGCCAAGGGGTATTGTCCCTTGTTTTTGTTTTTTTTTTCTGTATTTGTACTTTTAATTTGTCAGTTTTTTTTTGGTTTGTTTTCAATAAAGATTTAAAAAAAAAGGGAGGAAAGAGAAAGAAGGAAGCGTGAGGAAGGAGGTTGGCTTCCTTCTTTCTCTTTTTTCTTTAAAAAAAAAAAAAAAAACAAAAACACATACTCATACACATACTCATACACATACTCATACACATACTCATACACATACTCATACACATACTCATACACATACTCATACACATACTCATACACATACTCATACACATACTCATACACATACTCATACACATACTCATACACATACTCATACACATACTCATACACATACTCATACACATACTCATACACATACTCATACACATACTCATACACATACTCATACACATACTCATACACATACTCATACACATACTCATACACATACTCATACACATACTCATACACATACTCATACACATACTCATACACATACTCATACACATACTCATACACATACTCATACACATACTCATACACATACTCATACACATACTCATACACATACTCATACACATACTCATACACATACTCATACACATACTCATACACATACTCATACACATACTCATACACATACTCATACACATACTCATACACATACTCATACACATACTCATACACATACTCATACACATACTCATACACATACTCATACACATACTCATACACATACTCATACACATACTCATACACATACTCATACACATACTCATACACATACTCATACACATACTCATACACATACTCATACACATACTCATACACATACTCATACACATACTCATACACATACTCATACACATACTCATACATGGGAGAAACCTAACTCCCGAAACCAAGGGTGCCAAGGGTGGGCTCCCTATAACAGCCCATGAAGCAAACATGAACAGCGATGATAAAACAATATTATCCCACGCGGACAACCCCCAAAAGGGAAATTCCGCCGTCGGTTGCTACCAGGTGAAAGCCCTGATGGCCGGGGCTGGCTCCTCGGATTGTGGGAAGAGCCAACCATCACTGGATTGTCCCCGGGTGGCCCACTTGGCCCCAAATGTTACAAGTGGATTCCAAAGTATTGGAAAATCAGCATGGGATCAGCAGGAAAACGATCTGGCAACGCTGGTGAACCTCCTCACGGATAAAAATCGGCGAACCATCAACGAAGAGATCCGGAGTCTAGCTAGAAAGATCCAAATATCGACCAAGCGGAAAAGAACCATGACGGAAACCGGAAGATCGGACTCGCGGTTGCCAGCAGCGGCATGGCTCACCCCCCCCCCCGGGTCCTAGATTGTTGCAGGTGAACCGAGGAAGCGGCCATAATGCCATGGAAAAACCGGGAACATCCCATGAAACGCCGACCAGACGAGAGAAAAGAAAGGAAAGAACTCCGCCCGATGACATCGCGGGCAAAAAGCACAAGAGTACCGAAGATGAGGCATCAGCGACACCGCCTATTCATATGGAGGAGCTGATGAGAAATGGGACCCGGTCAGATGGAAACAGGGCCAAAGAGCAAACCTCGAATTCTGCTACAGAAGACGATGGAAATGCTTGGGAGAAAGCCAAGAGACGGAGGAAAAAACAGAATCCGTCCCAAAATCTTCCAGGAGCTACGCAGAATCAACCACGGTCGAAAAAGAAAGCAGCAATCCGACCTGATGCACTAATTATTCGCCCGACGGGGAAAGATACGTACTCGGAAATATTGGGACGAATAAAGAAGACCAAGGTGATTATGCGGCTAGCTCATGCGTGGAAAAAAGCCGTAAAACAGCTTCCGGAGACGTTCTCTTAATCCTTGCGAGAGGAAAGAAGGACGAAGGTGTTGAGTTAGAGAAGGCATTAGCTGGAGCCCTCCAAAACGAAGCGAAGGTGTTTAATAAGGGACCTCAACAGGAACTCGAAATCAAAGACCTCGATGACGTCGCTACGAAAGAAGACATACTCGATGCCCTGAGAAAAGCTGACGGCACGGACAGTGATATTTCACTGGGTGCCATCAAGTCTCTTCGCAAGGCTTACAGAGGGACACAATCGGCAACGGTGGTACTCCCTGCCGCTACTGCAGGAAATATACTGAGTAAAGGCAGCAAAATACGAATAAGCCTGGTATATGCGCGCATCGTGGCGGTGGTAAGGCCGCTAAAGTGCTTCAAGTGCTGGCACTACGAGCATCTTGCTGTTAATTGCAAGAGCCCCATTGACCGATCAGACCTGTGCTATAAATGCAGCCAACAGGGGCACAAAAGCTCTGACTCTGAAGCGTCTCCGAAATGCGTTTTATGCGTAGAACTGGTGCCCACGAAAGACCATGCCCATGTAAGTGGTAGCATCAAATGTCCAGTCTACCAAGGTGCACTCCAGAAGATCCGTGCACAGTCATAGTGCGAGTGTTACAGGTGAACCTTGCTCACTGCGCAACAGCACACGATCTGCTGATGCAGACGGTTCGAGACCTGAAGATTGATGTTTCCGTCATTCCCGAACCCTACAGGCATCTACATTCCCAAAACTGGGTGACCAGCAAAAAAGCTGTCATTTGGTCCTACGGTGGTTTACCGTTTGAAGCATACGACGGTGTCGAACAGTCTGGATTTGTTGTGGCCAAGGTGAATTGTATCTATTTCTATAGCTGCTATGCACCACCAAGCCTTTGTTATGAAGACTTCACAGCATTCCTAGCTAGACTCGTGATCGATGCGAAACAGCATTTCCCGGTGGCCATTGCGGGAGATTTCAATTGCTGGGCAGTCAAGTGGGGTAGCAAGGAGACGAATCAGCGGGAACGTGCTTTACTAGAAGCCTTCTCGACTTTAGATGTCGTTCTATTGAACGATGGAAATGAACCAACATTTCGCAGAGGACAAGCGAGCTCAATTATAGATCTCACCTTTGTCAGCAGTAGCCTGCTCAAAGGAAATTGTACATGGGAGGTATCTGAGATCTATACTGCCAGTGATCATAGAGCGGTACTTTGGGAGGTGTCTGTTGACCGGAGGTCCGCGCCCACATCAGAAAGAACAAACGGAGTCGGCTGGAATGTAAGAAGATTCGACATTACCACCTTCCTTTTAGCACTGAAGACTGACCCCATAAACGGTAGCAATACCACAGAAAAAGTAGACGCAGTCATGCGGAGAGTCACCGGCGCCTGCGATGCCACTATGTCCAGGAAATTTAGTGGAAACCGACGGCCACCGGTGTATTGGTGGAGCGATGAAATCGCGACCCTCCGCAAGGAATGTTTCGCAGCGAGAAGATCCTGGCAACGCGCAAGGAAGAAGTTCAATCCTGAAAACCTGGAAGTGAAGTTTAAAGCCGCCAAGCGTAAACTCACCAAGGCCATAAAGCTTCGCAAACGAGACTGTTGAAACGAGCTTTTGGAGGAAGTGGATAAGGATCCTTGGAGCAGACCGTACAAGGTGGTTATGGCGCGACTTAAGAGTCAACCGATGCCATCACCGACCTGCCCTGAGCTCCTGGAGAGGATTGTAGCTGTCTTATTTCCTCAACAAACGAATATTACTGGGACGTATGTGAAGAATGGTATCAACAACGAAATTCCACCGATTACAGCTGGTGAACTATTGCAGGCCTGTAGTATAGTGGGCAACAACAAGGCCCGCGGTCTCGATGGTGTGCCAAACATAGCGCTGGAGGCAGCCATTAATGCAGCACCTGAATTCTTCTAGACATGTACAATGCTTGCATTCAGGAAGGTATCCTGCTCAACCGATGGAAGCAACAGAGACTCGTACTTCTTTCTAAGGGGAAAAAACCACCGGATGAGCCGTCATCATATCGTCCACTCTGTATGCTGGATACGGTAGGCAAGATCCTGGAGCGCATAATACACCTGACAATTGAGGCAGTGGTGGAACCCCTATCGGCCGAAGCTCAATACAGCTTCAGACGATGACGATCTCCGTTGGATGCTATAGATCGTGTGGTCCAAACAGCCAAGAAAGCAATTGAGGGCGGGCGATGGAAAGGAGGTACGAAACAATATTGTTTGGATGTTACTCTGCACATCAAGAATGTCTTCAACTCAGTACGGTGGGATTCCATCCTGGCGGTATTGTCGAAGCTACTAGTAGTGGCACATTTGTAAAAGATGGTAAGGACTTAGTTCAGCGACAGAGTCCTTAGATATGACACAAAGTAGGTCCTAAAACATATAAGGTTACTGGGGGTATACCCCAAGGCTCAGTATTGGGTCCTCTTTTGTGGCATATCGTGTATGGCCCAGCGGGGGCCAAACTAGTAGCTTTTGCAGATGACGGAGCCATAATCATCGTGGGCAAACACCTTTTCGCGCTCCAGCTCATTTTCGAGAATGTTTTCAACCAGATACGGCAATGGATGGACACGATAGGTTTACAACTTGCGAAGCATAAGACCGAAGCACTTCTTATCACAAGCCGAAAGCAATTGGAGACAATGACGCTGTAAGTCGGCCAGCACGAAATAACCTCCCAGCTCCCTTGATGCCCGACTTAGTTTTAGACAGCAAGCTCAACATGCAACCAGTAAGGCAGGAGCGGTTTAGACTGCCCTTGCAAGACTGATGCCAAACAGTGGAGGGCCAAAACAGAGGACTAGGCTCCTCCTATCATCAGTTGTTACGTCGGTATTAACATATGGTATTCCTATATGGAGTGATGCATTACGAAGCCAAGCATCTCGGCGGCAACTTGTTCCAGTCTACAGGCTGAGTGCCCTTAGAGTGGTTAGTGCGTACCGCACAGTATCTAACGACGCTGTTTGTGTCATTGCTAGGATGCTACCTATCGAAGGTCTAGCGGAGGAGCGTCGGTGTCTCTAGACCCGCAGAAGATCAATCAACCTGAGCCAGGCGAGACTGAGAACGCAAGAACGCAATCACAGCATTGAGCGATGGCAACTACTGTGGGACGCCTCAAGTGAAAGCCGGTGGACTCATCGAGTAATACTGAAGCTGGATGTTTGGCTTGACCGAGCACAGGGGCAAGTTAACTATTATCAAACCCGGATGCTCTCAGGACACGGATGGTTTCGGGAATATTTTCACAAATTCAAGCATGAAGATTCCCCGAATTGCCCAAAGTGTCATAGAATACATGAAAATGCGGAACATGTTTTCTTTGCATGTCCGCGTTTCAACTTGCAACGATGTATATGGGAAACTACTACAGGTAAATCCATAAACGTTGAAAATCTTGTGAAAGTCATGCTGTCATCAGAGGCAGCATGGAAGGCGATAAGCGTGTCTGCAATGGAGATGTGCCGCGAGGAGCAGCTACGGAGAAATCCAGAGTAAACAGAGGATGGTCTTGCCGTGGAAAACCGGAAAGGATTTTCTATTGAAGAAGCCGCGGCTATCGTCCCCTACACAATGAAGTATTGGTTCGCAGATGTTCCCTCGTGGTCTGGAGACACAGAAACTGTATTGCATGTGCTAAGGGGCATTGTCCATTGCACTTTATATTTTTATTTGTTAATTTTCGTAAGCATGAAAACACGTGGGTCAATTTAAGGCAAAAAAAATAATTGAACTTTGAAGAGGATTGAGCTTATATCAATTATTTCCAATTTTGCTGAAGGGATTTCATGTTTTCCGCTATTTTTTGCTTTTTTCCAGCCAATGTAAAGATCGTAAGAAAATTGAGCAGCTCGACAACGACTCCAATGACTGATTCTGTGAATGAAATATGTGAACCACAATGTACGATTCTCATATAAACATAAAAAACTTTTCGTACAGAAATTACGAAGTGAAACGGAAAAAACCTGGAACATTCGATGAAAATCTGCCTTCATGACGATTGTTATGATTCAGGTCGAGTCTGTACGGAACTGTTGGTGAAGTCTACGCAGCGGAACATTAAAACTACGGAACTTTTCATGAATATTTTCCAATTCCGCCATTTTTTTTAAGGGGGGATTTTTACGGAACTTTTTCGTAATTTTTATTAACTTTCCGATTTAGGGAAATGCCCCCAAAAATGAAAAATCGATTTTTCGTCAGATCTTTTTGTTTCAAGGCATCTCTAATGCATTTCGACTATTTAAAACAGAAAGTCTGTTTGTGTGTGTGTGTGTGGCGATGTATGTATGTGGTCAAACATTTTGGTCTACGATTTCTTGTGAACGAATCATTTGATCAAACTTGTTGATGACTCCAACAGAAGAGTTTCATGTAACTCAGACCGGATTAGATTTTGGATGGAATTGGTCCAGTACATATATTGTTATTAACAATGTCAATTGTTTAAAATATTCTACTGCATGAACTATTAGAGTTAGGGCAAAATTCATATAAGAAAAGTTGTTCCACATACAAAAATACGTATTTTATGTAAAATAACTTTTTCCGATAATTTGCATAATTAAGGAGCTATGGCCGTCTCAACAACTATGTATGTAACAAGTGGTGTGCAAATGTGTGTGCCCCGTACGGGGCACAAACAAAATTTCCCGATTTGATATTCCAGCACAGCATAAGAACCCAACCATGGTAATGAGCAAACCCAACAGTGATATCAATCATTGAACTTGCGACTAATAATTACTGCACGCGATCGATTTAGTTTGATTTTTAAGCCCCATGAAAATGTTCAACTGGAATTCGTCCGCCTAGTTACCCTCGCTATCTCTGTACTTTCCCGCTCTTTGACACCCTTCCCCCAGTTGTCGACATATTCATTCGCCAACTATATTCCAGTTCAACCCGCGATATGTTCTAACCTATATTGAAAAAAGTCATACTGAATGTGCATTTTTGTATAAGGAACAACCCGGGTGATATCCATTGTTCCCGTATTTCAAATTGCTCAGACAACCATACCTCCGTAATTATGCAAATTATGGAAAAAAGCCATTCCACATAAAAGGTGTATTTTCATATCAGGAATAATTCTCTTTTGGGAAGTTTCCCGATAACTTTAATATTTTACCCAGTGGAACAGTATAAACAATTAAAATAGTTGATAACATTGCATATACTGCACGAATCCCATCCAAAGTGTAATCCGCTTGATTTTGCACGGAAACGCTTCGATTGGCACCGTCATGACAGCGCTGTGTTCATTCGTTCACTGATTACAGGCATAATTGTTGAGTCGGTCATACCTCTTTAATTATGCAGATTATCGAAAAAAGTCATTCTACATAAAATACGTATTTTTATAGGGGGAACAACTCTTCTTATATAAATTTTACGCTGACTCTACTAGTTTATGCAGTAGAACATTATAAACAATTGAAATTGGTAATAACAATATGTATACTGCACCCATTTCATCCAAAATCTAATCAGCTCTAACTTACATGGAAACGCTTCGATTCCGACCTCAATAATCTCGATGGCAGGATTCGTTCGTGAGAAACTTAGGATCAAAATTCGGCGACACACGTACATACACACACACACCCACACACATACTTCGACTCAGAATTTCTTGGGTGTCATTTTAGTATACTTAAAACAATAGTCACAGGACGAAACACAAAACTTCGATTTCGGGGTGATTATTATAACTTCCCGAAACTCGGGAAGTTAATAATTAGAATTTGGTTTTTTAGGTTTCAACTTTTCCATCAATTCCTAAATTCCTGAAGAAGAAAATGGAAAACAAAAATACGAAATTGTTCATGTTGTTTGCGATCAAGCCACAATTCCGATTCCTTTGGCGCCAAAATTTGATGATGGTTTCCTATAGTAATTCACCTCAGGAATTTGAGAAGATTAACGAAAAAATCCACCTCGATTGGTTAACAAAATATAGTACATTGAAAATTTAGAAGAAAAACGCAACCGGGTATTGGGTCCCGAGGAGGGAAGGGGTCCAAGGCGGCCACCAGTCTGAAATGTATATTACCACAACCAAGTATGGGGCTCCAAGGGGGAAAGGTCCGAGCAGGTCACCTCCCCGAAATGTGTTATTTTAGTTTCGAGAAATTTTAGGGAGAGAAATTTTGTATTTTGAAAGATTGATGTATGAGAAAAATTGAACTGTTCATATCTCTTAACCTATGAATGATAGATTTTTCCAATTATTTTTCTTGAACCCTCGAGACGAAATACTACAGGAAACCGTCATCAAACTTGGCACCAAAAGAATCGGAATTTTCCCCAATTTTGCAAAATGCTGCATTGAATAATAACTAATTGCTCCCAAATTGCATCAAATTACTATCTGAAAACTTATGAAAAGAAAATTAAAAAAAAACACTGAATTTTCTTCCAACTGTATAGTGCCCACACAATTTCACAGTCTCTATAGCTGAACCCGAAAAAGGGGTTTAGTAAGCTTCCTTATATCCGGATCTGACAAATAGGTTTCGGGCATTTCTAGATAGATGATATAGTACATTTCGACACAAGTGCGGAAAAAACTTGGCGACTGTGACTCGCCTTCGACTCGTCTTGCAAGACAGGAGGCAGAAAAGTCACTTCCGCACGTGTCTCGAACAATATTTATCAATACAATGTGCGTGGGCAGGGTTTTTCGCACGCGAAGCGTGCGGAAAGCGTTGCCTTACGCACAGTGTGTCAAAAAATATCAATCCACATGATTTTTTTTATAGCAGTAGAAACCGCAACGAACTCAACGAAGTGGCCACTTGCTTGACGAACCATGGTTGGTTCGCTCTTGTTTCAGTGTAAGTGGCTCTGAAATATGCGTCGCCATGTTTCTCTTTACGCGGGCTCATATTTTAAATTCAAAAAATTTACAATTTCATTTTTCCAATTCTAATATTCAATTACAAGTTGGAAATATTTTTCAAATTCAAATTTAATTCGAATTCAAATTCCAATGCAAAAATTTCATATCTACTTTTTAAATTCAATTAAAAAAAAATTAAAATCAAATTTTATGACGAATATTAAAAATCAAAATATTCCAAACTCCAAATCATTTAAATAAGAAAAAAGTTCATTTGAAAAGTGAATCAAGATCCCGGCCGCTTGCGGCCGGGGTGATGCTAGTAAATCGAAATTTAAGAGAACCAAATCCCGTCAATCCCAGTCGGGATTCGAACCCGAGACTCCCAGTATCGCGCCGGCCCCTTTTGCACTAACCTACCGGCACACAGAGACTTTCCATTCTCAAATTCGATCAGTGCCACCGCCTCACCGTCCTCGAGGCATTTTCTAAATTAAATTGAAGATAAATCGAATATTTTTATATTCCCTCATCGTTAGCAGCGATTCATGCCTTTTTCACACATCTACCACATCCTTACTTACTTGCAATAAGTTAGTTATTTTTTCTCTACACTAGAAATTTTCTAGAAATTGTTTACATAGGAAAACAATGTTTGCCGGGTCAGCTAGTATTTATATATATGAATGTATATGTGTAGAGAGTGAAAGAGGAACCGAGAGTAATGTAAACTAAATGGTACTGCAGTATGAACTGGTGGAATAAAGGTGTGTTGGCCCCCGTTGGGAACACAAACAAAACTTTCCGATTTGTAATTCCTTTTTGCCATTCCTGCATTTCCCAACACATCAGTTAAATGTTTAAAGACTGCTTTCAGAAACCACTAGTGTTGATACATCAGTGTGACTCGTGAGGTTCACAATAGCCGCCAATAGGGGTGCGATGGCTCGACGATTGAAGCCGTCATACTTCCTTAAGTATAACAATTATGGAAAAAAGGCATAACATTAAATATGCACTTCCGCTTACAGAACAAGTTCTGCTGGATACTTTTTGCCGTATCTAGTACCGTTTTTGGAATAGAGCGTTATAAACAATTCAATTGCTAATAACAAACAAACTGCTCGGTTAATTTAAACCAAAAACTAATCCGAGCAAGTTCCATGAAGATACTCCGAATGAGGAGTGTCTCGATAACCCAGATCGGTCGACCCGTTCGTGAGACATCGTTAACAGAAAATTCTAATTCCACACATACAAACATACACACACACACACTCACAGACAGTTGTTCAGCATTCGACGGGAAGAATTTTGGTATACTTAAAACACCAGTTACGAGGCGAAAAACAATCGATTTAGGGGTCATTACGAAAACTTCCCAAAAAGCCCGGAAGTTCAAAAATCGATTTAGGAGACATTACGATAACTTCTCGAAAAATCGGGGAGTTTGAAATAAATCGCCACGTGACACGGGCCAGTACTTCACGTCTCACAACGGCTCAGATTTGTTTTTACTTGGGGAAAGAAATCATTTTAAACTAGGGGGAGGGGGATAAAATACCGAATTTTATTGAAATTTATTCACGAGTCTAAGGTATCTCCACTTATGTTAGTTGATTGAACCCAAGCTCAATCAAAGGAGCGGGGATATTGCGTCGGAAAAACAAATGAAACCGTCCTCTTGTTTGAATTCTTTTCTTGATAATTTAAAGTTTCGCAGAAAAGTTCATTAACTGCGAATTGAGCTCTCGGAAATAAGTCAATTCAACAGAATTGAAACAAAAAATTTTTAGTTTTTTTGGATAGCATGGAGAATGCACAGGATACCTCAAGGTGTGAAACCGGGCCAGTAATTGGTAGAAACATGTTTCGTCACTTTTGGTAAAATTGCAAATTATTAATAATAGATAATCAATTAACCATTGACTTGTTATCATTTTCATTCGCATGCTTCCTTTCCATACCGTAAATTGTCGAAAAAAAGTTTTCTATCGAGCTTATTTGCTCCTACCAAAGGTTGGTCATTGACAAGTTCGCGTCACGTGAGCTAACAAATATGGAACGAAATATTCTTCCGAATACAGGAAATCGTTTATATTAAAGAATATATTTTTAGCAGTGAAAAACATAATTTTAGAAATTAAATCAATGAAAAATATTATGACAATAGTAAGCTCAAATCAAATTGAAAAGAAAAATCAAAATGACTGTGTTATGGCATTCACAATCGTTATTTTTATTTACAGATGGCTAGTGCATGTTTGGCATTTCTCATCAGATATCCTCTGGCTTCCGTTTTCTATGACGTTTAATAATGGAACGATAATTGAAGACTGATAAATTTCCGATATCAACACACAAAGACCTACCTGAAGAATCCCAACATACGAGAATCTACCAGACTCCATGAAATTGGTATTATACTAAGCAGTAAAGTCTGAATAATTAATTGCAAATGCCACATTCATTATTATAGTTATATCCTTACAATGTAAAAATTCGAAAATAATATTTCAATAATAAATGAGTACGTCACACTCTACCATTTATAACACTTGTTTTTATGGGGAGTACACCTTCAGGGGAACCAGGTGTACTCGCAACCTACTCCATAATCCCCATCCCTAACTCCTAACTTCTATCCTTTTAATGGGGCGCCAGGTGAATCTTTCGGTTCTCAGGTATCACCACATTGAGCTCATCTCAGGCTTGCGCCCGTTGGATGAGAGATAATATCCTAATCTCCTAACTAATCTGTACTTGCGGACTCTTGGACCAGGTCTGCTCTGGCGCATTGACCGTGCTCTAGTCTCGGTTATTTGTTAACCCAGCTCCGTCACTGGGTGGGCTGGGACATCGCGATCCCTAATCCCACGGGTCTCTATTCTACTAGGATGGGTTCATGGATGCAGGGGTTATCTATGCCTCAACCGCTCAGTATGTAGGTTTGGTAGAGAGGGCGGGGTTCCGGTGGTCCTCTTACTAGGTCTTACCTCTACCTATTCGCGTCATAATTACCGCGTTTTAAGATACCTCTTCGGAGGACTCGTACTCACGTGATAAGGTGTTTCTAGCTGATGATGGGGCGATAGCCTTCGGGCGGCCTCATGGCTCAGCCGCTCTCGGTTACGTTATTTTCTGGGGTTCACACCGAGGTCCAAGGACACTCGGGGGCCGCCATTAAGCTACACGATACAGAGACAGGCAACCAGGTGATATCCTCCGGTGGAAATCCGAATGACGCACAAAGGAGTGATGTTCAACTCTAATCATCATTGGGTCGTTCTCGTCGTGCTCACATCATGGTCTCGTTTCACTCGGGTCCACTACACTGCATGCTCTCACTCGAGCCACGGCGCACAACCAACTCTCTCGGAGGCCCAGACTCGACTCTCCTCCTTGACTCTGTCACTTCCATCCTGGGAAGCGAGGCGGCGCTTACGTCGTCACACATTCAGTCTGATTCCTCGTTGGCTTAGGCGAGGGAAAGGACTGGGGGATTTTCTTCGGGCTGCCGAACCCTTAACTTAACCCGGGTACCCTCGGTGGCGAGTTACCGAATCCCCCAAGGCATCCCATATTCCGGCATCCCCTGTATGCGAAGGCGCGGAGTGTCAATCCGTCTTATTCTGCAGCTCTCTCTCTCTCTCTCACAGATTCAGGTCTGGTCTACTTCGTCTTCGCCACTCGCACCCCGGTTCCTCCAGTTCTCGACTGGAGCCTGGTTATTGTGGTGCTGGGCTTGCTCTGCAGATTCCCTTGCCTAAGTCCTCATCCTCTGGGTGGTCAGGGATCCTGAATGTCCTGTCCTCTCCTCTCCTCTTATCCTAATTCTAAGGGGCGGAATTATTTTACGTCACAAATTGTTATATTGATGTGAGTCGATTCTAAATCCATTGAAGAATTTTAGCACAGAGACGTTTTATGGCTGTTTCGACGAAAATAGCCATTTTGTAACTTGGCAATGCAGTCTTATGTTTATTCGCTGTACTGACTTTTCGGATCAATTTCTTTTAGATTTTCAAGGAATTGTATTATTGGAACTCATGTTTTCGAGGTAGCCGAATACGCTAGTCATGAATGGTGAATGTGGTATTTTTTCTGCGAATAACAACTTAATTGTTAATAAGGTGAGTGTTGGAAAACGGCCGGAGTTATGAAAACTATTTGGTACAAAAAATATTGCTTTTTGAAAACCAAGTCAATTTTTGATTTGCTGATACTTGGCTTCCTAAGTTCAAATCCCCGACAGGGCGAGAATTTTTTTGGAATGCCTGATGAGTGGGAGGTTGCTCATAGAGTACCCACCTGTACCGACATAGGTTTTCCGTGGTTTCCGGTGTCTTATCATGCGAATGCGGTGTAGCGTATGGTCCACAAGGCTACATATGCATAATGTATCAAAGGCGTTAGAGATAAAAAAAATCCATTTGGATTTTTCAGTTCTTCCCATTTGTTCACATTTAGTCACATTTGGTCGCATTTAGCCGACAATTTTTGCTTGGCGCAAGCCGAAAAACGTGGAATGTGGGCCGTTATCGATATCGTGTAATCCTACATAACTTACCCCTCGTTTGTCACTCTCCTAGAGTGTACAAATAGCAGACCTTGCCCACCCGTAGGGTTAGTCAAGGAAGGATCCAACTATTCGTTGAATATAACCCATTTCGGATTTTATCTGAGAAGAATCTCAAGCCCCATTCATTTAACAATATAATTAACCCACTTTTCCACGACCCCGCCATCAGATCTCTAAACAAACTTTAGAAACTTAGGGAGGATTGAACCAGCGTAAGCACGAATTCATTGCTGTCGAAGTTTTTGATGGTGTCTCACGATATCAACGTATTCTAATGTGTTTTCGAAAGTCATTTTACTACAACTTCGAAAACGGTTTGATTATCAAGTAATGAATTGCTATTGCGATCATATTTTCACAATTTCGGATTCCTTTAATATGGAGCCAAATTTTCTTACAGAGAATGAATACTGAACGGCCTCTAATGGAGAAGGCAAGAGTATTGGTTCCGTAAGGATTTACTCATCATGATCAGAAAGGATTTATATGGATAGATAACAGAAATTATAGAAACGCAATATACTTGAATCAACGTCAACCACTGAAGTCCTAATGAATAAAATTTGGTTAACACATAATAATTATGTGTTAACCAATCATCATTCCAATATGTAGATTTCATACTGAGCTCAGTTTCCTGCACTGCCTACCGCCGAATTTTTTCTCTCTTTTCTGCTTCTGAGCATAGTGGGAGATACTTCAAAAACTCCTTGTGCAAAATGCGAGCGAATAAACAACTTAAAATTGGTCCACTGCAATGCCTGCGACAAAAACTTTCATCCTCTCTGTATGAAAACGGAGGTTTTCACAAATGAAAATGGATCCAATATACGAATGTGTCAACCATGCTACTCAACCAAGAGTATGTCATCCCCACTCCCTAAGATACGCACCCGGCATGGTTCAGCCAGCTCAATTAGCTCCAGCTCATCGGATAGTATTATGCTAAGTTGTGTGGACAATCCTCAGACTGTGCTAGCACTCGCCTCCATGGAACGTCAACCTATGTCATCTGATACTATGCTAGATCGAATAATGCAGAAACTGGAGATGATCTCAAATCGAACTGAAACCATTGATACTGTCTCAAGTCAACTTGATGCTGTGCGAACTGATCTCACGATGGTTACCGAAAAGATGGCACTTCTCGACCAGTTTCCAGGTCTGATCACCCGCGTGGATGATGTTGAGGGGCTAATAGAAGCACAGGGCAAGGAGATCCAAACTATGAAGGAGTCGATACCTGCTCTTGCGAGCAAAATTAACGAATTACCTCCGCCTGCAGCGGGTTCCTCTGTGATTGGTGACGCTGCACTCCAGGGTATTGTTGCTGCCGTGAACAGCTACTCCACAAATGCGCAACACTTTGCCGTGATTAACCAGCCCTGCACTGAGCTAGTAAACTCCGGGATCCCTGATGGCGTAGCACTCACGGAACCCCTCCCCCTGACCCTGGCAATTCTACATACATTGAAACCTGATCTCGATCCGACCATGGTCACCCATGTTCGTTTCCTGAGGAAATCAGGCAGTCATCAAACTGCTTCTACGTCTGCCGCTGAAACTGCGCCCTCTACTGATGTCATGGGTCAAGCCCGTGTATCTATCGGCCTGAAGCTGGCAACACCCCAGCTTCTTCGCACAATCACTGGTGCTAAAAAAGCAAACGGAAAGCTGATGTTTTTATCGATAGATAAGTCTGCTTTAACTTCGCCTCGACTCCTATCTCGAGGAATAATGCTGACTTTCCTCTGAATGTGAACGAGCTTTTCAGCACGAAAACTTTTCGACTTCTAGGCTTGGCGAGATCGACCCTCAAACCTGTGGGTTTTCGTTTCATCTGGGAGAAAAGCGAAGTTGTCTTCGCAAAGCTCAATAACGGTGAGCTTGTCTATACCATCAATTCTAACGTTGACGTTGAGCGAATCGCTAACCTCCATCAATCAACAACGGCCTGACAATTAAACAACCAACCTCATGATTCCTCTAGCAACTTGACCCCCACGCTGCCAAACCTTCCTGCAGCAACTTGATCAGCACCTGAGAATAATAACGTTCGTACTCAGCCTCAACCTCTGCCTGTCTCTCAATTCAATGGCTGTTGTCTGAACGTAAATTCCCTACGGCGTCGCCTGGATATACTCACACCTTTTCTTGCTTCTCAACGCCAAACCTATCACATTATTGCTATCACCGAAATCTGATGCGATACCCAGCTCTGCGTTGAATATTCCTGGCTTCTATTTGATCCGTCATGACCGTAATATAAATGGTGGTGTTGCCATCTACTGTCACATCTCCGTCAAAGCCACGGTAAGTGGTAAGTCGAACCAGGATTGGACTGGAAGGCCAGGTAAGGTTGAGTACCTTTTGTGTGATATTCAGCTTGAGAACTTGCTGCCCATTTGTGTTGCTGTGATCTATCGACCGCCGCACTCTCCATTTCATCTTCTAAGCAATTTTACGTAGCTTCCGGGGACTGCACTGAAAGGCTATAGACATGAAACAATAATGGCTGACTTCAACGCGGACTAACTATCCGACGATGTCGATGCTAAATTTGTCAGAACACTCGTAAGTGATCTCTCACTGGATGGTGGATCATGGAATTACGCATACCACATCCACATCTTCAACATGGCTGGACCTATGCCTTATGGACGAATCGGACACTATCCTCGACCGTTTCAGTTCTGAATTTCCTATGGCTACTGGTCACCATCTCATTTCTGTCTCTATTGCCATCACCAGTTCAAAGGCTCGCGCCACTATCATCTCAACTCGACAGTTACCGAACCTGCGGAGTCCTGGAGTTATTTGACTCGGTGGCACCAGATGGACTTGCAGAGCACTTTCTGCTTTCTTTTATAGGGCTGGTTGATGCACATGCCCCCGCGCGACGTATCACGGTCAACTCAGATAAGGTTGCCCCCTGGATTACGGATGATATCCGGCAGTCTTACTAGCAAGTTCAGTACCTCTATCGACGTTTTATGCGTGTGAGAACGGACGACCGCCTCCAGTGATTTCGGGAGGGTAGGAGTCTCCACCAATTGAAGCTACAGATGGCCCGCACGAGGTATTACTCCTCCAGATTATCCGGCCTGTCGAGGAGAGCTCTGTGAAATGAACTGCGGAAATAAGCACTCATTGCCGGCCCTCGGAATGGACCTGTTGTCCCTATCGACACCCTAAATGCACACTTCGCTGCTGTGTCGACTGTACCGTAGCTCCTCTACGTGATCGTAACATTGAATCTCAGCGCTCCTTTGATTACCCCCTGTGAGCTGGCACCATATACAACTGGCTATATCTTCCATAAAGTCGGATGCGGTAGGTGCGGATGGCATCTCGAGGAAGATGGTACTCCATGTACTTAGTGCTCTATCAAGATCCTTGCTGTCTATCATGACCAAATCATTTCACTCTTGCGTCTTTCCTGCGGTTTGGAAAAAGGCAGTTATTGTTCCGATATGTAAGGTCAGGTCTCCAAAATCACCAACTGACTATCCGCCGATAGCGCTACTTCCATTTTTCGCAAAGGTTCTTGAGCGGCTGGCTTTCAACCAAATTGCAGCTTACTTACGGGAGCATAACTTGCTTGACAGCCGATAAAGTGGGTTTCGTTCGGGCCACAGCACCCAATCAGCTCTGCACAGGCTCGTCAATTATGTGCGGCACAATGCTCACAATGGTAAGCTCTCCATTGTTGTACTCTTCGACTTCTGAAAGGTCTTCGAGCACCAGCTACTGCTACAAAAACTGGCTCACCTTGGCCTTTCCCCCGAAGCTGTTGCTTGGTTCCAATCATGCATCGTTGGGCGTTCTCAGGCAGTCAAGGGTGAATATGGTTTTTCACCTTTCTCAACCACCAATGCAGGTGCACCACAAGGCTTCATTCTCGGCCCTTTGCTGTTCTCCATTTTCATGAACGATATTGGCGAGTGCATCCACAATGCTCAATATCTCCTATATGCGCACGATCTTCGAATTTACTTGGATAGTCATCCCTCTCATCTCCACCGTTGCATACTCGTATTGAATGAGGATATCACCAGAATCCAGGCATGGAGCCCGCAGGTACATAAACGCGTTGGACCTTGAAGACCTTCCTCCTCTTAAGATTGCGGGTGGTGATGCAGAAATCAAATTTGTGGGCTGTGTGAGGAATCTTGGGCTTGATTTCGACAGTAAGCTGACCTTTGGTGAGCACGTCCACAAGGTCACGTCCAGACTCAACTCAGCATTTTATCAACTCTATAGTATGCGCAATATACTCATGAATCTTTGCGTAAACTTCTGGTCAATGCCCTTGTCTTTCCTCGCATTTTCTACTGCTTGGCTGTACGTCAAGGCGCGGGTTCGATATTGGACCTCAAACTGCAACGATTGATAAATCGTGCTGTACGATTCGTAACGGGTTTGCCACGTGACGCTCCGATCTCAGCAGCACGGCGGGATCTCGGTTGGCTCACCATCTCGGACTATAGGACTCTCGCTCTGGGCTCGATCATGTACCAAATTTCCCCGTCGACAAACGGGGAAACCATCTGACCTAGCTGAACTGTTTGCGGTCTACACTGCCTCCAGACCTCTCGTCAGGCACTTGCCCAGCAGATCCTAATGGTTCCAAAATTCAGAACTGACACATATCGAGCTACCTTTGCCGTGGCTGGTGCAGAGCTATGGAACCTGATTCCTACGTACATTTGCGATCTGCCCACGCTGGGATCTTTCAAACAGCACTTGCGTAACTGGCCACAATCTCATGATGACTGATCCTGCCGCCGACTTGGAAGCCCAGGAGTGGAGCGTTTCTAATTTCCTAATTTTCTCATTTTCTGCTCAACTTCTGATTCATGCTTATACTCACTCAAATTGTACTTCTCGTGCTTTTGCTAAAATTTATCTCTCCTAAAATTTTTCTACTTTTGATTTTTACTGTATTCTTTTGTGACGTCAGAAAGACCTGCTTAGACGATAATGGGTTGAGAAAAAATAGCTATGTTCACTCACTTGTGTTCGGTCATCAATTAATTTAAATTACTTCAGAGAAATTTTCTCTAATATTTTTCTGTATTTTTCTTGAATTAAATCGTTCCTCGTTTTGCCCTGATATTTCTACCAATAGACTGGCTGAGGATTGAGAGAGAAGAATGATAAATTCAATAAATAGACACGAATTTCGGATAGTAAAAGTATAATAAAAAAAATAGAGATAAACATTGAAAATTACCGCTTCGGTTAATTTACAGTTCTGTTAATCTAGCGGTTCCAAAATGTTGCCAATTTTTCACAATAAGTTGCGATTGTACGTAGCTATGGATCACCTAACTTTAACTAACTAATCCGGAAAATTTTATTAAATGATAGAAACTTAATTTGGTAATTTCTCTTTCTAAAATACAAAGGAAAGCTTGGATAGAAACCAAGCAAAAAAAGGATTATAAATTCCTTGGAGAAACTGGGATAGAAACCCTTAGTTTTGGAAGCAAACATAAACTAGGTAGATAACCTACGAACTGCACTAAAAACTTATCAGCTTTTTCCTCGTGATGTATGAGGCCCAATGCTTCAGGGTTTCTCCGTCCCTTCCACCTTGGTTAGTGCAAAAAGTCTTGCGTGTGGGCGGACTTTTCTCCTCCTCAGTATCCAATAGGGATTGCTTCAGGAAGGCCCATCTTCCCTCCACAAGTTTCCCGCTTCTCTCGCTTCCTTGTAGATATTCCCCATATAAAAACAATTTAGTGTTTATTAACTAATACAATTCAACCTGACTTTGCGATTTATCAGTGTTCCCACAATTCCCTAGGATAAAAATTATATTAGAAAGAAGAAAATATCCTACAATAAAAAGTTTAATTCGCTCGTCTTTCTCCCGTGTAATTTTTCCAACTAATCAACGGGTGCTTTTCTCAGCTGACCAAAAATGCAATTAAATTATATTCATAAATATTCCAACGAAGAACGTTAATGGAATATTGTCAGCGGAAATGATATGAACGGCGACATTTATAGGTTTTCTGAGAAAAAACAAATGCGTCCTCCATGTTCATTTTGGCCACAGTGCTTCTTCTCAGATTTAAGTTGGTCTTTGCTTTTTGTTTATGACCCCATGCAATAGCCCTTGAAAATTGAGTAGGCGCCGTGATTCTGTATCATCCAATAGAAAAATGGAAATGTCTCAAACGGAGATGTTTTTCTTTAAGTATTCTAGTGCCTTAGTCAAGTATCTAAGGTCATAAAACTCGGTTTCAAAGGCCCTTCGAGGAAACTGCAAGCCGCGCGTCCTTGACCGATTGACCCTCGTCCGCCAACTTTATTACCCAAAAAAAAACGAACTGACACTTTTCCTCTCTGAAAAATGAGACTTCTCTTCACGAGTTGCAGCTGCGCCAACACGTACTGTTCAAAGTCATATTCTAGAATTCTGGAAATTACCAGTTCAAATTCCAGACGGATGTCACTCTTTGTTTAAAATCCTAAACAATAAATTTCTATCTATCGATCCATCTATCTATCTTCCCTCGCTTTGCTTTCTATTATCCACTTGATTCTCCTTTGCCTCCACCTCAGGTCGTTTTCAATCCTTTCCTTCCTCCCCTCCAATTTTCTCTTGTTCAACATCACATCCCTCTTCGCATCCATATCCCTCAACCTCTGTCACACTAACTTCCTCCCATTCCTTCCATCGGTGTTCCCCATCACTCTTGATTCCTCAATTACTCCCTCCACCCCCAACGAACTCAACAACCTCTGCACCTCATTTCTCCCATGCATACTTACCACATTCATTCCCCTTATTATCACGTTCCTCTTTCTCTTTTCTCGCTCGTCCTTCTCCTGTTTATCTCCCAGCACCCACATTCTGTTTCTCCATTCCATATCACCCTGGTTTTGCGTGTCCGCTTCATCTCCTCTAACGTTCTCATCCATACGCATCTCCAATCTCCCTATCCTCTCTTTAATCTCTTTTACTTCCTCTCTCCTCTCTTCTTCCTTCATTCTTCATCCTGCCATTCTCAGCCAACTCTCCTTCGCCCACATCCTCGTATTCTCTTCCTTCCATTCTTTTTGCCATTCACTCAACTTCTCTTTCATTCTTCTTACCTCAACTCTCGTTGCCCCTCCTTGCTCTTGTACCTCACTCAAACGCCCCACCATCTCCTTTTTCAGAGAGGTGGGGACGCGAAATCTTCTATACCTAATTTATCTTTTTATTTCTCTATCTCCTTCTTCCTCATATCCTCCGGTGATCTCTTTGCCTTTTTACTGCTCTCAAACATCGACGACCACCTCTGCCGCATCCAATTCCAATCTTTCTATATTTGTTCTTCTCCCTCTCCTACTTCACCTTGCCTTCTTTCCCCTCCATTATCCGTCCATTTTCTTTCTTGTCACTCCTCCTCTGCCCTCGGTTAATCTTGTCATCTCTCTTCCTGCTCTTCTTCTCTTCCTGCTTTTCCTTTTCTTCTTTTTATGCATTCATCAACTAACATGCGATTTTGGAGCCCGTTACTTGCACTTTATATTGTAGTGTGCTATAAATTATTACTCACAAACCTACTGTTTCTGCTATCTTCTTTATACTACGTATGGCTGTGACCTTAGTCACTTTCTTTTATACAACATAATGTACAGTAATAAACTTCAATCAATCAATCAATCTCCTAGTCATACACTCCTCTCCTCCACCCCCCCCCCCCCCCCGACTTTTTCGAACTTTCATCCGTCCCGTCAGTCCACCATAGTTAGCGGGAGGGGGGTTGGAAGATAATTAAAACAATTATATTGGTATCTCTTCCTTTTTCAATGGTGACTAATGGTACGTTATTTATAAATTTTTGGTATGCGTAGTTTTTGCGAAAACAATTTATGAAAAAATGACCTATAGTTAGCGGGGGGATTGATGGAAAAAATCGGGAAAAAATTAGTTGTGTAGAGAATTCAATGGTACACAATGGTAAAATATTATTAACGCTAAAAAAATTTGTTAACTATGGTCAAGTGCAATTTTTACTGATGGGTTCTACAGTTCCGGAGTCTATGCTGAACGAGGAGTGGGGGTAAGGCCAAGTGAGAGGGGTGGAAATCCGAAAATGCACTTGAGCGACAGAGGTTAGCTGTCAAAATCAACTCCAAATTTTGAGTTTGATGCGTTCAACAATAAATACCATATTCACATTCAAATTCGAGATAAAGTTGGACCATTTTCACAGATTCAATGGAATATACGCGTGGAAGGGGGGAGAGGAAATCAGGATTAGTTAATTAACAATTTTAATTGTTATCTGAGGTGATGGTAGCATTTCCGAATGTCACAAAACTTGGAAAAAATAGGTGGGCCTTCAGAAAAGGCACTCTGAAGTTTTGCCACGACGTAGAAGTAGACAAAAGTTGATTAACAAACCAGAATTAATTAATCAACAATTATTATTATCATCTGAGGGGATGGTGGCCTTTTTAAATGTGACAAAACTTGGAGAAAATAGGTAGACCTTCAGAAGAGCTCTCTGAAGTTTTGTTACCACCTACAAGTGCACAAAAGTTAATTAGAAAATCATGATTAATTAATTAACAATTTTAATCATCATCTGAGATGATGGTTGCCTTTCTGAATGTAACAAAACTTGGAAAAAATCGGTGGTCATTCAAAAGGCCACTCTGGAGTTTTCTCACCACCTAGAAGTGCCCAAAAGTTAATTAGAAAATCATGATTGATTAATTGGCCATTTTAATTGTCATATGAGGTGATGGTGGCCTTTCTGAATGTGACAAAACTTGGAAAAAATAGGTGGACCTTCATGGTATCAGCTCGGCACGGAGGGACAGGCTTCTGGGTCGATGCCTGGCATCGATCCCTTACGTGAGGGGTTAATTAATTCATTACTTTTTGATTCTCTCTCAACCAGCCAGATTTTCCGGCTCAACTAATACAGTCCACACTAACCCTTCCCATCCACCCTTACCCCATTCCTCAATAATTGCTGACTACCCTATGTACTCACACAAGTACGCACAGCCCTGCTGCAAGCAAACCATAAAATCTGATACAATCGTCTAGAAATCCTTTCAGTTCTATAAGAACCTTCTGAGGGATTTTATAAGAACTTATGAGATACCAGAAGCTACAAGTAATTGCTTATACCAATTCTATAAGTATATATCAGGACGTTGATTCTAAAAGTACGAATGCGATTTTGCTGCCTTTATTTATATACAATTTTATAATATTTGATATTTACATGGTATCCTATCAGATTTTTCCGATTGATGAAATGATAAGTTTTCTTGAGCAATAATTTATATTCTCAAGCTATAAGGTTTCGATAATGTTTGTATTATGACACTTAAATAGGGGCTTATGAGGAATTACTGAGATAAGATTTTATAAGTAAATGCTTATTTGCAATTTAATTCAGAAGCATTTATCGTTAATTTCCGTAGCAGATTTGTATCAGTAATTTAGTGAATTTCCGAGGACAAAAAACTCATATATATGCATTAATCTTATAATCGTTTTCATATGGATATTTTACGTAGTCTTATGAGGTATTCATGTTCTTATTCTTGTAATCACGAATCAGAATTTCTCAACAAAATTGTGCTTTACATAACGGAATTGTGGAACTTTTTATAGTGCATATGATGCTTTAGATTTAAAAGATTTTATGAACATTTTATGGAATCGTCGTATGATCTACAATGTGAATTTTGCCGACTACTTTCATCAGTTTCTAGTCCGTGGTTCCAATAAGCACCAATCAGTTGTTTATAAGAGAAACAATGGTAGAGCAAACAGAATTTTGAAGTGTTCTATGTTCACTTGCTAATCACGCACATTTAACATCGTGGGTTGCCTTTATGAGGTTTGATGGCGATTTAACAGAACCACTTATTTACAAAGAGACGTAGTTTATCTGCTTTTATAAGATTTTTCGATTATTATGACCAAAAACATTAATCAGTTTAGTTTTTAACTAAAACAAGAGTCCGGAGGGAACTATGTTGCCGTTTTTTATGGGTACTTTCTGAAATCATAAATTTCATGCGATGCATGGGATCACACCGAGACCGTCTAATGACTCGAGGAAATTCACCAAAATATTCTCAAAATTTAGGAAAAGTTAGTTCATTTCTTGTATATTTTCTCAATGCTTTGGGAAATCCGTCTATAAAAATTTATAATACAAGAGTCTAATGTATTTTATAAATCTGTTTATAAAAATTAGTAATTGCATGATTTTGGTCGAACTTGAAAAATTCTCCAAATTTAAACAATGGCGCAAATGAAAAATAAACGGGATATGGGTGTGGCCCTCCACGGCCCGAACCAATAACTTCCCGATATGTGTGTTAATTAATCATTCGCTATTACCTAAATCTATAGCGATACATAAGGTTCTTTTGATTTCGACCTTAATGACCGCATTATTACATAGATAATGTTGAAAACAGCCTTAATTATTCGAATTATGTGGAAAAGTCATTGCACATGAAATGTGTACTTTTGCATGGGGAACAACTAATGTTAAATAAATTTTCCGCTAGCTGTAACGATTTACTCAACAGAGCGTTATGAACAATTAAAGGTGTTTATAATAATCTATATACTCGGTCACTTTCATCCAAAATCGCACCTTCTCTACGGTACATGAAAGCGCTTCGATTCCGACCTTAATGACTTCGATCGCTGCATTCGTTCACTCATTACATGAATAATTTTTCAAACGGCCATGCCTCCTTAATTATGCAAATTATGGAAAAAAGTAATTCAAGCTGGTATGTGCATTTTTGCATGAAGAACAACGTCTTCCATATAAATTTTCCGCTAACTGTAATAGCTTATTCAGTAGACAGTTATAAACAACTGAATTTGTTAATAACAATTGAACGAGTCATTTTTCAGATAAATCGCTCCTTTCAGACCTGGACACTGGTAAATCGCGCCGATCAAAAAACAAAAAACGTAAATCACTCGAAAGGTTAAGGAAAGGTTAAACAAACTTTTTGGACACACACACACATAAACATGTTCCTGAAATCGTGTCAGGCTGATAGAAAATGTCGACAAACGGGAAGATATCGTAAAAACATGACTTTTCAGTTTCAAGGTGATTACAATAACTTTCCTATATCGGGAAGTTAAAAATGTCCGAAGTTAAAAAATCCGCCAAATTGAAAAAAACAGTCAAAATAAAGGTAATGTATGTCATAAATATATCTCAATCAATGTCGTAAATAAATCGGCTAAGCGCAGGGTGGTGTGAAAAACCGATAAAACCCAAAAGAGAACTCGCATTTGCTGAGACTAGCGCGTCATGTTGGAGTCAAAAGGGCGGGGGAGGAACTGCCAAAATGTTTGTAATCTCATCAGTGACGCGCGGATCGTGACACAGCTCGGGCCGCTCGGGCGTTTGGCTACATCAATTTTGTGCTTGTAAGTAAATTCTTGGCCCCGTAATGTTTCTTTATGTGAAACTGAGACACTCTAATGACTTTCACATTGTTGAACAACGTGACTTTAAAAAATTACGTGTAGTAAACTCACCAGAGTGTTTATAACTAAAATTAACGAAAAAGAAGTTGAGACGATCGTCGTGCTCACAGGAGGTAAGTGCAAATTGATCAATTTTTTTTTTGGCATGTAGTGACTTTGATAATATTCCTTTTTGCTCAATAACTCGAGAACTATGCAACAAATGTACTTTTTTTTTTAATTTACGTCTCGATGCCCTCTATCTACCTCAATTATCTGCATATCGGTTGATTCAAAAATTATATATCCGTTGATTCTAAATCTATATATAGGTTTTTAAATTGAAGTTTTGTATAGGTATGTATCTCGTGTATAAAGAAAAGTTTCTTTATTTTTCTACGAGAAAATCGAAGAATATATACGAAGAATAAAAATGAGAGACCGACAACGGACGTTTTTCAATGCATAGTGTATACACTAAAGCCAACTAGACCTCTGTTTTCGGTTTTATTTGGATTTCCATTTACTCGTGTGCTAAGCGCTAGGGAGGGGGTAACTTCGGTTCCAACCCGAAGACCAAGCTTTAGTGTATATAGACCAAGACGCAGTGTATATAGTGATGGGGATTGCAGGTTTTGCGCGGAAGAGAGATGGGAAGAAAACAAACCTTCGAAATGCCGCGTGACGCATGGACGTTGGGCTTGTAAACATAACCCAGGGTTCGGCATGCAAACTACATCGAGTAAAATACCGACGATTTTACACGTAAAATATCCTGAAAGTTTCGACATGTATAAACTCTACAAAACTCGATGTATATTACTCGGTGTATCATACGTTTCAATAACTGGTATTTACGATTCCACTTCTATATTTATTTATCAATTCTTATGTTCAATTGAGTGAGAATATTAAGTTTCATTTCCCGTTTATATCATGTTTTGAAATTTTTAAATTTTTGATTTTTTCAAAGGTTTTTGATTTTTTTTGGTTTCTTTAAACATTAATTTTTTTCAATTTCTGGCATTTTTCAAATTTCACGCTGAAGGTGGCGAGAATAATTGAGAGCGCGACGTCCTGTATCGACCACTGTATCGCCCCCCACTATGCTCTCAGGCTTCTCCCTGATACGGTTACGGTAGAACGACAAATAAATAAATGAAGGAAAAAATCAATAAATGAATAAATACTTTAATAAATAAAAGAACGAATAATTAAATGAATAATTTGATAAATAGAATTTTTTTAACCTCAAATTGTGAAACAAAACAAATTGGGGCTTAGTCTTGGATTTTGTTGGAAATAATATTATTCAAAAATCTTATATTTTTCTTTCTCAACTTACACATGACGCTGAATCTACCAGACGCAAGCTAGTAGACGCAGGCCCCCCGTGCATCGACGCCAATGCAGTCTGCCGCGGCTTTGTAATTTTTGAAAAAAAATCGGTTTTTGTTCCACACTACGTTGGAAAATGAGGAAAAAATGATTGTTAGATATTTGTTTAGTCATATAGCTACCCCTGTGAAAATAATGAAGTTTCGGGGATAATTCCGAACAATTATCCCTGCATAAAATAATGGAGTTTCGGAATAATTTCGAACAGTTATCCCAGTAGAGAATAATA
This sequence comes from Asobara japonica, assembly GCA_026005395.1. Classification (NCBI taxonomy): domain Eukaryota; kingdom Metazoa; phylum Arthropoda; class Insecta; order Hymenoptera; family Braconidae; genus Asobara; species Asobara japonica. The sequence goes on along the minus strand of BQMI01000442.1, from coordinate 1,290,135 downwards.
AAGTTTCGGGGGTAATTCCGGTCCCTCACCCCTGCATAGAATAATAGAGTTTCGGGATCATTCCGGATAATTATCCCCGAGTAAAACTAATAGAGTTTCGGGATAATTCCGGATAATTACCCAGAGTCAATTAATAAGAGTTCGGGGACTATTTCGAGTGATCATCCCTGTTTCGCGCGAATATTGGCAGGTCGAAGTATTAGGCTTCGGAAATCGGGCGACATCAGGACGGCATTGTCAGACAATGACGTCACCCTCAGGACAATGCCGATTGTCCCGAGAGTTGTTGGATGATGTCACCTACGACAACAAACATCTAGCAATTCGGTCGCGTGAGTTTCTTGTATTTTCATGAAAGTTCAGGAATTATTTTTGCTCTCCTTTTTTTTCAATAAAAGAGTTTCGGATTTAATTCGGAATAATTATCCCTGTGTAGGATAATAGTTTCGGGGATTATTCGAATAATTATCCCTGCGGAAAATAAGAGAGTTTCGGGGATGATTTCGAATAATTATCCCTGTGTAGAGCAACCTAATTTCGAGGATAATTTCGGACAATTATCCCTGCGTGTATAAAATAGAGTTTCGGCGATAATTCTGAAGTAATCATCCCTGCGTGTATAAAATAGAGTTTCGGGGATAATTCTGAAGTAATTATCCCTGCGTGCATAAAATAGAGTTCGGGGATAATTCCGGAGTAATTGTCCGTGCGTGTAATAAAGTAGAGTTTTGGGGATAATTCCGAAATAATTATCCCTGCGTGTATAACCTGGAATTTCGGGGATAATTCCGACACAATTGTCCCTGCATAAAATAATGGACTTTTGGGGATATTTCGGGAATACTTTCCCTGTCATTTTGTTATTATTATGGGATTTTGGGGATATTTCGGGAATACTTTCCCTGTCATTTCGTTATTATTATGGGATTTTGGGATAGATTCGGGGACAATTCACGAAGGTCATCCCTGGTTCCAGTGTCCCATTTCGGGATCTGGGGATAAGTTCGGGGATTCATTTCCTGCTTAACACGCGCGATCCTAGCACTATCTCGGAGGTTAATTTTGGCGTTACGGATACGATTACGGGTAATTGAAATAAAATTTCAGTAATTAAATCTTCGCTTTCTGTTTCGATGCGCGTGATGTAAGGACGACCCTCGGAGGCTAACCCTCTAGTTCCGACGTGATCCCGGATGGAGTTCGGCAATCTCGGAGGTTAATTCTCCGTTTCGGGGCTATTGCGCGGGATTCTTGGAAAATCAGAAATTAGTTCTCGGTTCCGGTGTCGGGATGCGTGACTGTGAGAACGCTCGGAAATTATTCCCTGTTTTCGAACACTCGTTTGCGTACGAGTTAGGGAATAATTCCGCTGTCGGTTTATGGCTTCCGTCAGTACCCTTATCGCGACTTTAACTCATACGTCATTACCCTCGTCCGTTTCGGATGTATTGAATAGCTCCCGTGAGTGGGTTAACTATCGCGTCTACTGGAGGTGTAATTAGTTCCTCTCTCCGAAAGAGTTATGGTTTCTAGTGTTCGGGGAGAACTCCAGCCAGACGATGAAGAAAATTGTAGCCACCGTTATGTATGTTTGCGGAATAAAACTAATGGAATTCTTCTATATTGATTGCGTGATTTTTAGAGTTTCGCTACGGTCCCAATCCTGAACCCGACCCTGTCTACCATAATCCACATCCTGAGCAGCGTGGGACATGCCGCTTCTCCTTCCCTGACCCTCTTTTCCCGTTTTCTTCAGGTGGCGATAAGAAATAGGTATAAGTTTACGATAAGTTCAGTTTAGTTGCGTTAGAAGCTCTCCGTTTGTACATTTCCCGTAAAAATGTACTGGCGCCCAATTCGAGTTAGAAGGGGAAGAATCGGAAGTTGTGGGGAAGAGAGGCCGAAAGTGCGAATTTCCTTCCCCCCGGAAATGTCACGTCACAGTATTATAGATTAAGGATATTTGTCTACCAGATAAAGAAGAGTGATAAAAATCTGAAAAAAATTGATTGCATCGTGTTTCCGCTAAAAAAAAATCAGTAAAAGTTTCAAGCACTTGTCATAGCTTTTATAGGAGATACATAACTTTGAAATTAACAGGGATTCTTATGGAGAAAAGTAGTAAAATATTATTTTCACTACACAAAAATGGTGAAAAAAATCTGAAACTTTTTAGGTATTGAGGAATAAATATTGAATTTTTTTGGATTAATTTTCACAGACAGTTCATAGCTCTTTTATTTGCAAATGATAAAGTACATAAAAACTCCATTCTATTCGTATACCCTTTCGGGTCTTTACGATTTGTTCCCATCCCACCCCCCTTTAACCCCACTGCACAGCATTCGCCCAGTTTGTCACTGGAATCGAGGGAAAACCATTGGAAAAAACCTCAGATTTGTACAGCTCGTTTCTTTTACGAAACTCCCGCTCGGTTGTGTCGTGTGAGTTAAAGCCTGAAAAAAAACCCCAAATACCGCCTCTGCCGGTTTTGAACCAGCGATCTCAGCCCCCCAATTCCAGTGCTTTAACCCGCACGGCCACAACCGTCGGTAATGATAAAGTACATATTTTATGCCTCATGATTTTTTTTGTACCTCCGATAATTTAGGAAATATAGCTTAATTGATGAAAAATGATCGGGAAGCTATTGATGCGACACGTTGAGGGTCACGCCCATATCCCGTTTATTTAAACAAGGAATGAGCCGGAAATCTCATTTTTTCGCCATAAAACCCCTAGAAAATTGATTTACGCTTCAATTTCTTTATATGTATATGGGGGTACCCGCCTAAACATTTTGCAATCAGAAATTCCTATTGTTCGCCCTTTCAACCCCTTTGAAATCGATTGTCGCTTTGATTTTTCGATATTTATTTGATGGTAGCCCTCTACACATTTTCCGATCAACAATATTCGATCTCGTGGACATAAGTCATTTTTTTCGAATTTTTGAAACAAGGAATTTGTCGGAAATTCCATTTTCCCCCCCTGCAACCCCTAGGAAATCGAGTTTTGCTCTAATTTTATTATATGTATTTGACGGTACTCTCCTAAACATTTCCCGATCAACAATATGCGATTTTGTGGATATAAAACACGCAATTTAGAATTTTTTAACGAAGGAATTCCTCGAAATTCCCATTGTTGTCCCCTAAAATTGCTCTTTTTTATTTTCACGCAGACATCATCACAATACAGTCACATCATGCTATAATAATAAGTCCCCAAATGTACCCCTATATTCAGGTCATGAAATCTCAGATTTTATATTATAAAAAAAATCAATTTGCCAAAGTAGCCCGCCTCAAATGCCGGTAATTGAAATTTCTGACTTTTCATCTGCATCTCAAGTGACAGACAATAACAATCTACAGCTGTGCGGTGTCAGAGAACCACCAAAACAGAAGTGAGGCCAACCCAAGAAAACCTCAAAAACAAACAAAATCCCATCTTTTCAAGCATATAAACGCAAGTTGACCCAGACTGAGCTGAATTTCGACAGCGTTTTATTTGGTCAGTACAGCAAAAAGACCGTGAATTTACATCACTCTGTTTCAACATCCGATGCAACTATGACATCTACTGGTACGGAACTTGCCGATCCTAATACACTGTTTTCATTCGGCTCTGGTCAGCACGCACTATCCCAGACGCCTTCTAAGTCCTTTGGATTTAATGCTGATGGCCTTGGAAATTCAGCATCTAATGATAACGTGATAGCAATTCTTAAGCAAATGGAACTGAATAATGCAGCCAGAGACGTGGCGCTTAGGACGGAGCTGGCTAGAAATAATAGTGAACTGAAGAAGGAGATCAACTCCATGAATTTGAAACTCGAGAAATTAAAAAAAGATGTCTCGTCTTATGAAACAACTACTTCTAGTAAAATTGCTTCACTAAAAGCCGAGTTGAAAAGTGTCAAAGTGGATGTACAAGCCAATAAACCTGATGAGGAGACGCTGAGTAGATTGAAGGATTTGGAAGATGGGATTGTGACATTGAAAGACTCGGTCTGCACTGGTCAAGTCCCCTTGGCAGATGCTTTTGCGTCTAAAACAATCGAGGGCCTGAAATGGAGCCTTGAGAGACAAGAAAGGCAGCTCAGAAGGAAAAATATAATCATCCGTGGATGGACCCCGTCATCGCCTTCAACACAACGAGCAGTAGACTCATTCCTTCACTCAAAATTTCAAATAGGCGAACAAGCCTCTCAGGAAGTCAACCTAGTTGGTAGAGACAGGAAGACTATTCTAGTTAAACTCCGTAACTTTAATGAGAAGATGGAAATATTTAAACGCAAAAGGGCTGTATTGGAGTCTCAGCAAATTTACATTGACGGGGACTCTACGCTTCAGGAAATGACAGTACAAGGCAAGCTTAGGGCTCTGGCTAGAGCAGAACGACTGAAGGGGCATCTGGTCAAAGTGGGTCGAAACAAGATCGAGATCCAAGGTTCTGACTGGTATTGGGACGAGCGTGCCAACAAGTTCACTCCAGCGAATGGTGCCTCAAAATTCCAAGCAGCCAGAGGCCTAATTCCCTCTTTTTTAGAGGAAAAAGGAGTAAAAAGCGGTCAAGTCCCAGTGAGCAACCCCAATATGTAAATAGTCAAGTAAAAGTGTCCTTCTGGAATGTTAAAAATATCAGAAGGAATTTGTATCAATTTCCAATGGCCAGTGACTGTGACGTTTTGGGTCTAACTGAAACATTCCTACAATATGAATGGAAGCAGTTGCCCGCAGGATTCAAGGGCTTTCATCCAATTTGGGCTCCAGCTGTTAAAGTTCATGTCAAAGGAAGAGCCAGTGGAAGTATTTTGATGTTGGTGATGAAGAAGCATGGAGAACCCGAGTTACTTCACCGCAGTGAGAACTGGATTTTCATCAAATCAATTATCAATGGAACCGCTGTGATATTTGGCACTGTATATTTTATACCTATAGTTGATATTGAGCCTGCGCTCGAATTGTTAGAAAGTTTATTAGATTCTTATATTGAAAAGTTTCCTGGGGTTTTAATTGTAATAGGGGGGGATTTTAATGCTCATTTGGGAGCTGCGGGTACCATACCCGACGAGTTATTGGACGGTGTTAACTTGTTTAAATACAGATCAGTTTATGATCAGTCAACATGTACTAGAGGCAGGCAATTGGTGGAATTTATGGAGGAAAAAAATTTGTTTTGTTTAAATGGGCGCTCTTATAGTGATGTACCAGGAAAATTAACTTTTTTGGCCGCCACAGGCCGTAGCACTGTCGATTTTGTGTGGGTTAATGATTGCTATCTCGCTTTAATTAGGGATTTTGAAGTGAACTTGATTACCACGCACTCTGATCATTTTCCTGTTAATCTTTTGCTGGATCTTCCCAGTGAAATTGCGCTTGATATTGTAAATCAAGTACCAATGGTAAATAGAGTTGCATGGGACACCGAAAAAAAAGAAGAGATATTTTGACCCTATGATGTTTTCAGACAAAATTAATTTTGATTTTAGCCTATCTAATATTGATCAACAATCTGATAACCTTAAATTTGCGATTGTTGAGGTAGCGAAGGAAATAAATATGACGAAAAAATCGGGGGGGGAGGCCGCTAGCCCACTTTCCGCACCCACAAAATAAATACTGGTATGATAAACAATGCAAAGAGCTGAGAAATGAGCTGGATGAGAGGTTAAACGAATTTAAACGCGCTAATTTTGAGATTGAAAGTGACGTCATTTATTGTAATCTTAAGAAAAAATACGTAAATCTGCTTAAGCTGAAAAACACATTATATGTGGAAGAAATCAAGAATTGTTTGGCTAACATTAATCATTCCAAAGACTTCTGGTCAACTGTTAAAAAATTCAGATCGTATACATTCTCAGCACCATCAATATTATTAGACGAATGGTATCAGTTTTACCTTAAGATCACGCTTCCTAAATTACCTCTATTCATCCTTTTCCCGTCTACCTCCGATCCGTTGTTGGATTCTCCTATTATCAGTAAAGAAATCAAAGTTAATATTGCAAAGCTGAAAACAGGCAAAGCTGCAGGGCCTGATGAGATTTCGAATGATTTTTTTAAATTTCTGCCTAACAATTGGCTTCTTTACCTCGTAGTTCATTTCAATTAAATTCTAGATGATGAGAGAGTTCCAGCTTCATGGGGCTCTGTGGCTATGTCTATGCTCCACAAGAAAGGGGACAAACTTGACCCCCTCAATTATAGAGGAATAGCGCTGTGTAATTGTCTGACAAAACTGTTTACGCAAATTCTCAAGGATAGAATCCAGAAATGGGTAGATAGGGAATTGATTCTAGATGAGAGTCAAGCGGGATTTAAGCCTGGGAGAAGCTGTCTGGATCAGATATTTGTCCTTAACAGTTCAATTCAATTACAGCTTAGACTGGGTTCTAGAAAAGTCTTTAGTACTTTTGTTGATTTTCGTCGAGCTTTCGACTCAGTTCCGCATGATAAACTCTGGTCCAAGCTGCTGAACCTAGGCCTCAGCCCCAAATGCGTCAGAATTATTAAGTCTCTGTATGATTGTGCTTCGATGAGAGTCAAATCTGGGGGGTCGATGACTGATGAGATTCCTGTTTCAACAGGAGTTCTACAGGGTGAATTATTAAGCCCTTTATTCTTTATATTATTCATATCTGATATGGAAAAGTATTTAAGAAAGCTTGGCTTTAAAGGAATCAATATTAATGGAAAAGACGATGTACTCTTGTTGCTTTTTGCTGATGATTTGGTGGTCTTAACTCAGAGTGAAATTATATTACAGAAAATTTTAAACGCATTACATCGTTATTGTCTTGAAAATGGTTTAACGGTAAATTCAGATAAGACCAAGGTCATGATTTTTAGAGAAGGTGGTCGCCTAAGCTCGAATGTTAAATTTATTTATGGTGATAATCCCTTGGAGATTGTACCTTCCTATACATATCTTGGTGTTGTATTTAGTAGCTCGTCCTTGGGTGCTCTCGCGGCCCAATCCGCAGTAAACAAAGCCAAACAAGCAAATAGTGCAGTTATAAGCCTCTTGGCCAGCGCAAAATGTGATTCTTGGAGGTGCATGATAAAACTATTCGAATCCATCTCCAAACTCACGCTCTTGTACGTCTGCCCCGTATGGGCACTTGATTATTTCGACCTAATTGAATCTGTTCAATCCTCTTTTTTTAAAAGACTTCTTTATTTACCTAAATGTACCTCAAATTGCGCATTAAGACTGGAGTTGGGATTGGTTCGAATCGAACATGCTGTAATGAATAACACGATAAACTACATAATTCAAATTCTGAAAATGCCAGATAATAGATTACCGAAAATATGTTTTATCAAAATGGTTAAATACGCTCTCAACCCTAATCCCTCAAAAAGTGCCTGTAAGTTTCGCAAATTTAATTGGACCATTAGAATTAAAGAATTTCTATCTCTTACTTACTGTGAAGATCTTTGGGGAAGTTTTGATGTCAACTTATGGATTAAAAACAGAGATAAAATGTTAGATAGATACAAGAGACTTCTGATTGAAAGAGATTTGGCGGAATGGTATCATATCACACACAAAATTCCCATTGTAAGAGAGTCTTCTTCTTTTAATAACTCTTACCTTACGCGCAGATGTTCAATGGCCATGCTCAGAATCAAAGCTCAAGTGCGACTAGCGAGTCCACATAATTGTAAATTTGTTATCTCTGGTAATATTTTTAAGTTGTACCCTTTCGATACATGCCGCTGTTGTACCTTAGAACTAAATGAATATATTTAACATGTACTGCAATTTTGCCCCTTTTACAATGTACCTCGCGCCAAGTTTATACATCCACACTTAAATGGATCTTCGTCATTAGATTATTTAACTTTAATTGAGTCACCTGATAAAACCTCCACCAGAGCCCTTCTTTATTTCTGGTCCAGCGCTTTGATCTTGAGAGAATCTTTTTTGGAGAGTAAATCATTGATACATTTTAAGCCCGATCAATTAATTACCAAATTCCTGTCAACCCTTGCCTCTGATAATTACGATAGTAATGTTGCTGATGTATAAATATCCACCTCAAGAAATTAACTAGTAAATTAGCCTATTCCAATTATTGTTACAATTATAATTGTCTTAACTAGCTGTTATTAACTATAATCTTATGTCGCATTTCATGTATTCTTTTTCTCTTTTGTATATATGCTGAACTCCAATGTCATAGGGAGACCACCCCTACAAGACAGTTAATTAAATTAATAAAAATATTTAATTTATTTTTTTTTCAAAATGTAAAATTAGCACTGAATGAGCTCTAAATAATGGCATGAAAAATAAATAATTCTGCTCATTTTTTAAAAATGTTACTGCTACCTTTTCAAAAAGCTAGCAGTAATTCACTTTTTTGATAGTTAAAAATTAATTAAAAATTTTTGTTCTCCACTCAAAATTAGATCTCAATGAGCTCGGACAGATGCGCAAAAAAAGAGTATGCTGTTCATTTTTCTCAAATTTTACTTCAATGTTGTTTCAAATGTTTTTCAAAAATCGAATTACTGCTAGCTTTTTTTGAAAGCTAGCAGCAATTCGATTTTTTAATGCTTAAAAGTGAACTGAAAAGTTTTTTTCTCCACTCAAAATTAACTCTAAAACAACTCCAAGTCATGAAAAAAAAAAGATTCTGCTCGATTTTACTGCTTTGCATACGTCTTGTGAGTAGTACTTTTATTTAGAGTGTAGAAAGGAAGAGGGGGGGGGGGGGGGGGAGGACCACAACCCCCAAAAACTGTGGTCATGGTTTTGTGACAAGGGGGTCTAAAATGCCTAAAAACCGTGTGACGTAATTCTTGAAAGCTGGCTATCAGGTTATACCTGTATACCACCATTAGATATTATTCTTTTTAACTTCCCGATTTTTTGTTATTATTCCAGACTCCTAAAACATGCCAAGTAATCATAAAAAAATTGAAGGTAAGGCAACGCAGGTGCATAAAAAAAAGTCATACAAACTATTTTTGCATCCCGATTTTGATAAATCTTCTGTGAGCGAAAAGACCTTTAGTCAGTTGAAGAAATCAAATGAACAACCCATAGAAACAGGTGGGTTCTACATCTGTAGCGGCTATGGTATATAGCTCATCCGCCCATAACCCTTTTATTCCCAAAATGACGTCCCCGAGTAAATTATGTCGCTCTTTACTAATTTGGCGGCATAGAACGTAAATAGTTTTTCGTGAATTTTTTTTTTGTTCTTTAGGGCTTTGCCAAGGTACTATCAAGTTGGCAAGGCCACCAGAAAAAGCTTATATTATTGTTTTTTGATACATTTAGGGTTTTTGCAAAGTCGGGTATGACATGCTGCAGTTTGCAAAACACACAGATATTGAAAAAAAAATTAATTAACAATTTATATGTTATGAACTTTAATTAATCTCTTAAGTATATCATAAGCATTCCAAGATACGAAATCATCATAACTCGACCTCCCCGAGTTTGGAAAAGTCTCAGACCCCATCCAAAATGTAATTAACATGACTTAATTAATTAATGAATTAAGCGCGTGTCCGGCTAGTACTCCAGCGGCCATCTTGGTCCGAGAAAATTCTGTCAATGACGATATAGACTCAGCTCGTCCTTCCAGACTTTGCAATAGTCCCAAAATCCAGCCCAAGGATAATTACCATGACTTAATTAGTTAATTAATTAGACGCGTGCATGGCCAGTGCTCCGGCGGCCATCTTGGTCCGAGAAAAATCAGGGGATTTTTGTGAATCAGGGGATAGGCTCAGAGCATCGCTCCAGATTTTGCAATAGTTCCAAAACCCATCCCAAGGATAATTAAATTTACTCAATTAGTTAATTAATTAGGCGCGTGCATGGTCAGGACTCCGGCGGCCATCTTGGGCCGAGAAAAATTCGGTGAATCGGGGGACAGGCTCAAAGCATCGCTCCAGACTTTGCAAAAGTCTCAAAACCGATCCCAAGGATAATTAACTTTACTCAATTATTTAATTGATTAGGCGCGTGCATGGTCAGTGCTCCAGCGGCCATCTTGGTCCGGGAAAAATTCTGTAAATCAGGGAATAAGTTCAGAGCATCTCTCCAGATCTTCCAAAAGTCCCAAAACTCATCGCCAGAATAATTACGAGGACGTAATTAGTTAATTAATTAGGCGCGTGCATGGCCAGTGCTCCGGCGGCCATCTTGGTCCGAGAAAAATTCTGTCAATGACGATATAGACTCAGCTCGTGCTTCCAGACTTTGTAATAGTCCCTAAACCTATCCCAAGGATAATTAACCCTACTCAATTAGTTAATTAATTAAGTAAAGTTAATTATCCTTGGGATGGATTTTGGGACTATTGCAAAGTCTGGAACGTTGCTCTGAGCCTTTCCCCTGATTCACAGAATTTTTCTCGGACCAAGATGGCCGCTGGAGTACTAGCCGTCTACGCGCTTAATGAATTAATTAATTAAGGCATGTTAATTACATTTCGGATGGGGTCTGAGACTTTTGCTGAACTCAACTGAAGTTGAAACAGTGTAAATTTCGAGGAGAAACGGCTCGTATCAGCTATATATTCAGAATTGAACCAAATGCCAATTATATAAAAGGTCTCCCGAAGAGCTTGGAATGCAATAAAGTTCAGTGCCGATGAATCGATAGAAAACATTAAAAATAATAATACAAAATTAATAAATATGGCAACTTACTTGACCAATTCAAATTAATGCGCCTATAGTGACGTATATAGTTTCTCCGCGCGCATGTTTCAAACAAAAGAAAACATCATATACGGATAAAGAATGTATTATAGCAATTTTAATTCGACTTAAGATCGAATCATCCATGAAGTTTCACACGCATTATGAAAATTTAATTAAATTCAGCTTTTTTAGGTGAATAGTACACTGATATTTCAATATAAGCCTGAATTTTCAATTTTGTCAGGAAATTAAAGTTTACATTGCATTGAATTTCCAGATGCTTGAAAAGGGAGTATCACAATGATCTCAATTTTCATAAATTTCAACAATTTTTAGGGACATTTATACCTGAAAATTGAAATTTCATTCATTACTCCGAAAATTTATTGAGTTTTTCAATAACGTCATACAGCCATTCATAGAAATTATTTATTGTTAAAAATTTCAAGATTTTAGACTGAAATTTCTGCAGTAGTTTTCTAACAGTGTACCTTCTTTTTGTTAATAATAATAATAATAATAATAATAAATGCTGACTTGATGTGTGAAACTGAAGGTTTCATCTGTGCCTGTCAAGATGGTGTCATAAACACGTTAGTCTATCGAAGTCGCGTTATGGGGATGCAAGTTCCAGACACCAGATGTCGGGCTTGCCAAAGATCTCCAGAAACTCTGATGCATTTATTGTCGGCTTGTCCCACATATGCAATGACTACTTATATCCATCGTCATAACGCGGCTCTGAGAGTGCTATATTATCATCTGCAGCGTTTCTACGGGATAGATAGGACGCTGGTGCTGTCTTATATTCCAGGAGATATTGAGACCGTCGTCGTGAATGAGAGGTGCAAGATTTACCGAACTTCTCGTTTGCGACTACCAGGCTTCTTCATGCAACGAAGCCTGGCATCGTTCTCTTTGATTTCGACGATAAAATTATCTACGTCATCGAGTTCTCAGCCCCGGCTGAGGCGAATATCACCACCAAAGAGAAGGAAAAACGGCTCAAGTACCAACCACTCCTGTTCGAGTTACGTCAGCTGAAACGAGGATTCACAATCAAAATCGTCGTTCTCATCATCGGTTTTCTTGGGGGCATGAAACAGTCTTTCGTATCTGAGCTTGAAACCATCCCAGCATGCAGGCGTCAGAGGGGTTAGGAAAAATTTGCATCCCTTCGCTTACTGGGCGGCCTTCGAGGTGAAATCGGAACCCTCGCCCACATAACAATGTGCCGACAATTTGTCGAATAATTGTCGACATTGAATCCGAAGTTCTGCTGCGGAATTGTCGACAAAATTCCACTAAAGATCTTCAAAAATATCCGGAAATATGTCATCCATGTTATCCGCAACTTTTCGGAAATATTTTTCGGATAATCGCCGTCGATTTTATTCATAACATATCCCCAAAATATGTCGACAAAATGTCACTAATTCGATTCGCAGGATATCGGCAAAACATGCCGTTAAAATTACGTTGCATTTATCCGCAATATATCGGCAACGATTGACTAAAAATTGTTGACAAAAAGGATTGTTCTAAGTAGAGCGTTGGGGTGAGGCCGCAGAGAGGCTAGTATAACCCGCATTACAGAGGTGGCGTGTTACAAGTAAGTTACAGTTCCACTGTCAAAGTAACAACTCGCAGGTTGGAGTCTTGCTCGCCCACCCCTTATATATAGATGCACGTTTTTCAGAACATTGACAATGTTGGCTTATAGTCTATATACTAATGGCTGCATAGTTACTGGCGCGAAGGGGGGAGGGAGAAAATATCAAAATATCAATTGAATTTCTTATCGAACACCCTCCTCACCCCTCCCCTTAATTTGAGTATAAATAAATGGGATATGGGTCTGACCCTCTACGGGTCGAACCAATAACTTCCCGATCTTTCTCCCATATATGATATATCTAAAATTACGTTCCATGTCTGAAATTATGATCCTTTCAAACTTTTCAAGAATTTCCAAAGATTAAAAAAATTTATAATTTTTAAATTGTAAAAAGATTTTTCAAAAATATAACCTTTCTTGCCATAGAATTATTATGTGATTTGTTGATAACAAGTAACTAGAGGTGTCAATAAAAAAGAGTCATAAAATATGAACTGTGTATTTTTACGTGTGGAACGACCTTCATTCAACACTTTGTTTCGTATCTTTAACCGTTCTTGCGACAGAGCGATCTAAATAATCGAATTTGTTAATCACAATTAACTATCGGTGTTAGCAAAAAAGTGAGGCGTCCTGGGACACCTGGTAGATATGAAACGTGGAAACGCTGATATTGATCTAAATGACCTGAACATTTTTCACATTTTCTCGAGAATTATTGGAAATTTTCAACTACTCAGTTGTTTTAAATGGTGGCAATTTTTTTTTGGAAATTTTCCCAAATTTAAAGTAAAATCCTCAAATTTGTCATACATTTCCAAAAAAAATTCAATTTTTTTTCAACATTGTTCCAAATTATTTCAATATTGTTGCAAACTTTTTCTGAATTCTTCCACAGCTTTTCAAAATTTTTAGAATTTTTTTCGAATTTTGTTCAAACTTCTCGCGAGGACCGTTCAGTAAACTTATTTAAGTATACATAATAATAATAATTATAATAATGATAACTGTGCGGCCTCCGAGGTGAAATCGGAACCCTCGAATACCGTTCAGTAAACTTATTCAAGTATTCATAATGATAATAATAATAATAATAATAATAATAATACTGGGCGGCCTCCGAGATGAAATCGGAATGCTCGAAGACCATTTAGTGAATTTATTCAAATATCCATAATAATAATAATAATAATCATGATTATTTTGGTAAAGGTGCAGTTTAGATGAATTTATAAGCTATCCAACAGATAATGTCTGAGATCGATATTATCATTCTATAGGTCCTCTCACTCCAATTATTACAGAAAAGTCAGTAATTTATCCTTATATAACACTACTGATATCCCTAGACTTGACAACCACATGGTGACCCTGACAAGGAATTACTGATGCAATGGCTAAAATCATTAACAACATTATAAAACAACGACTTAGATTCAATAAGGATGAGGCAAACCTTGCGGCGGTAGAAGGTTACCCTAAACCGCAATACTTCACACATTATGATAATTTAGGTCTAATCCAAAACGCTCAAAATATCCCGATCATATATCATTATGAAAGACACAAAAATAATAAAAAAATCTCTCTAAATCCGACTAATTACGGCAGCAGAACTTATTCGACAGCCATTCCCGAACGTGACTATAACGATTTCACTCGCATTTGTAAACAATACTCCTGGCTGGAGATAAATAACCCCACTATGGTACAACTAAGGCGTAGATCCTTAATTCACCAATCTTATATGAGGAAACATAAAAATAACCTCAGACCCCCTTAATTAAATCCAAATTAAATAAGGTAAACATTGTGAAGCAAGGTGAATAATGACGTAACACATACATCACTTAACACGTTAAAACAGATAACTGGCTAATCCTCACTCGATTATACACGCCTATATGCGAATACTTCCATAGATAATTTAGAGTGGTTTTTCCTTTTTTGTAACGAACCCCTAACTCTTACACACACCATATACCATTATTGCTAGAAACATACTCCTAAGATATTAATACTGTTACGAAAGTAGTACTGTAATATTGTAAAACCTCGAGAGAAACTAGCCATTAGGTTATGATTAAACATAAAAAATGTTATGGTTTCTTCTTGAAAATTGTTATTAACCTGTAAATATTCTCTATATTGTAAGTGCAATAAATAACAATTTATAAAAAAAAAGGAGAGCAACAGACTAGTTATCTGGAGGTTGCAGCTCAACCCCCGTCTGGGCATTTCCTTTTTTTCTCGAAAAATTTTAATTTTCTTTAAATTCATCAATAATATGGGTGACTAAGGTAAACTGTACATTTACCATTATTTTTCCACCCGATTTCGACCAATGGAAAGGTCCTATGTGGGTTCGTTGACTAATAATTTTCATACAATTCAAAATTTTATAAACATCCTTTGATGTCCTCCAATTTTTCAACTTATTTCCTGCATTTTCAAGAGGATGTAGATGGATATATTGAAAGGAATTTGTTTCCTGCTTTTGTACACGTGTATCGATTACAGATCCATATCGGGCAAGGCGTTGACATAACGAAGATTGTGTTCGACAATGCGGTAAAAGGGGCTAAAAGAAAAAGTTCAGTTTTCGTAAAAAACATGTCTGTGGCGGTTTTCACAATTGAAGAGCTAAAGACCCACAGTCCGACTGGAAGTAAATGCAACCGTGTTCCAGCAGAGAAAAAACCACCGTTAAACCCAACCAAAATGAGAGCACGTCAAGGTACTTACATTATCTTCATTTCTCGATAATAATATAACTCTGCAAAATTGTCAGCTAGGTGTTAATTACCATGCTGATTTGATAGCGCTTGCTATCTGTGATAGATTTGCTACCAGTTGGTACGGCAACTGGCAGCAAAAATATCTCTGCATCGCGATTTTGGTTGGAATTTGGTTTACCATGTCTCAAAATGTTGGAAACACTCCGATACGAAAGCTAAGAATTCATTTTAGGTTTGGTTCAGATCTCAAGAAACACTTTTTTTTGACAAGATAAAAAGTGCCAATGCTAATTACATCAGATAATTCGATTTCTGGGTATTTGAAAAAAAAATCCTAGAATTCATTGATCCAAACTTATAACGGATCCTTAGATTTATACCTCGGAATTTTTTGAACATTTTGAAAGATTATAAATCCAAACGCGATGAAAATTGGGATGCAAGAACATTGTGAAATGAAAAATGAAAAAAATCGTCATTTTCTGGTTTTCTCTGACTTCGACCAAAAAATTGTGTTTGCTAATCTTGTCAATCTTGCGCGGCGGGGAAGGTGTTTACTTCTTCAAGGCTAGCGGTGGAAACCAATATTTAATTTAGGTGTGCCCCTGTAAAAGTATCGATAATTGGAATTACGGATATACATAAGTGGTATCTTGTTGCGATTCTGCACGAGCCACTAGCAACCGCAAAGGAGATTGCGTCTAAAAAAACCAATTTATTTGTTGGGCAAAAGATTAGTGATCTTCATAGAGCTGAGCCAGAGTATGAGCGGAAGGTGAGTCATAAACATTACCTGTAGAAAATTATAGTACAAACTGATGAGAAATATTTCAAAAATTTCTAATTTGTTTGTGAATTGAAAAAAATTCACAAAAAATTGATTAAATTTCTGAGTTTTCTAAAAAATGTAGAGAGAAATCTGGGCATTTCGAAAGATTATCAAAAAAATTGTAATAATACCATAACAATTTCCAAAACTTAGAAAAATGTTCACGTCATTTTTGACAGTTCAAAAATACATCGACGAGAGACGCTGTAGAAATTCTGAAATATTCAAAGTTGTCAACAATAGGAAACTTGCATTTAAGAAGTAGCAATGTGAAAATTTTGCCATTTTTGAACTGTTGGCAATTTGAGATGTTGAAATTTAGGGATTTTGAAAAATTCTGACATTTTGAAATTTGAGGAATGTTTAAAAATTAAAAAAATTGAAAATTCCTGCAATTTGAAAAATTTGAATAATTTTTTACCTCAAAGATTAATTTTTAGTTTCAATGTAAAATTGAATTTTTTGTGCAATTTAGAAATATTGAATTATTTGCATATATACGCCAAGAGTTAAACGGACTGAAGGGCAACATTCACCCCCTGGGGCCGAACGAACCTATTTTTCTTCAATTTCTTTACATTGTATCAATTTTTTTTTCTTTTCAATGATTTATCATGGAAACAATATTACCGTTCCGATAAGGAAAGTTATTATTTCACCCCCAAAAGTATAAAATAGATCTTTACGTTTCAAGGTTTCGTAATATCCATCGACAAAGAAACTGATGATTCAAACTGAACACCCCAAATCCGATAATCCAAACGCCCAAAAACCAAAAACACAAACCCAAATCCTAAAGCCTGCACCTAAACCTAAGAACTCAAACACAGAAACACTAAAACCCAAGGTTTGGGTTTTTCGGTTTGGTGTTTTTGGGTTGCGGTTGAGGTTTTTGGGTTCAGTTTTGAATTTTTGGGTTTGGGTTTTTAGCTTTGGATTTTCAGGTTTGTGATTCTGAGTTGGGATTTTAGAGCATGGATTCGGGTTCTTGGTGTTTGGTTTGAGTTCGGGTGTTTATGTTTGCTTTTGCAGGTTTGGAGGTTTGGGTATCGGTTTCAATTTTTGGTTTGGATTTTAATGGCTTTGGTTTTGGGCTTTTGAGTTTGGGTTTGGATTTTGCAACAACATTCATTCGCAACTTTTTTATCTACCTGTAGCCGTTCGTGAACAATTAAAATTGTTAATAACCATTGAATGGATCCTTGTTTCGTGTTTACGCTCCTTTCAGATCTGGTCTCCGTAGAAACACGTCAATTGAAAAAAGGAATCTCAGATTGGTTTACGGGGTTCGAAGGAGCAGTTGAACATTCACACACACACGCATTGCATATTCGGACCCTCTATGCCCAAATTAGTCATTGTAGTTCATAAAATGAAAAACTTAAAATCGACCGAATCCAAAGCTTTCATTTGGAGGCCAAAAAAGTCAACCAATTTAGCAAACTCGAAAAATACAAAATTCGTTATTGTCATTTTACATTTTGTCATTTTACATTGGGAAAACTAGTAAATTTTAATAAACAATTACATTTTTGAAGAATTTTCAAATTTGAAAAATTAAAAAATTCAAGCGCTCAAACTTCAAATGTAGCTTCTGAGAAGTACCAATGTACCAAAGTAACAATGGTACGTCTAAGAAGTAACAATGTTACTTGTCAGAAATAACAATGTTACTTCTCAGAAATAACAATGGTATTTCTGACAAGGTAAGTTGAACTCCAGCTTATCACCTTTAAAAAAATTACTTTTTTTCACACCCTACTGAGAACCTCGATTTCAGGGCGCGTTTTCAATAGCGTGAAATCGCGTTTCACGACGCATCTCTCTTCGAGAAATTTTACGGATCGTTTCCCTTGTATTGTTCCGTCATTGGACGAAAAACGGACGGCTTCTGATTTGTTGAATAATTTTGTCAGATTTTGGCCTCTACTAATAAACAATCAAAGTGATATCTTATGCATGGGCTCTTATGGCGAAATTCTGAGTTAGCACGAAATTTTATTACCATATGTGTCGATAATGAAGTTTCGTGCTAACTGAAAAAAACCTCATAAGAGCCCATGTATAAGGGACGACTTTGATTATTAATTACTCAAGAACAAAATCTGAGAAAATTATTTTAAAAATCGCGTTCAATTGAATCAGTATGACAAACGTTCTCTAAAAATTTCGAGTCGATTCCATCATTTTTAGTTTTCTATGGAAATACCTTAAATGAAAAGGCATTGTTTATAACAAATGTGATAAAGAACTGTTTCATTTTCCTTAGCAATTTCGGTTCCTTGAATGGGGGGGGGGGGCGAGGCCCCCTGGACCCCCCCCCCCCCTTCCTTTTTCTCGGTTCTCAGTTGGGGGTGAAAAAAAATTGTGATCATCACGAAAATATCTATCCTAGTAGTCACACCATTCTACTTCTCAAGAGTGTATTTCACAGTTGTGCTGAGAACCGGTTACTTGTAAGTAGTACCTTTTTTTTAGAGTGTAAGGTAGTACTTAATAGGTTGTAATGAATCTAATAATGAGGTTATTTCGTAAATATGGACTGCAAGTTCCCTACTCTTCACAGCTCGTAGAGATTCTGAGAATATTATTGATTTTTGTTCATATTCCATTGTATTTGTCAAGTGTGAATTTGAACGGAATTTTTGCAGTTGCTGGGATTGCCGAAGTCGGGCAAGAAAGAGAAAAAGAAAACTCAAGATAATGATGATGATGATACCGAACAAGAAACTGTAGAAGAAGAAGGTACTGTGTCGGGAGGAAATGAGGAGGAAAATGAAGAAAAAGATGCTATAATCGTGGACAAAAATGATGAGGATGAAGGGAGTAGCGATGAAGAATCGAAAGAAGATGATACCAGCGACAACGGTAAGCACAATTATCTAAGTTAATTGCTCATTATCTCGTACAAATCGAGTTATCAGGTTTCAACAGAAGAACCAACGAAATTCGTTACCTATCTATTCTGACCGATCGTCCCCTAAAAGTTCTCATTCTTGTCTTTTCATTGTTGTTTTGTAGAAAATTCACACAGTGAATCTAGTGAAATGTCTGAGGAACAAGCGTCCAGTGAAAGAACCCCCAATTCTACGGCATCTTAATCAACTGTACCACGCCTATACCTCTTTAGCGGTAGGTCATACATATGCGCTCACCACAAATGCATTCTGATCATTGTATATCCTCTTCAACTGCCCAAACATTTGACAGTTCTTTATTTCTTATCGTTTATTAACATTTATTATATTTCATCTAAATAATAAACATATTGTGAGCTATATTAAGGAAAACCAAATAATTCCCTCATTTCACTTATTCCTAATTATATAATGATATTCTAATTATATAGCGCCACGGGCAAATCATTAAGTGGTTCATGCTCTGCTGTTACAGATTTTCCTATAAATATCCAATGCGAGGAATTCAATCTCAATAAAATATACACAAATATACGTTATGCTGAAATTCGAAAACTGAGAACAAAACCAATAATTATCGAAAACACTGCTATAAACTGATAATTGCTTCAATAGTTTGTTTTCCCCATAAATCTACGCATTTTCCGACAAATGATCATAAAATCTATGATACTAAGACTGATAAAAAGTGATATAGCAAATGGTAAGAAAATATGCACAATTCTCTCATAAATTCTATAGTATTTTGTTTTCAGAAAAACCTCATAGAAGATCAATAAACTTTATTGTGAATTCCTCATAAATGTATTATTTTGATCGATATTGAACTTTTCGCAAAGAAATTGTAGAACCTTTTAAATAATTATTGAATGTAAACCGATCAATGAACAAATACCCTTTCCCCAAATGTTAGCACTTACAGATAAATACCCATAAAACCTACGATATTGAAACTTGAAAGTGGTGATAGAAAGTGATGAGAAATACTTGAGCACTGCGTCATAAATTCTGTGATCATCGATCTCCAGAGACCCCGTATAGAACATTCATCGAATTCTATGGAGAATCTGCCATAGATTTGTATAACCAACATATTGAGAAATTTGTTTCATACGTAGAAAAACTTATAAAATATCTCCAAAATCGCCAATGGAAACTGATAAAACTATTGATTACTTTTCGCCGAGTTATGAGACAGTCCAGGTAATATTTTATAGGTGCCCTAGCGGACCAAGTGTAAAGTTCAACTCTACAATATTTCCAAAATTTTAGAGTTGGGATAGAGTTGAATGAATAACGAAATGAGGTTTTGAGATGTCATCATCGTTTTCGCAACATTTAATGCTTTTCAAAGTTAAGAGTTGAATGTTTTTCTGAATTTTGGTATTATGCCAACTCTATCTCAACTTTATACCGGGATAGAGTTGAATGTTGGACTTTGCGGTTACTTTGCCCCAACTCTATCCGAACTTTGTTTCGGAATAGAGTTGAAAGTTAAATTTTAGGGTAACTTTCCTCCAACTCTATCCGAACTTTATACCAGGATAGAGTTGAGTGTTGGATTTTGGGGTTACTTTCCCCCAACTCTATCCGAACTTTATACCGGGATAGAGTTGAACGTTGGACTTTGCGGTTACTTTGCCCCAACTCTATCCGAACTTTGTTTCGAAATAGAGTTGAAAGTTGAACTTTAGGGTAACTTTTCCCCAACTCTATCAGAACTTTATACCGGGATATAGTTGAGTGTTGGAATTTGCGGTTACTTCACCCGAACTCTATCCGAACTTTATACCGGGATAGAGTTGAATGTTGAACTTTGCGGTTACTTTGCCCCAACTCTATCCGAACTTTGTTTCGGAATAGAGTTGAAAGTTAAATTTTAGTGTAACTTTCCTCCAACTCTATCCGAACTTTATACCAGGATAGAGTTGAGTGTTGGATTTTGGGGTTACTTTCCCCCAACTCTATCCGAACTTTATACCGGGATAGAGTTGAACGTTGGACTTTGCGGTTACTTTGCCCCAACTCTATCCGAACTTTGTTTCGGAATAGAAGCGAAAGTTGAACTTTAGGGTAACTTTCCTCCAACTCTATCAGAATTTTATACCGGGATATAGTTGAGTGTTGGAATTTGGGGTTACTTTCCCCCAACTCTATCCGAACTTTATACCGGGATAGAGTTGAATGTTGGACTTTGCGGTGACTTTGCCCCAACTCTATCCGAATTTTGTTTCGGAATAGAGTTGAAAGTTGAACTTTAGGGTAACTTTCCCCCACTCTATCAGAAGTTTATACCAGGATAGAGTTGAGTGTTGGAATTTGGGTTTACTTTCCCCCAACTCTATCCGAACTTTATACCGGGATAGAGTTGAACGTTGGACTTTGCCCCAACTCTATCCGAACTTTGTTTCGGAATACAGTTGAAAGTTGAACTTTAGGGTAACTTTCCCCCAACTCTATCAGAACTTTATACCGGGATATAGTTGAGTGTTGGAATTTGGGGTTACTTTCCCCCAACTCTATCCGAACTTTATACCGGGATAAAGTTGAATGTTGGACTTTGCGGTTACTTTGCCCCAACTCTATCCGAACTTTGTTTCGGAATAGAGTTGGAAATTGAACTTTAGGGTAACTTTCCCCCAACTCTATCAGAACTTTATACCGGAATAGAGTTGAATGTTGGACTTTGGGGTTACTTTACCCCAGCTCTATCCGAACTTTGTTTCGAAATAGAGTTGAAAATTGAACTTTAGGGTAACTTTGCCCCAACTCTATCAGAACTTTATACCGGGATATAGTTGAGTGTTGGAATTTGGGGTTACTTTCCCCCAACTCTATCCGAACTTTATACCGGGATAGAGTTAAATGTTGGACTTTGCGGTTACTTTGCCCCAACTCTATCCGAACTTTGTTTCGGAATAGAGTTGAAAGTTAAATTTTAGGGTAACTTTCCTCCAACTCTATCCGAACTTTATACCAGGATAGAGTTGAGTGTTGGATTTTGGGGTTACTTTCCCCCAACTCTATCCGAACTTTATACCGGGATAGAGTTGAACGTTGGACTTTGCGGTTACTTTGCCCCAACTCTATCCGAACTTTGTTTCGGAATAGAGTTGAAAGTTGAACTTTAGGGTAACATTCCTCTAACTCTATCAGAATTTTATACCGGGATATAGTTGAGTGTTGGAATTTGGGGTTACTTTCCCCCAACTCTATCCGAACTTTATACCGGGATAGAGTTGAACGTTGGACTTTGCGGTTACTTTGCCCCAACTCTATCCGAACTTTGTTTCGGAATAGAGTTGAAAGTTGAAATTTAGGGTAACTTTCCCCCACTCTATCAGAACTTTATACCAGGATAGAGTTGAGTGTTGGACGTTGCGGTTACTTTGCCCCAACTCTATCCGAACTTTGTTTCGGAATAGAGTTGAAAGTTAAATTTTAGGGTAACTTTCCTCCAACTCTATCCGAACTTTATACCAGGATAGAGTTGAGTGTTGGATTTTGGGGTTACTTTCCCCCAACTCTATCCGAACTTTATACCGGGATAGAGTTGAACGTTGGACTTTGCGGTTACTTTGCCCCAACTCTATCCGAACGTTGTTTCGAAATAGAGTTGAAAGTTGAACTTTAGGGTAACTTTTCCCCAACTCTATCAGAACTTTATACCGGGATATAGTTGAGTGTTGGAATTTGGGGTTACTTTCCCCCAAGTCTATCCGAAGTTTATACCGGGATAGAGTTAAATGTTGGACTTTGCGGTTACTTTGCCCCAACTCTATCCGAACTTTGTTTCGGAATAGAGTTGAAAGTTGAACTTTAGGGTAACTTTTCCCCAACTCTATCAGAACTTTATACCGGGATATAGTTGAGTGTTGGAATTTGGGGTTACTTTCCCCCAACTCTACCCGAAGTTTATACCGGGATAGAGTTGAATGTTGGACTTTGCGGTTACTTTGCCCCAACTCTATCCGAACTTTGTTTCGGAATAGAGTTGAAAGTTAAATTTTAGGGTAACTTTCCTCCAACTCTATCCGAACTTTATACCAGGACAGAGTTGAGTGTTGGAATTTGGGGTTACTTTCCCCCAACTCTATCCGAACTTTATACCGGGATAGAGTTGAACGTTGGACTTTGCCCCAACTCTATCCGAACTTTGTTTCGGAATAGAGTTGAAAGTTGAACTTTAGGGTAACTTTCCCCCAACTCTATCAGAACTTTATACCGGGATATAGTTGAGTGTTGGAATTTGGGGTTACTTCACCCGAACTCTATCCGAACTTTATACCGGGATAGAGTTGAATGTTGGACTTTGCGGTTACTTTGCCCCAACTCTATCCGAACTTTGTTTCGGAATAGAGTTGAAAGTTAAATTTTAGGGTAACTTTCCTCCAACTCTATCCGAACTTTATACCAGGACAGAGTTGAGTGTTGGAATTTGGGGTTACTTTCCCCCAACTCTATCCGAACTTTATGCCGGGATAGAGTTGAACGTTGGACTTTGCCCCAACTCTATCCGAACTTTGTTTCGGAATAGAGTTGAAAGTTGAACTTTAGGGTAACTTTCCCCCAACTCTATCCGAATTTTATACCGGGATATAGTTGAGTGTTGGAATTTGGGGTTACTTTCCCCCAACTCTATCCGAACTTTATACCGGGATAGAGTTGAATGTTGGACTTTGCGGTTACCTTGCCCCAACTCTATCCGAACTTTGTTTCGGAATAGAGTTGGAAATTGAACTTTAGGGTAACTTTCCCCCAACTCTATCAGAACTTTATACCGGAATAGAGTTGAATGTTGGACTTTGGGGTTACTTTACCCCAGCTCTATCCGAACTTTATACCGGGATAGAGTTGAATGTTGGACTTTGCGGTGACTTTGCCCCAACTCTATCCGAATTTTGTTTCGGAATAGAGTTGAAAGTTGAACTTTAGGGTAACTTTCCCCCACTCTATCAGAACTTTATACCGGGATAGAGTTGAGTGTTGGAATTTGGGGTTACTTTCCCCCAACTCTATCCGAACTTTATACCGGGATAGAGTTGAACGTTGGACTTTGCGGTTACTTTGCCCCAACTCTATCCGAACTTTGTTTCGGAATAGAGTTGAAAGTTGAACTTTAGGGTAACTTTTCCCCAACTCTATCAGAACTTAATACCGGGATATAGTTGAGTGTTGGAATTTGGGGTTACTTTCCCCCAAGTCTATCCGAAGTTTATACCGGGATAGAGTTGAATGTTGGACTTTGCGGTTACTTTGCCCCAACTCTATCCGAACTTTGTTTCGGAATAGAGTTGAAAGTTAAATTTTAGGGTAACTTTCCTCCAACTCTATCCGAACTTTATACCAGGACAGAGTTGAGTGTTGGAATTTGGGGTTACTTTCCCCCAACTCTATCCGAACTTTATGCCGGGATAGAGTTGAACGTTGGACTTTGCCCCAACTCTATCCGAACTTTGTTTCGGAATAGAGTTGAATGTTGAACTTTAGGGTAACTTTCCCCCAACTCTATCAGAACTTTATACCGGGATATAGTTGAGTGTTGGAATTTGGGGTTACATCACCCGAACTCTATCCGAACTTTATACCGGGATAGAGTTGAATGTTGGACTTTGCGGTGACTTTGCCCCAACTCTATCCGAATTTTGTTTCGGAATAGAGTTGAAAGTTGAACTTTAGGGTAACTTTCCCCCACTCTATCAGAACTTTATACCAGGATAGAGTTGAGTGTTGGAATTTGGGGTTACTTTCCCCCAACTCTATCCGAACTTTATACCAGGATAGAGTTGAACGTTGGACTTTGCCCCAACTCTATCCGAACTTTGTTTCGGAATACAGTTGAAAGTTGAACTTTAGGGTAACTTTCCCCCAACTCTATCAGAACTTTATACCGGGATATAGTTGAGTGTTGGAATTTGGGGTTACTTTCCCCCAACTCTATCCGAACTTTATACCGGGATAAAGTTGAATGTTGGACTTTGCGGTTACTTTGCCCCAACTCTATCCGAACTTTGTTTCGGAATAGAGTTGGAAATTGAACTTTAGGGTAACTTTCCCCCAACTCTATCAGAACTTTATACCGGAATAGAGTTGAATGTTGGACTTTGGGGTTACTTTACCCCAGCTCTATCCGAACTTTGTTTCGAAATAGAGTTGAAAATTGAACTTTAGGGTAACTTTGCCCCAACTCTATCAGAACTTTATACCGGGATATAGTTGAGTGTTGGAATTTGGGGTTACTTTCCCCCAACTCTATCCGAACTTTATACCGGGATAGAGTTAAATGTTGGACTTTGCGGTTACTTTGCCCCAACTCTATCCGAAATTTGTTTCGGAATAGAGTTGAAAGTTAAATTTTAGGGTAACTTTCCTCCAACTCTATCCGAACTTTATACCAGGATAGAGTTGAGTGTTGGATTTTGGGGTTACTTTCCCCCAACTCTATCCGAACTTTATACCGGGATAGAGTTGAACGTTGGACTTTGCGGTTACTTTGCCCCAACTCTATCCGAACTTTGTTTCGGAATAGAGTTGAAAGTTGAACTTTAGGGTAACTTTCCTCCAACTCTATCAGAAGTTTATACCGGGATATAGTTGAGTGTTGGAATTTGGGGTTACTTTCCCCCAACTCTATCCGAACTTTATACCGGGATAGAGTTGAACGTTGGACTTTGCGGTTACTTTGCCCCAACTCTATCCGAACTTTGTTTCGGAATAGAGTTGAAAGTTGAAATTTAGGGTAACTTTCCCCCACTCTATCAGAACTTTATACCAGGATAGAGTTGAGTGTTGGACGTTGCGGTTACTTTGCCCCAACTCTATCCGAACTTTGTTTCGGAATAGAGTTGAAAGTTAAATTTTAGGGTAACTTTCCTCCAACTCTATCCGAACTTTATACCAGGATAGAGTTGAGTGTTGGATTTTGGGGTTACTTTCCCCCAACTCTATCCGAACTTTATACCGGGATAGAGTTGAACGTTGGACTTTGCGGTTACTTTGCCCCAACTCTATCCGAACGTTGTTTCGAAATAGAGTTGAAAGTTGAACTTTAGGGTAACTTTTCCCCAACTCTATCAGAACTTTATACCGGGATATAGTTGAGTGTTGGAATTTGGGGTTACTTTCCCCCAAGTCTATCCGAAGTTTATACCGGGATAGAGTTGAATGTTGGACTTTGCGGTTACTTTGCCCCAACTCTATCCGAACTTTGTTTCGGAATAGAGTTGAAAGTTGAACTTTAGGGTAACTTTTCCCCAACTCTATCAGAACTTTATACCGGGATATAGTTGAGTGTTGGAATTTGGGGTTACTTTCCCCCAACTCTATCCGAAGTTTATACCGGGATAGAGTTGAATGTTGGACTTTGCGGTTACTTTGCCCCAACTCTATCCGAACTTTGTTTCGGAATAGAGTTGAAAGTTAAATTTTAGGGTAACTTTCCTCCAACTCTATCCGAACTTTATACCAGGACAGAGTTGAGTGTTGGAATTTGGGGTTACTTTCCCCCAACTCTATCCGAACTTTATACCGGGATAGAGTTGAACGTTGGACTTTGCCCCAACTCTATCCGAACTTTGTTTCGGAATAGAGTTGAAAGTTGAACTTTAGGGTAACTTTCCCCCAACTCTATCAGAACTTTATACCGGGATATAGTTGAGTGTTGGAATTTGGGGTTACTTCACCCGAACTCTATCCGAACTTTATACCGGGATAGAGTTGAATGTTGGACTTTGCGGTTACTTTGCCCCAACTCTATCCGAACTTTGTTTCGGAATAGAGTTGAAAGTTAAATTTTAGGGTAACTTTCCTCCAACTCTATCCGAACTTTATACCAGGACAGAGTTGAGTGTTGGAATTTGGGGTTACTTTCCCCCAACTCTATCCGAACTTTATGCCGGGATAGAGTTGAACGTTGGACTTTGCCCCAACTCTATCCGAACTTTGTTTCGGAATAGAGTTGAATGTTGAACTTTAGGGTAACTTTCCCCCAACTCTATCAGAACTTTATACCGGGATATAGTTGAGTGTTGGAATTTGGGGTTACTTCACCCGAACTCTATCCGAACTTTATACCGGGATAGAGTTGAATGTTGGACTTTGCGGTTACTTTGCCCCAACTCTATCCGAACTTTGTTTCGGAATAGAGTTGAAAGTTGAACTTTAGGGTAACTTTCCTCCAACTCTATCAGAATTTTATACCGGGATATAGTTGAGTGTTGGAATTTGGGGTTACTTTCCCCCAACTCTATCCGAACTTTATACCGGGATAGAGTTGAATGTTGGACTTTGCGGTGACTTTGCCCCAACTCTATCCGAATTTTGTTTCGGAATAGAGTTGAAAGTTGAACTTTAGGGTAACTTTCCCCCCACTCTATCAGAACTTTAT
The DNA here is from genome assembly GCA_026005395.1 of Asobara japonica. Lineage (NCBI taxonomy): Eukaryota > Metazoa > Arthropoda > Insecta > Hymenoptera > Braconidae > Asobara > Asobara japonica. Next base: position 1,262,964 of record BQMI01000442.1, on the reverse strand, counting down.
ACCAGGATAGAGTTGAGTGTTCTAATTTGGGGTTACTTTCCCCCAACTCTATCCGAACTTTATACCGAGATAGAGTTGAACGTTGGACTTTGCCCCAACTCTATCCGAACTTTGTTTCGGAATAGAGTTGAAAGGTGAACTTTAGGGTAACTTTCCCCCAACTCTATCAGAACTTTATACCGGGATATAGTTGAGTGTTGGAATTTGGGGTTACTTTTCCCCCAACTCTATCCGAACTTTATACCGGGATAAAGTTGAATGTTGGACTTTGCGGTTACTTTGCCCCAACTCTATCCGAACGTTGTTTCGGAATAGAGTTGGAAATTGAACTTTAGGGTAACTTTCCCCCAACTCTATCAGAACTTTATACCGGAATAGAGTTGAATGTTGGACTTTGGGGTTACTTTACCCCAGCTCTATCCGAACTTTGTTTCGGAATAGTGTTGAAAGTTAAATTTTAGGGTAACTTTTCTCCAACTCTATCAGAAGTTTATACCGGGATATAGTTGAGTGTTGGAATTTGGGGTTACTTTCCCCCAAGTCTATCCGAAGTTTATACCGGGATAGAGTTGAATGTTGGACTTTGCGGTTACTTTGCCCCAACTCTATCCGGACTTTTTTTCGGAATAGAGTTGAAAGTTAAATTTTAGGGTAACTTTCCTCCAACTCTATCCGAACTTTATACCAGGACAGAGTTGAGTGTTGGAATTTGGGGTTACTTTCCCCCAACTCTATCCGAACTTTATACCGGGATAGAGTTGAACGTTGGACTTTGCGGTTACTTTGCCCCAACTCTATCCGAACTTTGTTTCGGAATAGAGTTGAAAGTTGAACTTTAGGGTAACTTTCCCCCACTCTATCAGAACTTTATACCAGGATAGAGTTGAGTGTTGGAATTTGGGGTTACTTTCCCCCAACTCTATCCGAACTTTATACCGGGATAGAGTTGAACGTTGGACTTTGCCCCAACTCTATCCGAACTTTGTTTCGGAATAGAGTTGAAAGTTGAACTTTAGGGTAACTTTCCCGCAACTCTATCAGAATTTTATACCGGGATATAGTTGAGTGTTGGAATTTGGGGTTACTTTCCCCCAACTCTATCCGAACTTTATACCGGGATAGAGTTGAATGTTGGACTTTGCGGTTACTTTGCCCCAACTCTATCCGAACTTTGTTTCGGAATAGAGTTGGAAATTGAACTTTAGGGTAACTTTCCCCCAACTCTATCAGAACTTTATACCGGAATAGAGTTGAATGTTGGACTTTGGGGTTACTTTACCCCAGCTCTATCCGAACTTTATACCGGGATAGAGTTGAATGTTGGACTTTGCGGTGACTTTGCCCCAACTCTATCCGAATTTTGTTTCGGAATAGAGTTGAAAGTTGAACGTTAGGGTAACTTTCCCCCACTCTATCAGAACTTTATACCGGGATAGAGTTGAGTGTTGGAATTTGGGGTTACTTTCCCCCAACTCTATCCGAACTTTATACCGGGATAGAGTTGAACGTTGGACTTTGCGGTTACTTTGCCCCAACTCTATCCGAACTTTGTTTCGGAATAGAGTTGAAAGTTGAACTTTAGGGTAACTTTTCCCCAACTCTATCAGAACTTAATACCGGGATATAGTTGAGTGTTGGAATTTGGGGTTACTTTCCCCCAAGTCTATCCGAAGTTTATACCGGGATAGAGTTGAATGTTGGACTTTGCGGTTACTTTGCCCCAACTCTATCCGAACTTTGTTTCGGAATAGAGTTGAAAGTTAAATTTTAGGGTAACTTTCCTCCAACTCTATCCGAACTTTATACCAGGACAGAGTTGAGTGTTGGAATTTGGGGTTACTTTCCCCCAACTCTATCCGAACTTTATGCCGGGATAGAGTTGAACGTTGGACTTTGCCCCAACTCTATCCGAACTTTGTTTCGGAATAGAGTTGAATGTTGAACTTTAGGGTAACTTTCCCCCAACTCTATCAGAACTTTATACCGGGATATAGTTGAGTGTTGGAATTTGGGGTTACTTCACCCGAACTCTATCCGAACTTTATACCGGGATAGAGTTGAATGTTGGACTTTGCGGTTACTTTGCCCCAACTCTATCCGAACTTTGTTTCGGAATAGAGTTGAAAGTTGAACTTTAGGGTAACTTTCCTCCAACTCTATCAGAATTTTATACCGGGATATAGTTGAGTGTTGGAATTTGGGGTTACTTTCCCCCAACTCTATCCGAACTTTATACCGGGATAGAGTTGAATGTTGGACTTTGCGGTGACTTTGCCCCAACTCTATCCGAATTTTGTTTCGGAATAGAGTTGAAAGTTGAACTTTAGGGTAACTTTCCCCCACTCTATCAGAACTTTATACCAGGATAGAGTTGAGTGTTCTAATTTGGGGTTACTTTCCCCCAACTCTATCCGAACTTTATACCGAGATAGAGTTGAACGTTGGACTTTGCCCCAACTCTATCCGAACTTTGTTTCGGAATAGAGTTGAAAGGTGAACTTTAGGGTAACTTTCCCCCAACTCTATCAGAACTTTATACCGGGATATAGTTGAGTGTTGGAATTTGGGGTTACTTTCCCCCAACTCTATCCGAACTTTATACCGGGATAAAGTTGAATGTTGGACTTTGCGGTTACTTTGCCCCAACTCTATCCGAACGTTGTTTCGGAATAGAGTTGGAAATTGAACTTTAGGGTAACTTTCCCCCAACTCTATCAGAACTTTATACCGGAATAGAGTTGAATGTTGGACTTTGGGGTTACTTTACCCCAGCTCTATCCGAACTTTGTTTCGGAATAGTGTTGAAAGTTAAATTTTAGGGTAACTTTTCTCCAACTCTATCAGAAGTTTATACCGGGATATAGTTGAGTGTTGGAATTTGGGGTTACTTTCCCCCAAGTCTATCCGAAGTTTATACCGGGATAGAGTTGAATGTTGGACTTTGCGGTTACTTTGCCCCAACTCTATCCGGACTTTTTTTCGGAATAGAGTTGAAAGTTAAATTTTAGGGTAACTTTCCTCCAACTCTATCCGAACTTTATACCAGGACAGAGTTGAGTGTTGGAATTTGGGGTTACTTTCCCCCAACTCTATCCGAACTTTATACCGGGATAGAGTTGAACGTTGGACTTTGCGGTTACTTTGCCCCAACTCTATCCGAACTTTGTTTCGGAATAGAGTTGAAAGTTGAACTTTAGGGTAACTTTCCCCCACTCTATCAGAACTTTATACCAGGATAGAGTTGAGTGTTGGAATTTGGGGTTACTTTCCCCCAACTCTATCCGAACTTTATACCGGGATAGAGTTGAACGTTGGACTTTGCCCCAACTCTATCCGAACTTTGTTTCGGAATAGAGTTGAAAGTTGAACTTTAGGGTAACTTTCCCGCAACTCTATCAGAATTTTATACCGGGATATAGTTGAGTGTTGGAATTTGGGGTTACTTTCCCCCAACTCTATCCGAACTTTATACCGGGATAGAGTTGAATGTTGGACTTTGCGGTTACTTTGCCCCAACTCTATCCGAACTTTGTTTCGGAATAGAGTTGGAAATTGAACTTTAGGGTAACTTTCCCCCAACTCTATCAGAACTTTATACCGGAATAGAGTTGAATGTTGGACTTTGGGGTTACTTTACCCCAGCTCTATCCGAACTTTATACCGGGATAGAGTTGAATGTTGGACTTTGCGGTGACTTTGCCCCAACTCTATCCGAATTTTGTTTCGGAATAGAGTTGAAAGTTGAACGTTAGGGTAACTTTCCCCCACTCTATCAGAACTTTATACCGGGATAGAGTTGAGTGTTGGAATTTGGGGTTACTTTCCCCCAACTCTATCCGAACTTTATACCGGGATAGAGTTGAACGTTGGACTTTGCGGTTACTTTGCCCCAACTCTATCCGAACTTTGTTTCGGAATAGAGTTGAAAGTTGAACTTTAGGGTAACTTTTCCCCAACTCTATCAGAACTTAATACCGGGATATAGTTGAGTGTTGGAATTTGGGGTTACTTTCCCCCAAGTCTATCCGAAGTTTATACCGGGATAGAGTTGAATGTTGGACTTTGCGGTTACTTTGCCCCAACTCTATCCGAACTTTGTTTCGGAATAGAGTTGAAAGTTAAATTTTAGGGTAACTTTCCTCCAACTCTATCCGAACTTTATACCAGGACAGAGTTGAGTGTTGGAATTTGGGGTTACTTTCCCCCAACTCTATCCGAACTTTATGCCGGGATAGAGTTGAACGTTGGACTTTGCCCCAACTCTATCCGAACTTTGTTTCGGAATAGAGTTGAATGTTGAACTTTAGGGTAACTTTCCCCCAACTCTATCAGAACTTTATACCGGGATATAGTTGAGTGTTGGAATTTGGGGTTACTTCACCCGAACTCTATCCGAACTTTATACCGGGATAGAGTTGAATGTTGGACTTTGCGGTTACTTTGCCCCAACTCTATCCGAACTTTGTTTCGGAATAGAGTTGAAAGTTGAACTTTAGGGTAACTTTCCTCCAACTCTATCAGAATTTTATACCGGGATATAGTTGAGTGTTGGAATTTGGGGTTACTTTCCCCCAACTCTATCCGAACTTTATACCGGGATAGAGTTGAATGTTGGACTTTGCGGTGACTTTGCCCCAACTCTATCCGAATTTTGTTTCGGAATAGAGTTGAAAGTTGAACTTTAGGGTAACTTTCCCCCACTCTATCAGAACTTTATACCAGGATAGAGTTGAGTGTTGGAATTTGGGGTTACTTTCCCCCAACTCTATCCGAACTTTATACCGGGATAGAGTTGAACGTTGGACTTTGCCCCAACTCTATCCGAACTTTGTTTCGGAATACAGTTGAAAGTTGAACTTTAGGGTAACTTTCCCCCAACTCTATCAGAACTTTATACCGGGATATAGTTGAGTGTTGGAATTTGGGGTTACTTTCCCCCAACTCTATCCGAACTTTATACCGGGATAAAGTTGAATGTTGGACTTTGCGGTTATTTTGCCCCAACTCTATCCGAACTTTGTTTCGGAATAGAGTTGGAAATTTAACTTTAGGGTAACTTTCCCCCAACTCTATCAGAACTTTATACCGGAATAGAGTTGAATGTTGGACTTTGGGGTTACTTTACCCCAGCTCTATCCGAACTTTGTTTCGAAATAGAGTTGAAAATTGAACTTTAGGGTAACTTTGCCCCAACTCTATCAGAACTTTATACCGGGATATAGTTGAGTGTTGGAATTTGGGGTTACTTTCCCCCAACTCTATCCGAAGTTTATACCGGGATAGAGTTAAATGTTGGACTTTGCGGTTACTTTGCCCCAACTCTATCCGAACTTTGTTTCGGAATAGAGTTGAAAGTTAAATTTTAGGGTAACTTTCCTCCAACTCTATCCGAACTTTATACCAGGATAGAGTTGAGTGTTGGATTTTGGGGTTACTTTCCCCCAACTCTATCCGAACTTTATACCGGGATAGAGTTGAACGTTGGACTTTGCGGTTACTTTGCCCCAACTCTATCCGAACTTTGTTTCGGAATAGAGTTGAAAGTTGAACTTTAGGGTAACTTTCCCCCACTCTATCAGAACTTTATACCAGGATAGAGTTGAGTGTTGGAATTTGGGGTTACTTTCCCCCAACTCTATCCGAACTTTATACCGGGATAGAGTTGAACGTTGGACTTTGCCCCAACTCTATCCGAACTTTGTTTCGGAATAGAGTTGAAAGTTGAACTTTAGGGTAACTTTCCCCCAACTCTATCAGAATTTTATACCGGGATATAGTTGAGTGTTGGAATTTGGGGTTACTTTCCCCCAACTCTATCCGAACTTTATACCGGGATAGAGTTGAATGTTGGACTTTGCGGTTACTTTGCCCCAACTCTATCCGAACTTTGTTTCGGAATAGAGTTGGAAATTGAACTTTAGGGTAACTTTCCCCCAACTCTATCAGAACTTTATACCGGAATAGAGTTGAATGTTGGACTTTGGGGTTACTTTACCCCAGCTCTATCCGAACTTTATACCGGGATAGAGTTGAATGTTGGACTTTGCGGTGACTTTGCCCCAACTCTATCCGAATTTTGTTTCGGAATAGAGTTGAAAGTTGAACGTTAGGGTAACTTTCCCCCACTCTATCAGAACTTTATACCGGGATAGAGTTGAGTGTTGGAATTTGGGGTTACTTTCCCCCAACTCTATCCGAACTTTATACCGGGATAGAGTTGAACGTTGGACTTTGCGGTTACTTTGCCCCAACTCTATCCGAACTTTGTTTCGGAATAGAGTTGAAAGTTGAACTTTAGGGTAACTTTTCCCCAACTCTATCAGAACTTAATACCGGGATATAGTTGAGTGTTGGAATTTGGGGTTACTTTCCCCCAAGTCTATCCGAAGTTTATACCGGGATAGAGTTGAATGTTGGACTTTGCGGTTACTTTGCCCCAACTCTATCCGAACTTTGTTTCGGAATAGAGTTGAAAGTTAAATTTTAGGGTAACTTTCCTCCAACTCTATCCGAACTTTATACCAGGACAGAGTTGAGTGTTGGAATTTGGGGTTACTTTCCCCCAACTCTATCCGAACTTTATGCCGGGATAGAGTTGAACGTTGGACTTTGCCCCAACTCTATCCGAACTTTGTTTCGGAATAGAGTTGAATGTTGAACTTTAGGGTAACTTTCCCCCAACTCTATCAGAACTTTATACCGGGATATAGTTGAGTGTTGGAATTTGGGGTTACTTCACCCGAACTCTATCCGAACTTTATACCGGGATAGAGTTGAATGTTGGACTTTGCGGTTACTTTGCCCCAACTCTATCCGAACTTTGTTTCGGAATAGAGTTGAAAGTTGAACTTTAGGGTAACTTTCCTCCAACTCTATCAGAATTTTATACCGGGATATAGTTGAGTGTTGGAATTTGGGGTTACTTTCCCCCAACTCTATCCGAACTTTATACCGGGATAGAGTTGAATGTTGGACTTTGCGGTGACTTTGCCCCAACTCTATCCGAATTTTGTTTCGGAATAGAGTTGAAAGTTGAACTTTAGGGTAACTTTCCCCCACTCTATCAGAACTTTATACCAGGATAGAGTTGAGTGTTGGAATTTGGGGTTACTTTCCCCCAACTCTATCCGAACTTTATACCGGGATAGAGTTGAACGTTGGACTTTGCCCCAACTCTATCCGAACTTTGTTTCGGAATACAGTTGAAAGTTGAACTTTAGGGTAACTTTCCCCCAACTCTATCAGAACTTTATACCGGGATATAGTTGAGTGTTGGAATTTGGGGTTACTTTCCCCCAACTCTATCCGAACTTTATACCGGGATAAAGTTGAATGTTGGACTTTGCGGTTATTTTGCCCCAACTCTATCCGAACTTTGTTTCGGAATAGAGTTGGAAATTTAACTTTAGGGTAACTTTCCCCCAACTCTATCAGAACTTTATACCGGAATAGAGTTGAATGTTGGACTTTGGGGTTACTTTACCCCAGCTCTATCCGAACTTTGTTTCGAAATAGAGTTGAAAATTGAACTTTAGGGTAACTTTGCCCCAACTCTATCAGAACTTTATACCGGGATATAGTTGAGTGTTGGAATTTGGGGTTACTTTCCCCCAACTCTATCCGAAGTTTATACCGGGATAGAGTTAAATGTTGGACTTTGCGGTTACTTTGCCCCAACTCTATCCGAACTTTGTTTCGGAATAGAGTTGAAAGTTAAATTTTAGGGTAACTTTCCTCCAACTCTATCCGAACTTTATACCAGGATAGAGTTGAGTGTTGGATTTTGGGGTTACTTTCCCCCAACTCTATCCGAACTTTATACCGGGATAGAGTTGAACGTTGGACTTTGCGGTTACTTTGCCCCAACTCTATCCGAACTTTGTTTCGGAATAGAGTTGAAAGTTGAACTTTAGGGTAACTTTCCCCCACTCTATCAGAACTTTATACCAGGATAGAGTTGAGTGTTGGAATTTGGGGTTACTTTCCCCCAACTCTATCCGAACTTTATACCGGGATAGAGTTGAACGTTGGACTTTGCCCCAACTCTATCCGAACTTTGTTTCGGAATAGAGTTGAAAGTTGAACTTTAGGGTAACTTTCCCGCAACTCTATCAGAATTTTATACCGGGATATAGTTGAGTGTTGGAATTTGGGGTTACTTTCCCCCAACTCTATCCGAACTTTATACCGGGATAGAGTTGAATGTTGGACTTTGCGGTTACTTTGCCCCAACTCTATCCGAACTTTGTTTCGGAATAGAGTTGAAAGTTAAATTTTAGGGTAACTTTCCTCCAACTCTATCCGAACTTTATACCAGGACAGAGTTGAGTGTTGGAATTTGGGGTTACTTTCCCCCAACTCTATCCGAACTTTATGCCGGGATAGAGTTGAACGTTGGACTTTGCCCCAACTCTATCCGAACTTTGTTTCGGAATAGAGTTGAATGTTGAACTTTAGGGTAACTTTCCCCCAACTCTATCAGAACTTTATACCGGGATATAGTTGAGTGTTGGAATTTGGGGTTACTTCACCCGAACTCTATCCGAACTTTATACCGGGATAGAGTTGAATGTTGGACTTTGCGGTTACTTTGCCCCAACTCTATCCGAACTTTGTTTCGGAATAGAGTTGAAAGTTGAACTTTAGGGTAACTTTCCTCCAACTCTATCAGAATTTTATACCGGGATATAGTTGAGTGTTGGAATTTGGGGTTACTTTCCCCCAACTCTATCCGAACTTTATACCGGGATAGAGTTGAATGTTGGACTTTGCGGTGACTTTGCCCCAACTCTATCCGAATTTTGTTTCGGAATAGAGTTGAAAGTTGAACTTTAGGGTAACTTTCCCCCACTCTATCAGAACTTTATACCAGGATAGAGTTGAGTGTTCTAATTTGGGGTTACTTTCCCCCAACTCTATCCGAACTTTATACCGAGATAGAGTTGAACGTTGGACTTTGCCCCAACTCTATCCGAACTTTGTTTCGGAATAGAGTTGAAAGTTGAACTTTAGGGTAACTTTCCCCCAACTCTATCAGAACTTTATACCGGGATATAGTTGAGTGTTGGAATTTGGGGTTACTTTCCCCCAACTCTATCCGAACTTTATACCGGGATAAAGTTGAATGTTGGACTTTGCGGTTACTTTGCCCCAACTCTATCCGAACGTTGTTTCGGAATAGAGTTGGAAATTGAACTTTAGGGTAACTTTCCCCCAACTCTATCAGAACTTTATACCGGAATAGAGTTGAATGTTGGACTTTGGGGTTACTTTACCCCAGCTCTATCCGAACTTTGTTTCGAAATAGAGTTGAAAATTGAACTTTAGGGTAACTTTCCCCCAACTCTATCAGAACTTTATACCGGGATATAGTTGAGTGTTGGAATTTGGGGTTACTTTCCCCCAACTCTATCCGAACTTTATACCGGGATAGAGTTGAATGTTGGACTTTGCGGTTACTTTGCCCCAACTCTATCCGAACTTTGTTTCGGAATAGAGTTGAAAGTTAAATTTTAGGGTAACTTTCCTCCAACTCTATCAGAAGTTTATACCGGGATATAGTTGAGTGTTGGAATTTGGGGTTACTTTCCCCCAAGTCTATCCGAAGTTTATACCGGGATAGAGTTGAATGTTGGACTTTGCGGTTACTTTGCCCCAACTCTATCCGGACTTTTTTTCGGAATAGAGTTGAAAGTTAAATTTTAGGGTAACTTTCCTCCAACTCTATCCGAACTTTATACCAGGACAGAGTTGAGTGTTGGAATTTGGGGTTACTTTCCCCCAACTCTATCCGAACTTTATACCGGGATAGAGTTGAACGTTGGACTTTGCCCCAACTCTATCCGAACTTTGTTTCGGGATAGAATTGAAAGTTGAACTTTAGGGTAACTTTTCCCCAACTCTATCAGAACTTTATACCGGGATATAGTTGAGTGTTGGAATTTGGGGTTACTTCACCCGAACTCTATCCGAACTTTATACCGGGATAGAGTTGAATGTTGGACTTTGCGGTTACTTTGCCCCAACTCTATCCGAACTTTGTTTCGGAATAGAGTTGAAAGTTGAACTTTAGGGTAACTTTCCCCCACTCTATCAGAACTTTATACCAGGATAGAGTTGAGTGTTGGAATTTGGGGTTACTTTCCCCCAACTCTATCCGAACTTTATACCGGGATAGAGTTGAACGTTGGACTTTGCCCCAACTCTATCCGAACTTTGTTTCGGAATAGAGTTGAAAGTTGAACTTTAGGGTAACTTTCCCCCAACTCTATCAGAATTTTATACCGGGATATAGTTGAGTGTTGGAATTTGGGGTTACTTTCCCCCAACTCTATCCGAACTTTATACCGGGATAGAGTTGAATGTTGGACTTTGCGGTTACTTTGCCCCAACTCTATCCGAACTTTGTTTCGGAATAGAGTTGGAAATTGAACTTTAGGGTAACTTTCCCCCAACTCTATCAGAACTTTATACCGGAATAGAGTTGAATGTTGGACTTTGGGGTTACTTTACCCCAGCTCTATCCGAACTTTATACCGGGATAGAGTTGAATGTTGGACTTTGCGGTGACTTTGCCCCAACTCTATCCGAATTTTGTTTCGGAATAGAGTTGAAAGTTGAACTTTAGGGTAACTTTCCCCCACTCTATCAGAACTTTATACCGGGATAGAGTTGAGTGTTGGAATTTGGGGTTACTTTCCCCCAACTCTATCCGAACTTTATACCGGGATAGAGTTGAACGTTGGACTTTGCGGTTACTTTGCCCCAACTCTATCCGAACTTTGTTTCGGAATAGAGTTGAAAGTTGAACTTTAGGGTAACTTTCCCCCAACTCTATCAGAATTTTATACCAGGATAGAGTTGAGTGTTGGAATTTGGGGTTACTTTCCCCCAACTCTATCCGAACTTTATACCGGGATAGAGTTGAACGTTGGACTTTGCCCCAACTCTATCCGAACTTTGTTTCGGAATAGAGTTGAAAGTTGAACTTTAGGGTAACTTTCCCCCAACTCTATCAGAATTTTATACCGGGATATAGTTGAGTGTTGGAATTTGGGGTTACTTTCCCCCAACTCTATCCGAACTTTATACCGGAATAGAGTTGAATGTTGGACTTTGGGGTTACTTTACCCCAGCTCTATCCGAACTTTATACCGGGATAGAGTTGAATGTTGGACTTTGCGGTGACTTTGCCCCAACTCTATCCGAACTTTGTTTCGGAATAGAGTTGAAAGTTGAACTTTAGGGTAACTTTCCCCCAACTCTATCAGAATTTTATACCAGGATAGAGTTGAGTGTTGGAATTTGGGGTTACTTTCCCCCAACTCTATCCGAACTTTATACCGGGATAGAGTTGAACGTTGGACTTTGCCCCAACTCTATCCGAACTTTGTTTCGGAATAGAGTTGAAAGTTGAACTTTAGGGTAACTTTCCCCCAACTCTATCAGAATTTTATACCGGGATATAGTTGAGTGTTGGAATTTGGGGTTACTTTCCCCCAAGTCTATCCGAAGTTTATACCGGGATAGAGTTGAATGTTGGACTTTGCGGTTACTTTGCCCCAACTCTATCCGAACTTTGTTTCGGAATAGAGTTGAAAGTTAAATTTTAGGGTAACTTTCCTCCAACTCTATCCGAACTTTATACCAGGATAGAGTTGAGTGTTGGAATTTGGGGTTACTTTCCCCCAACTCTATCCGAACTTTATACCGGGATAGAGTTGAACGTTGGACTTTGCCCCAACTCTATCCGAACTTTGTTTCGGAATAGAGTTGAAAGTTGAACTTTAGGGTAACTTTCCCCCAACTCTATCAGAACTTTATACCGGGATATAGTTGAGTGTTGGAATTTGGGGTTACTTCACCCGAACTCTATCCGAACTTTATACCGGGATAGAGTTGAATGTTGGACTTTGCGGTTACTTTGCCCCAACTCTATCCGAACTTTGTTTCGGAATAGAGTTGAAAGTTGAACTTTAGGGTAACTTTCCTCCAACTCTATCAGAACTTTATACCGGGATATAGTTGAGTGTTGGAATTTGGGGTTACTTTCCCCCAACTCTATCCGAACTTTATACCGGGATAGAGTTGAATGTTGGACTTTGCGGTGACTTTGCCCCAACTCTATCCGAACTTTGTTTCGGAATAGAGTTGAAAGTTGAACTTTAGGGTAACTTTCCCCCACTCTATCAAAACTTTATACCAGGATAGAGTTGAGTGTTGGAATTTGGGGTTACTTTCCCCCAACTCTATCCGAACTTTATACCGGGATTGAGTTGAACGTTGGACTTTGCCCCAACTCTATCCGAACTTTGTTTCGGAATAGAGTTGAAAGTTGAACTTTAGGGTAACTTTCCCCCAACTCTATCAGAACTTTATACCGGGATATAGTTGAGTGTTGGAATTTGGGGTTACTTTCCCCCAACTCTATCCGAACTTTATACCGGGATAGAGTTGAATGTTGGACTTTGCGGTTACTTTGCCCCAACTCTATCCGAACTTTGTTTCGGACTAGAGTTGGAAATTGAACTTTAGGGTAACTTTCCCCCAACTCTATCAGAACTTTATACCGGGATAGAGTTGAATGTTGGACTTTGCGGTTACTTTGCCCCAACTCTATCCGAACTTTGTTTCGGAATAGAGTTGAAAGTTGAACTTTAGGGTAACTTTCCTCCAACTCTATCAGAACTTTATACCGGGATATAGTTGAGTGTTGGAATTTGGGGTTACTTTCCCCCAACTCTATCCGAACTTTATACCGGGATAGAGTTGAATGTTGGACTTTGCGGTTACTTTGCCCCAACTCTATCCGAACTTTGTTTCGGAATAGAGTTGAAAGTTAAATTTTAGGGTAACTTTCCTCCAACTCTATCCGAACTTTATACCAGGATAGAGTTGAGTGTTGGATTTTGGGGTTACTTTCCCCCAACTCTATCCGAACTTTATACCGGGATAGAGTTGAACGTTGGACTTTGCGGTTACTTTGCCCCAACTCTATCCGAACTTTGTTTCGGAATAGAGTTGAAAGTTGAACTTTAGGGTAACTTTCCCCCACTCTATCAGAACTTTATACCAGGATAGAGTTGAGTGTTGGAATTTGGGGTTACTTTCCCCCAACTCTATCCGAACTTTATACCGGGATAGAGTTGAACGTTGGACTTTGCCCCAACTCTATCCGAACTTTGTTTCGGAATAGAGTTGAAAGTTGAACTTTAGGGTAACTTTCCCGCAACTCTATCAGAATTTTATACCGGGATATAGTTGAGTGTTGGAATTTGGGGTTACTTTCCCCCAACTCTATCCGAACTTTATACCGGGATAGAGTTGAATGTTGGACTTTGCGGTTACTTTGCCCCAACTCTATCCGAACTTTGTTTCGGAATAGAGTTGGAAATTGAACTTTAGGGTAACTTTCCCCCAACTCTATCAGAACTTTATACCGGAATAGAGTTGAATGTTGGACTTTGGGGTTACTTTACCCCAGCTCTATCCGAACTTTATACCGGGATAGAGTTGAATGTTGGACTTTGCGGTGACTTTGCCCCAACTCTATCCGAATTTTGTTTCGGAATAGAGTTGAAAGTTGAACTTTAGGGTAACTTTCCCCCACTCTATCAGAACTTTATACCGGGATAGAGTTGAGTGTTGGAATTTGGGGTTACTTTCCCCCAACTCTATCCGAACTTTATACCGGGATAGAGTTGAACGTTGGACTTTGCGGTTACTTTGCCCCAACTCTATCCGAACTTTGTTTCGGAATAGAGTTGAAAGTTGAACTTTAGGGTAACTTTTCCCCAACTCTATCAGAACTTAATACCGGGATATAGTTGAGTGTTGGAATTTGGGGTTACTTTCCCCCAAGTCTATCCGAAGTTTATACCGGGATAGAGTTGAATGTTGGACTTTGCGGTTACTTTGCCCCAACTCTATCCGAACTTTGTTTCGGAATAGAGTTGAAAGTTAAATTTTAGGGTAACTTTCCTCCAACTCTATCCGAACTTTATACCAGGACAGAGTTGAGTGTTGGAATTTGGGGTTACTTTCCCCCAACTCTATCCGAACTTTATGCCGGGATAGAGTTGAACGTTGGACTTTGCCCCAACTCTATCCGAACTTTGTTTCGGAATAGAGTTGAATGTTGAACTTTAGGGTAACTTTCCCCCAACTCTATCAGAACTTTATACCGGGATATAGTTGAGTGTTGGAATTTGGGGTTACTTCACCCGAACTCTATCCGAACTTTATACCGGGATAGAGTTGAATGTTGGACTTTGCGGTTACTTTGCCCCAACTCTATCCGAACTTTGTTTCGGAATAGAGTTGAAAGTTGAACTTTAGGGTAACTTTCCTCCAACTCTATCAGAATTTTATACCGGGATATAGTTGAGTGTTGGAATTTGGGGTTACTTTCCCCCAACTCTATCCGAACTTTATACCGGGATAGAGTTGAATGTTGGACTTTGCGGTGACTTTGCCCCAACTCTATCCGAATTTTGTTTCGGAATAGAGTTGAAAGTTGAACTTTAGGGTAACTTTCCCCCACTCTATCAGAACTTTATACCAGGATAGAGTTGAGTGTTGGAATTTGGGGTTACTTTCCCCCAACTCTATCCGAACTTTATACCGGGATAGAGTTGAACGTTGGACTTTGCCCCAACTCTATCCGAACTTTGTTTCGGAATACAGTTGAAAGTTGAACTTTAGGGTAACTTTCCCCCAACTCTATCAGAACTTTATACCGGGATATAGTTGAGTGTTGGAATTTGGGGTTACTTTCCCCCAACTCTATCCGAACTTTATACCGGGATAAAGTTGAATGTTGGACTTTGCGGTTATTTTGCCCCAACTCTATCCGAACTTTGTTTCGGAATAGAGTTGGAAATTTAACTTTAGGGTAACTTTCCCCCAACTCTATCAGAACTTTATACCGGAATAGAGTTGAATGTTGGACTTTGGGGTTACTTTACCCCAGCTCTATCCGAACTTTGTTTCGAAATAGAGTTGAAAATTGAACTTTAGGGTAACTTTGCCCCAACTCTATCAGAACTTTATACCGGGATATAGTTGAGTGTTGGAATTTAGGGGTTACTTTCCCCCAACTCTATCCGAAGTTTATACCGGGATAGAGTTAAATGTTGGACTTTGCGGTTACTTTGCCCCAACTCTATCCGAACTTTGTTTCGGAATAGAGTTGAAAGTTAAATTTTAGGGTAACTTTCCTCCAACTCTATCCGAACTTTATACCAGGATAGAGTTGAGTGTTGGATTTTGGGGTTACTTTCCCCCAACTCTATCCGAACTTTATACCGGGATAGAGTTGAACGTTGGACTTTGCGGTTACTTTGCCCCAACTCTATCCGAACTTTGTTTCGGAATAGAGTTGAAAGTTGAACTTTAGGGTAACTTTCCCCCACTCTATCAGAACTTTATACCAGGATAGAGTTGAGTGTTGGAATTTGGGGTTACTTTCCCCCAACTCTATCCGAACTTTATACCGGGATAGAGTTGAACGTTGGACTTTGCCCCAACTCTATCCGAACTTTGTTTCGGAATAGAGTTGAAAGTTGAACTTTAGGGTAACTTTCCCCCAACTCTATCAGAATTTTATACCGGGATATAGTTGAGTGTTGGAATTTGGGGTTACTTTCCCCCAACTCTATCCGAACTTTATACCGGGATAGAGTTGAATGTTGGACTTTGCGGTTACTTTGCCCCAACTCTATCCGAACTTTGTTTCGGAATAGAGTTGGAAATTGAACTTTAGGGTAACTTTCCCCCAACTCTATCAGAACTTTATACCGGAATAGAGTTGAATGTTGGACTTTGGGGTTACTTTACCCCAGCTCTATCCGAACTTTATACCGGGATAGAGTTGAATGTTGGACTTTGCGGTGACTTTGCCCCAACTCTATCCGAATTTTGTTTCGGAATAGAGTTGAAAGTTGAACTTTAGGGTAACTTTCCCCCACTCTATCAGAACTTTATACCGGGATAGAGTTGAGTGTTGGAATTTGGGGTTACTTTCCCCCAACTCTATCCGAACTTTATACCGGGATAGAGTTGAACGTTGGACTTTGCGGTTACTTTGCCCCAACTCTATCCGAACTTTGTTTCGGAATAGAGTTGAAAGTTGAACTTTAGGGTAACTTTTCCCCAACTCTATCAGAACTTAATACCGGGATATAGTTGAGTGTTGGAATTTGGGGTTACTTTCCCCCAAGTCTATCCGAAGTTTATACCGGGATAGAGTTGAATGTTGGACTTTGCGGTTACTTTGCCCCAACTCTATCCGAACTTTGTTTCGGAATAGAGTTGAAAGTTAAATTTTAGGGTAACTTTCCTCCAACTCTATCCGAACTTTATACCAGGACAGAGTTGAGTGTTGGAATTTGGGGTTACTTTCCCCCAACTCTATCCGAACTTTATGCCGGGATAGAGTTGAACGTTGGACTTTGCCCCAACTCTATCCGAACTTTGTTTCGGAATAGAGTTGAATGTTGAACTTTAGGGTAACTTTCCCCCAACTCTATCAGAACTTTATACCGGGATATAGTTGAGTGTTGGAATTTGGGGTTACTTCACCCGAACTCTATCCGAACTTTATACCGGGATAGAGTTGAATGTTGGACTTTGCGGTTACTTTGCCCCAACTCTATCCGAACTTTGTTTCGGAATAGAGTTGAAAGTTGAACTTTAGGGTAACTTTCCTCCAACTCTATCAGAATTTTATACCGGGATATAGTTGAGGGTTGGAATTTGGGGTTACTTTCCCCCAACTCTATCCGAACTTTATACCGGGATAGAGTTGAATGTTGGACTTTGCGGTGACTTTGCCCCAACTCTATCCGAATTTTGTTTCGGAATAGAGTTGAAAGTTGAACTTTAGGGTAACTTTCCCCCACTCTATCAGAACTTTATACCAGGATAGAGTTGAGTGTTGGAATTTGGGGTTACTTTCCCCCAACTCTATCCGAACTTTATACCGGGATAGAGTTGAACGTTGGACTTTGCCCCAACTCTATCCGAACTTTGTTTCGGAATACAGTTGAAAGTTGAACTTTAGGGTAACTTTCCCCCAACTCTATCAGAACTTTATACCGGGATATAGTTGAGTGTTGGAATTTGGGGTTACTTTCCCCCAACTCTATCCGAACTTTATACCGGGATAAAGTTGAATGTTGGACTTTGCGGTTACTTTGCCCCAACTCTATCCGAACTTTGTTTCGGAATAGAGTTGGAAATTGAACTTTAGGGTAACTTTCCCCCAACTCTATCAGAACTTTATACCGGAATAGAGTTGAATGTTGGACTTTGGGGTTACTTTACCCCAGCTCTATCCGAACTTTGTTTCGAAATAGAGTTGAAAATTGAACTTTAGGGTAACTTTGCCCCAACTCTATCAGAACTTTATACCGGGATATAGTTGAGTGTTGGAATTTGGGGTTACTTTCCCCCAACTCTATCCGAACTTTATACCGGGATAGAGTTAAATGTTGGACTTTGCGGTTACTTTGCTCCAACTCTATCCGAACTTTGTTTCGGAATAGAGTTGAAAGTTAAATTTTAGGGTAACTTTCCTCCAACTCTATCCGAACTTTATACCAGGATAGAGTTGAGTGTTGGATTTTGGGGTTACTTTCCCCCAACTCTATCCGAACTTTATACCGGGATAGAGTTGAACGTTGGACTTTGCGGTTACTTTGCCCCAACTCTATCCGAACTTTGTTTCGGAATAGAGTTGAAAGTTGAACTTTAGGGTAACTTTCCTCCAACTCTATCAGAATTTTATACCGGGATATAGTTGAGTGTTGGAATTTGGGGTTACTTTCCCCCAACTCTATCCGAACTTTATACCGGGATAGAGTTGAACGTTGGACTTTGCGGTTACTTTGCCCCAACTCTATCCGAACTTTGTTTCGGAATAGAGTTGAAAGTTAAATTTTAGGGTAACTTTCCTCCAACTCTATCCGAACTTTATACCAGGATAGAGTTGAGTGTTGGATTTTGGGGTTACTTTCCCCCAACTCTATCCGAACTTTATACCGGGATAGAGTTGAACGTTGGACTTTGCGGTTACTTTGCCCCAACTCTATCCGAACGTTGTTTCGAAATAGAGTTGAAAGTTGAACTTTAGGGTAACTTTTCCCCAACTCTATCAGAACTTTATACCGGGATATAGTTGAGTGTTGGAATTTGGGGTTACTTTCCCCCAAGTCTATCCGAAGTTTATACCGGGATAGAATTGAATGTTGGACTTTGCGGTTACTTTGCCCCAACTCTATCCGAACTTTGTTTCGGAATAGAGTTGAAAGTTGAACTTTAGGGTAACTTTTCCCCAACTCTATCAGAACTTTATACCGGGATATAGTTGAGTGTTGGAATTTGGGGTTACTTTCCCCCAACTCTATCCGAAGTTTATACCGGGATAGAGTTGAATGTTGGACTTTGCGGTTACTTTGCCCCAACTCTATCCGAACTTTGTTTCGGAATAGAGTTGAAAGTTAAATTTTAGGGTAACTTTCCTCCAACTCTATCCGAACTTTATACCAGGACAGAGTTGAGTGTTGGAATTTGGGGTTACTTTCCCCCAACTCTATCCGAACTTTATACCGGGATAGAGTTGAACGTTGGACTTTGCCCCAACTCTATCCGAACTTTGTTTCGGAATAGAGTTGAAAGTTGAACTTTAGGGTAACTTTCCCCCAACTCTATCAGAGCTTTATACCGGGATATAGTTGAGTGTTGGAATTTGGGGTTACTTCACCCAAACTCTATCCGAACTTTATACCGGCATAGAGTTGAATGTTGGACTTTGCGGTTACTTTGCCCCAACTCTATCCGAACTTTGTTTCGGAATAGAGTTGAAAGTTAAATTTTAGGGTAACTTTCCTCCAACTCTATCCGAACTTTATACCAGGACAGAGTTGAGTGTTGGAATTTGGGGTTACTTTCCCCCAACTCTATCCGAACTTTATGCCGGGATAGAGTTGAACGTTGGACTTTGCCCCAACTCTATCCGAACTTTGTTTCGGAATAGAGTTGAATGTTGAACTTTAGGGTAACTTTCCCCCAACTCTATCAGAACTTTATACCGGGATATAGTTGAGTGTTGGAATTTGGGGTTACTTCACCCGAACTCTATCCGAACTTTATACCGGGATAGAGTTGAATGTTGGACTTTGCGGTTACTTTGCCCCAACTCTATCCGAACTTTGTTTCGGAATAGAGTTGAAAGTTGAACTTTAGGGTAACTTTCCTCCATCTCTATCAGAATTTTATACCGGGATATAGTTGAGTGTTGGAATTTGGGGTTACTTTCCCCCAACTCTATCCGAACTTTATACCGGGATAGAGTTGAACGTTGGACTTTGCGGTTACTTTGCCCCAACTCTATCCGAACTTTGTTTCGGAATAGAGTTGAAAGTTGAACTTTAGGGTAACTTTCCCCCACTCTATCAGAACTTTATACCAGGATACAGTTGAGTGTTGGACGTTGCGGTTACTTTGCCCCAACTCTATCCGAACTTTGTTTCGGAATAGAGTTGAAAGTTAAATTTTAGGGTAACTTTCCTCCAACTCTATCCGAACTTTATACCAGGATAGAGTTGAGTGTTGGATTTTGGGGTTACTTTCCCCCAACTCTATCCGAACTTTATACCGGGATAGAGTTGAACGTTGGACTTTGCGGTTACTTTGCCCCAACTCTATCCGAACGTTGTTTCGAAATAGAGTTGAAAGTTAAACTTTAGGGTAACTTTTCCCCAACTCTATCAGAACTTTATACCGGGATATAGTTGAGTGTTGGAATTTGGGGTTACTTTCCCCCAAGTCTATCCGAAGTTTATACCGGGATAGAATTGAATGTTGGACTTTGCGGTTACTTTGCCCCAACTCTATCCGAACTTTGTTTCGGAATAGAGTTGAAAGTTGAACTTTAGGGTAACTTTTCCCCAACTCTATCAGAACTTTATACCGGGATATAGTTGAGTGTTGGAATTTGGGGTTACTTTCCCCCAACTCTATCCGAAGTTTATACCGGGATAGAGTTGAATGTTGGACTTTGCGGTTACTTTGCCCCAACTCTATCCGAACTTTGTTTCGGAATAGAGTTGAAAGTTAAATTTTAGGGTAACTTTCCTCCAACTCTATCCGAACTTTATACCAGGACAGAGTTGAGTGTTGGAATTTGGGGTTACTTTCCCCCAACTCTATCCGAACTTTATACCGGGATAGAGTTGAACGTTGGACTTTGCCCCAACTCTATCCGAACTTTGTTTCGGAATAGAGTTGAAAGTTGAACTTTAGGGTAACTTTCCCCCAACTCTATCAGAGCTTTATACCGGGATATAGTTGAGTGTTGGAATTTGGGGTTACTTCACCCAAACTCTATCCGAACTTTATACCGGCATAGAGTTGAATGTTGGACTTTGCGGTTACTTTGCCCCAACTCTATCCGAACTTTGTTTCGGAATAGAGTTGAAAGTTAAATTTTAGGGTAACTTTCCTCCAACTCTATCCGAACTTTATACCAGGACAGAGTTGAGTGTTGGAATTTGGGGTTACTTTCCCCCAACTCTATCCGAACTTTATGCCGGGATAGAGTTGAACGTTGGACTTTGCCCCAACTCTATCCGAACTTTGTTTCGGAATAGAGTTGAATGTTGAACTTTAGGGTAACTTTCCCCCAACTCTATCAGAACTTTATACCGGGATATAGTTGAGTGTTGGAATTTGGGGTTACTTCACCCGAACTCTATCCGAACTTTATACCGGGATAGAGTTGAATGTTGGACTTTGCGGTTACTTTGCCCCAACTCTATCCGAACTTTGTTTCGGAATAGAGTTGAAAGTTGAACTTTAGGGTAACTTTCCTCCATCTCTATCAGAATTTTATACCGGGATATAGTTGAGTGTTGGAATTTGGGGTTACTTTCCCCCAACTCTATCCGAACTTTATACCGGGATAGAGTTGAATGTTGGACTTTGCGGTGACTTTGCCCCAACTCTATCCGAATTTTGTTTCGGAATAGAGTTGAAAGTTGAACTTTAGGGTAACTTTCCCCCACTCTATCAGAACTTTATACCGGGATATAGTTGAGTGTTGAAATTTGGGGTTACTTTCCCCCAACTCTATCCGAACTTTATACCGGGATAAAGTTGAATGTTGGACTTTGCGGTTACTTTGCCCCAACTCTATCCGAACGTTGTTTCGGAATAGAGTTGGAAATTGAACTTTAGGGTAACTTTCCCCCAACTCTATCAGAACTTTATACCGGAATAGAGTTGAATGTTGGACTTTGGGGTTACTTTACCCCCGCTCTATCCGAACTTTGTTTCGAAATAGAGTTGAAAATTGAACTTTAGGGTAACTTTCCCCCAACTCTATCAGAACTTTATACCGGGATATAGTTGAGTGTTGGAATTTGGGGTTACTTTCCCCCAACTCTATCCGAACTTTATACCGGGATAGAGTTGAATGTTGGACTTTGCGGTTACTTTGCCCCAACTCTATCCGAACTTTGTTTCGGAATAGAGTTGAAAGTTAAATTTTAGGGTAACTTTCCTCAAACTCGATCAGAACTTTATACCGGGATATAGTTGAGTGTTGGAATTTGGGGTTACTTTCCCCCAAGTCTATCCGAAGTTTATACCGGGATAGAGTTGAATGTTGGACTTTGCGGTTACTTTGCCCCAACTCTATCCGAACTTTGTTTCGGAATAGAGTTGAAAGTTAAATTTTAGGGTAACTTTCCTCCAACTCTATCCGAACTTTATACCAGGACAGAGTTGAGTGTTGGAATTTGGGGTTACTTTCCCCCAACTCTATCCGAACTTTATACCGGGATAGAGTTGAACGTTGGACTTTGCCCCAACTCTATCCGAACTTTATACCGGGATAGAGTTGAATGTTAAATCTTGGGGTTACTTTGCCCCACCTCTGTCCGAACTTTATACCGAGTGAAAGTTGACAATTGATCTCTGGGTTTTTCTAAAAATTTATTGATTTTTTTAATTTTTTTAATCATTTAAGACGTTTTAGTCAACTCTATCCCAACTCTACACACGGTTAGAGTTGAAAGTCGAACTTTGGGGTGACTTTGCTCCAACTCTATCCGAACTTCATACCAGGATCGAGTTGAATGTTGCACTTTGGGGTCACTTCACCCCAATTCTATCCGAACTTTATACCGGGATAGAGTTGAATGTTGGACTTTGCCCCAACTCTATCCGAACTTTGTTTCGGAATAGAGTTGAAAGTTGAACTTTAGGGTAACTTTCCCCCAACTCTATCAGAACTTTATACCGGGATATAGTTGAATGTTGGACTTTGCGGTTACTTTGCCCCAACTCTATCCGAACTTTGTTTCGGAATAGAGTTGAAAGTTAAATTTTAGGGTAACTCTCCTCCAACTCTATCCGAACTTTATACCAGGACAGAGTTGAGTGTTGGAATTTGGGGTTACTTTCCCCCAACTCTATCCGAACTTTATACCGGGATAGAGTTGAACGTTGGACTTTGCCCCAACTCTATCCGAACTTTGTTTCGGAATAGAGTTGAAAGTTGAACTTTAGGGTAACTTTCCCCCAACTCTATCAGAACTTTATACCGGGATATAGTTGAGTGTTGGATTTTGGGGTTACTTTCCCCCAACTCTATCCGAACTTTATACCGGGATAGAGTTGAACGTTGGACTTTGCGGTTACTTTGCCCCAACTCTATCCGAACTTTGTTTCGGAATAGAGTTGAAAGTTGAACTTTAGGGTAACTTTCCTCCAACTCTATCAGAATTTTATACCGGGATATAGTTGAGTGTTGGAATTTGGGGTTACTTTCCCCCAACTCTATCCGAACTTTATACCGGGATAGAGTTGAACGTTGGACTTTGCGGTTACTTTGCCCCAACTCTATCCGAACTTTGTTTCGGAATAGAAGCGAAAGTTGAACTTTAGGGTAACTTTCCTCCAACTCTATCAGAATTTTATAACGGGATATAGTTGAGTGTTGGAATTTGGGGTTACTTTCCCCCAACTCTATCCGAACTTTATACCGGGATAGAGTTGAACGTTGGACTTTGCGGTTACTTTGCCCCAACTCTATCCGAACTTTGTTTCGGAATAGAGTTGAAAGTTGAACTTTAGGGTAACTTTCCCCCACTCTATCAGAACTTTATACCAGGATAGAGTTGAGTGTTGGACGTTGCGGTTACTTTGCCCCAACTCTATCCGAACTTTGTTTCGGAATAGAGTTGAAAGTTAAATTTTAGGGTAACTTTCCTCCAACTCTATCCGAACTTTATACCAGGATAGAGTTGAGTGTTGGATTTTGGGGTTACTTTCCCCCAACTCTATCCGCACTTTATACCGGGATAGAGTTGAACGTTGGACTTTGCGGTTACTTTGCCCCAACTCTATCCGAACGTTGTTTCGAAATAGAGTTGAAAGTTGAACTTTCGGGTAACTTTTCCCCAACTCTATCAGACCTTTATACCGGGATATAGTTGAGTGTTGGAATTTGGGGTTACTTTCCCCCAAGTCTATCCGAAGTTTATACCGGGATAGAGTTGAATGTTGGACTTTGCGGTTACTTTACCCCAACTCTATCCGAACTTTGTTTCGGAATAGAGTTGAAAGTTGAACTTTAGGGTAACTTTTCCCCAACTCTATCAGAACTTTATACCGGGATATAGTTGAGTGTTGGAATTTGGGGTTACTTTCCCCCAACTCTATCCGAAGTTTATACCGGGATAGAGTTGAATGTTGGACTTTGCGGTTACTTTGCCCCAACTCTATCCGAACTTTGTTTCGGAATAGAGTTGGAAGTTAAATTTTAGGGTAACTTTCCTCCAACTCTATCCGAACTTTATACCAGGACAGAGTTGAGTGTTGGAATTTGGGGTTACTTTCCCCCAACTCTATCCGAACTTTATACCGGGATAGAGTTGAACGTTGGACTTTGCCCCAACTCTATCCGAACTTTGTTTCGGAATAGAGTTGAAAGTTGAACTTTAGGGTAACTTTCCCCCAACTCTATCAGAACTTTATACCGGGATATAGTTGAGTGTTGGAATTTGGGGTTACTTCACCCGAACTCTATCCCAACTTTATACCGGGATAGAGTTGAATGTTGGACTTTGCGGTTACTTTGCCCCAACTCTATCCGAACTTTGTTTCGGAATAGAGTTGAAAGTTAAATTTTAGTGTAACTTTCCTCCAACTCTATCCGAACTTTATACCAGGATAGAGTTGAGTGTTGGATTTTGGGGTTACTTTCCCCCAACTCTATCCGAACTTTATACCGGGATAGAGTTGAACGTTGGACTTTGCGGTTACTTTGCCCCAACTCTATCCGAACTTTGTTTCGGAATAGAGTTGAAAGTTGAACTTTAGGGTAACTTTCCTCCAACTCTATCAGAATTTTATACCGGGATATAGTTGAGTGTTGGAATTTGGGGTTACTTTCCCCCAACTCTATCCGAACTTTATACCGGGATAGAGTTGAATGTTGGACTTTGCGGTTACTTTGCCCCAACTCTATCCGAACTTTGTTTCGGAATAGAGTTGAAAGTTAAATTTTAGGGTAACTTTCCTCCAACTCTATCCGAACTTTATACCAGGACAGAGTTGAGTGTTGGAATTTGGGGTTACTTTCCCCCAACTCTATCCGAACTTTATGCCGGGATAGAGTTGAACGTTGGACTTTGCCCCAACTCTATCCGAACTTTGTTTCGGAATAGAGTTGAATGTTGAACTTTAGGGTAACTTTCCCCCAACTCTATCAGAACTTTATACCGGGATATAGTTGGGTGTTGGAATTTGGGGTTACTTCACCCGAACTCTATCCGAACTTTATACCGGGATACAGTTGAATGTTGGACTTTGCGGTTACTTTGCCCCAACTCTATCCGAACTTTGTTTCGGAATAGAGTTGAAAGTTGAACTTTAGGGTAACTTTCCTCCAACTCTATCAGAATTTTATACCGGGATATAGTTGAGTGTTGGAATTTGGGGTTACTTTCCCCCAACTCTATCCGAACTTTATACCGGGATAGAGTTGAATGTTGGACTTTGCGGTGACTTTGCCCCAACTCTATCCGAATTTTGTTTCGGAATAGAGTTGGAAATTGAACTTTAGGGTAACTTTCCCCCAACTCTATCAGAACTTTATACCGGAATAGAGTTGAATGTTGGACTTTGGGGTTACTTTACCCCCGCTCTATCCGAACTTTGTTTCGAAATAGAGTTGAAAATTGAACTTTAGGGTAACTTTCCCCCAACTCTATCAGAACTTTATACCGGGATATAGTTGAGTGTTGGAATTTGGGGTTACTTTCCCCCAACTCTATCCGAACTTTATACCGGGATAGAGTTGAATGTTGGACTTTGCGGTTACTTTGCCCCAACTCTATCCGAACTTTGTTTCGGAATAGAGTTGAAAGTTAAATTTTAGGGTAACTTTCCTCAAACTCGATCAGAACTTTATACCGGGATATAGTTGAGTGTTGGAATTTGGGGTTACTTTCCCCCAAGTCTATCCGAAGTTTATACCGGGATAGAGTTGAATGTTGGACTTTGCGGTTACTTTGCCCCAACTCTATCCGAACTTTGTTTCGGAATAGAGTTGAAAGTTAAATTTTAGGGTAACTTTCCTCCAACTCTATCCGAACTTTATACCAGGACAGAGTTGAGTGTTGGAATTTGGGGTTACTTTCCCCCAACTCTATCCGAACTTTATACCGGGATAGAGTTGAACGTTGGACTTTGCCCCAACTCTATCCGAACTTTATACCGGGATAGAGTTGAATGTTAAATCTTGGGGTTACTTTGCCCCACCTCTGTCCGAACTTTATACCGAGTGAAAGTTGACAATTGATCTCTGGGTTTTTCTAAAAATTTATTGATTTTTTTAATTTTTTTAATCATTTAAGACGTTTTAGTCAACTCTATCCCAACTCTACACACGGTTAGAGTTGAAAGTCGAACTTTGGGGTGACTTTGCTCCAACTCTATCCGAACTTCATACCAGGATCGAGTTGAATGTTGCACTTTGGGGTCACTTCACCCCAACTCTATCCGAACTTTATACCGGGATAGAGTTGAATGTTGGACTTTGCCCCAACTCTATCCGAACTTTGTTTCGGAATAGAGTTGAAAGTTGAACTTTAGGGTAACTTTCCCCCAACTCTATCAGAACTTTATACCGGGATATAGTTGAATGTTGGACTTTGCGGTTACTTTGCCCCAACTCTATCCGAACTTTGTTTCGGAATAGAGTTGAAAGTTAAATTTTAGGGTAACTCTCCTCCAACTCTATCCGAACTTTATACCAGGACAGAGTTGAGTGTTGGAATTTGGGGTTACTTTCCCCCAACTCTATCCGAACTTTATACCGGGATAGAGTTGAACGTTGGACTTTGCCCCAACTCTATCCGAACTTTGTTTCGGAATAGAGTTGAAAGTTGAACTTTAGGGTAACTTTCCCCCAACTCTATCAGAACTTTATACCGGGATATAGTTGAGTGTTGGATTTTGGGGTTACTTTCCCCCAACTCTATCCGAACTTTATACCGGGATAGAGTTGAACGTTGGACTTTGCGGTTACTTTGCCCCAACTCTATCCGAACTTTGTTTCGGAATAGAGTTGAAAGTTGAACTTTAGGGTAACTTTCCTCCAACTCTATCAGAATTTTATACCGGGATATAGTTGAGTGTTGGAATTTGGGGTTACTTTCCCCCAACTCTATCCGAACTTTATACCGGGATAGAGTTGAACGTTGGACTTTGCGGTTACTTTGCCCCAACTCTATCCGAACTTTGTTTCGGAATAGAAGCGAAAGTTGAACTTTAGGGTAACTTTCCTCCAACTCTATCAGAATTTTATAACGGGATATAGTTGAGTGTTGGAATTTGGGGTTACTTTCCGCCAACTCT
Organism: Asobara japonica; assembly: GCA_026005395.1. Lineage (NCBI taxonomy): Eukaryota > Metazoa > Arthropoda > Insecta > Hymenoptera > Braconidae > Asobara > Asobara japonica. The sequence continues at coordinate 1,236,036 of BQMI01000442.1, read as the reverse complement.
ATCCGAACTTTATACCGGGATAGAGTTGAATGTTGGACTTTGCGGTGACTTTGCCCCAACTCTATCCGAATTTTGTTTCGGAATAGAGTTGAAAGTTGAACTTTAGGGTAACTTTCCCCCACTCTATCAGAACTTTATACCAGGATAGAGTTGAATGTTGGACTTTGCGGTGACTTTGCCCCAACTCTATCCGAACTTTGTTTCGGAATACAGTTGAAAGTTGAACTTTAGGGTAACTTTCCCCCAACTCTATCAGAACTTTATACCGGGATATAGTTGAGTGTTGGACTTTGCGGTTACTTTGCCCCAACTCTATCCGAACTTTGTTTCGGAATAGAGTTGGAAATTGAACTTTAGGGTAACTTTCCCCCAACTCTATCAGAACTTTATACCGGAATAGAGTTGAATGTTGGACTTTGGGGTTACTTTACCCCAGCTCTATCCGAACTTTATACTGAGAGAGTTATAGTTGAGGATTAGTTAGAGTTAGAGTTGAGGATTGATCGTTGGGTTTTTAAAAAATTTATTGAATTTGTTTAAAATCCATTTAAGAACATTGAGGATTTGGTCAATTCTATCCCAACTCTACACACAGGTAGAGTTGAAACTTGAATTTTGGGGTTACTTTGCCCGAATTCTATCCGAACTTTATACCGCGTTACGGTCGAAAGTGGAACTTTGGGCTTACTTTCCCCCAACTCTATCCGAACTTTATACCGGGATAGAGTTGAATGTTAAATCTTGGGGTTACTTTGCCCCACCTCTATCCGAACTTTATACCGAGTGAAAGTTGCCAATTGATCTCTGGGTTTTTATAAAAATTTATTGATTTTTTTAATTTTTTTAATCATTTAAGAGGTTTTAGTCAACTCTATCCCAACTCTACACACGGTTAGAGTTGAAAGTCGAACTTTGGGGTTACTTTGCTCCAACTCTATCCGAACTTTATACCAGGATCGAGTTGAATGTTGCACTTTGGGGTCACTTCACCCCAACTCTATCCGAACTTTATACCGGGTTGGAGTTGAGAATCAAACTTTGCGTTTGTCAAAATTTTCTTGAATTTTTAAAAAATTAATTTAAGAACATTGAGGTTTTGGTCATTTCTATCCTAACTCTACACACGGTTAGAGTTGAAAGTTAAACTGTGGGTTTACTTTGCTCCAACTCTATCCGAACTTTATACCGGGAGAGAGTTGGGATAAAGTAACCCCAAGGTTCAACTTTCAACTCTAACCGTGTTTAGAGTTGGGATAGAGTTCACCAAAACCTCAATGTTCTTGAATGAATTTTTAAAAAATTCAATAAAATGTTTAAAAACCCAACGATCAATTCTCTACTCTAACCCGGTATAAAGTTTGGATAGAGTTGAGGCAAAGTAACTCTAAAGTTCAACTTTCAATTCTAACCTGGTATAAAGATCGGATAGAGTTAAGGTAAAGTAACTCTGATGTTTAACTTCCAACTCTAACACTGTGTTGAATTGTGATAAAGTCGGGATAGAGTTGGCCGAATCCACAATGTTCTTGAATTAAATTTTTAAAAATACAATGAAATTTTTAAAACCCCTAGGTTCCAATCTCAACTCTATCCGGGTATAAAGTTCGGATAAAGTTGGGGTAGAGTAACCCCAAAGTCCAACATGTAACTCTATCCCAGTATAAAGTTCGGATAGAGTAGGGGTAAAGTGACCCCAAAGTTCAACTTTCAACTTTACCCGTGTGCAGAGTTGGGATAGAGTTGACTAAAACCTCAATGTTGTTAAATGAATTTGAAAAAAATTTAATAACATTTTTAATAACCCAAAGATCAATTCTCAACTCTAATCCGGTATAAAGTTCGGATAGAGTTGGGGAAAAGTAACCCCAAAGTCGAAGATTCAACTGTCTCCCGGTATAAAGTTCGGATAGAGTTGGGGCAAAGTAACCCCAATGTCCAACATTCAACTCTATTCCGGTATAAAGTTCCGATACAGTTGGGGTAAAGTAACCCCAAAGGTCAACTCTCAACTCTATCCGGGTATAAAGATCGGATAGAGTCGCGGTAAAGTAACCCAAAGTTCAACTTTCAACTCTAACCGTGTTGATAGTTGGAATAGAGTTGACCAAAACCTCAATGTTCTTAAATAAATTTGCAACAAACTAATAAAATTTTTATAAACCCAAAGATCAATTCTTAACTACAACTCGGTATTAAGTTCGAAAAGAGTTCGGGCAAAGTAACCCTAAAGTTTAACTTTCAACTCTAACCCGGTATAAAGTTCGGATAGAGTTGGGGCAAAGTAACCCTAAAATTTGACTTTCAACTCTATCCCGGTATAAAGTTCGGATAGAGTTGGGGGAAAGTACCCCCAAAGTCGAACATTCAACTCTATTCCGCTATAAAGTTCGGACAGAGTTGGGGGAAAGTAACCCCAAAGTCCAACATTGAACTCTATCCCGGTATAAAGTTCGGATAGAGTTGGGGGAAAGTAACCCCAAAGTCCAACTTTCAACTTTAACCCGGTATGAAGTTCGGATAGAGTTGGGGGAAAGTAATCCTAAAGTCCGACATTCAGCTATATTCCGGTATAAAGTTCCGATAGAGTTGGGGGAAAGTAACCCCAAAGTCCAACTTTCGACTCTAACCCGGTATAAAGTTCGGATAGAGTTGGGTCCAAATCCTAAAGTTCAACTTTCAACTCTAACCGTGTGTAAAGTTGAGATAGAGTTGGGCAAAACCTCAATGTTATTAAATAAAATTTTCAAAAATGCAAAAGTTTCACTCTCAACTCTAATTTCGTGTAGAGTTGGGATAAAGTTAGGCATAAGAACAAAGATCAACTCTCAACTTTAATCGCGTGTAGAGTTGGGATAGAGTTCGCCATAAGTGCTTTACCGAAAAGTGCTTAATTGAAGAAAAAAAAACAAAAATCAAATATTTAGTTTTACTCACTGTAGAATTGTTCATAAGATCCAAGTTCAACTCTCAACTTTTACATAATGCGAATTTGGGAAAGAATTGACCAACTCTCACTCAACTCTCACCGAACTCTAAAATCTTGGAAAAATGTTAGAGTTTACTCGACTTCCACCCAACTCTACAGTCGGTCCGTTAGGGTGATTGATCAAATACTCTCTTAGAAACTCATGTAATCCATCTAGAAGTTCAAAAGGAAACTGCTTATAGTTTACAATGAGCAGCACTGAGGAAATATCATATTCTTTCTGATAACTCATCTGCTTCAACTAAATGCGCCAAACAGACTTCTCATCGATTCTCATAAATTTACCTCTCGGAAAAAAAATTTATCGAAATTCATAAGTATATTCTGATGACGACAGAAACTTAGATTAGGATTTCCTATCATCATGTAAAAGTAATTGCAGTGACAACAACCGAAATTTATATTATAAAATTGCGGTCTTAAAACTTTTTTTATGAGATTCTATAATTCTTTTGCAGCAGGGAGATTTCCAGCTGATCTCAATCATTTCCTGAAGTCATTTTATTTCATGTGATTTTACGATGTTAAGCATTTCATTTCACCTGAGCAATGGAACACCGGAGAGAAGTGCCCAGGTTAATCGAAGGGTAGACTAGGCAATACAAAAAGGTAAAGTTTATAGTAAGAGACATATTTTTATGACGGATTCTATAGATGAGGCCATTACTTACATTATTGCACGTAGTCATCGCAGTGGCGTTCGGTAAGTAAATACAAATGAAACTATTCTCTGTTCTCAAATATTCATTAATTCAGGCAAAGTTGAATAAATTATATCTTAGATTATATCTTATATTAAACTACATTAAACTACATTATATCAGTTTTTACCTCTCAATGAGTCACAACATTAAAATTGGTTGCTAAATTCTTGATATATTTTTTCATCGACTTGCATTCCCTCTTTGGAAATAACTGGCAGTGACACCGTTTGGTGATATTGAGCAATATTCATATACCCAAGAATATCATCATGCATTTCCAGGATGTTTGTCTGTTTATTTAAAATATACCATAGTACGTCCTTTATTTAAAACTCTCATTTTTTTGGAAATTTTCTAAGCCACAAAAAAAGTGATGATTGCAATTGAGTCTTGCACGAATTATCTGCACACATCTGTAGGGGAGGGTGGGGCAATATGGACACCTCAAGATTGTGTAGCAAGAAAATAAAATAGTATAAAGTGAAATCCCCTAGATACTAGGTGACGAAAAATTAACATAATACTGCAACATTGCACGGTTTTTTAATATGAATAGAATTCATTCGTTTAGGAGTTTCTCAATGGCGGTAATAGCGTTACTTCTGAAAATTCAAATCGGATAATTGAATTTACGAATTCGCTTTTGAGTTTCACTATGTCTATGAATTCTAATTTGACAAGTCAATTTTGAAAATTTACTATGAGAATTTGAATCTAAAAATTTGAATTTGAAAACTTTATTGCGAGAATTGGAATTTGAAAAGTTCATTTGGAAAATTGGGAATCGAAAACTTAAGTTTGAGTAGTTAATTTTGAACATTTTAAATTGAGAATTGAATTTTTTATTGACGGAATTAGAATCTGAACTAAACGCATTTCACAACCGTTTTAACTAAAGCCGATTGTGACCGGTTTATTTGCTTGGATTTTCCTTTTCCCGTTGAACAGCGGTCCTGCAATTTAAATACCAGTTTACAATTTATGGGCACTTGAAAATATTCATGAGCCCTTTATGAGCACGCCAGCTTTTGAAATCGAGTTTCTACTATTAATCCCTGATCATAATGAAACCATTTCTTTAATTTGTGCACTCACTTAGCGCTGCCACTTGGGTTCCTTGTTCAAATCCCCCGTAGGGCGAGAATTTTTTGGAATGTCTGATGAGCGGGAGGTTGTTCATAGAGAGCTGCCTGTACCGACGCAGGTTTTCTGTGGTTTCCTGTGTCTTATCAAGCGAATGCGGTGCAGCGTATGGTCCACAAGCCCACATATCCATAACGGATCGAAGGCGTTAAAGATAATTAAAAAAAAAAAAAAATTGTGCACCCAAACTATTTTCCTCAAGAGTTTTACCTCTTACAGCGCTCATTGCACGGCAATCATACACTCGTGCCTTATCCACGCACTATCGCCTGGTCCTTGGGCACTCGACATACCTGGATTTTGAGATTCCCCTCATTTTGAAAATCCCCTCAACTCCCCCTCCTCTTCCGACTTAGCTACAGCCTTTCCATCAAATTTGGACATCGCCCAAAAATGATTGGTCAACCCCCTCTTCCTCCTGATTTAAACCGTCTCATAGACATTTCGAAATGTAGCAACAGCTGGCTGGCAAAAATCGAAAAGTTAGATCCTCTCCAACTTTAGAGCCGGTAACATCCAAGAAATAAATAGTCGCTATAATTTGTCGTGTTAAATTCCAAGAAATATGAAATTGATCGTGAAAATAGATTGACTTTGCATACGAGACAAATCAAGAACGAAATCAAGTGTCGTAATTTACTGATTTTTCTGTAAACACTTGCAACTTAAATGATTTTGAAACTTGAATGATAAATTGAAATCAATGTTTCGAGTATTTATTTCAAATCTCCCGCACTTACAAAGCAGAGTGCTTCTGCGCTCCACGGGCAAGTTACCCGCCCCCTGAATTATATCCCTGGAAACTCAATCGGTACGCAACACAGGAAGAGGGTTCAGCGCCGTGGGTGGAACTTGGGAACAACCATTGTTGGCAATCTTTTTAGGAACTGATTTACAGCCCACTGGGTGACGAATCTGTTGGAGTCGCTCAGCAGTCACATCCATTGATGCATGTGATGATTCACACGAAATTGGTTTCTGGGAGGTTAAAAATTTCTCTGTTATTATGAAATAAGTTATGACTAGACAGACCACTCCTAGAGCATGTGGATCGCAGCCCTCTGTAAAGGTAACTTTTCGCTTGTTGTAAGTTGACGACGGGCTAATTGATACAGCCAAACTCATTCAGATGGTGGAGGACAGCATACCTGATAGGCCAAGACGAGCTGAGTGGTTGAAACTTTCAATGCATGTGCAAAAAATGGTACGCATCTAGTCAATCTGAACACCGAAGCTCAAAATGTTTTTTTTTTTTGATACAGCTAAAACTTATTTTCCCTTACAGTATCGGGCGACACCGACGATGCTAAACTTACAAACTATATTGAGTGCCTGCACAATATAAGGATGTACTCCGGCATGGGTCTGTCAATGATGGTTGCCCCCAGACGTTTGAGCGATGTGTGGTTCAATGCACCAATCCTGCACGTTCGCCAGAGATAGTGCTCGTTTATGTATCGCGAAGATGAATCAGGAATATTTATGGAGAGTTCAGATGCGAATAGTCTTAGGAAAAAAGGTCACTTCCAATTTGCCAGTGTCTTCGATCTCGCGGAAATAAAACAGAGTGCATCACGAGGCTACCACCAAGTACGCATTCGGTAATTATTAACGAATCACTTTTTTAGGTGCTCTCGGAAAAAGGGACTTTGGAATTTGGTGCTGTCCCATAATACCCTCAATCACCTACCCAGACGCCCTGAGTCAATGGATTTTGCACCTTGGTGAGCACCTAATTCGGTCAGACTCCCGAGCCCATTAAAATGCCTGATTCGGTCCCTGATAGCAAAATCCATTGGCTCAGGGCATCTGGACAGGTGATTGAGGGTATTATGGGACAGCACGAAATTCCAAAGTCACTTTTTTCGTGATCACCTAATTCGGTCAGACTCCCGAGCCCATTAAAATGCCTGATTAGGTCCCTGATAACGAAATCCATTTACTCAGGGCGTCTGGGTAGGTGATTCAGGGTATTATGGGACAACACCAAATTCCAAAGTGACTTTTTTCGAGAGCACCTAATTCGGCGGGACTCCTGGGCCCATTAAAGTGTCTAATTCGGTCCCTGATAGCAAAATCTATTGACTCAGGTTATCGGGGCAGGTGATTCAGGGGATTATAGGACAGCACCAAATTCCAAAGTGACTTTTTCCGAGAGCACCTAATTCGGTCAGACTCCCGAGCCCATTAAAATGCCTGATTCGGTCCCTGATAGCGAAATGCGTTGACTCAGGGCGTCTGGGCAGGTGATTCAGGGTATTATGGGACAGCACCAAATTCTGAACAATCCCCATTGAAGAGCTCCTAATTCGAGTATTCAACCCACATGATTTAGTTGGGCCTTTGCCCAATTATTATAAAAAATAAATTAATGACTTTTTTAGAAATTAAAAAAAAAATCATAAATTTTTTTTTTCTCTTCTGCATTTGAAAAGACTAAAAAAGCACCTAATTATTACGCAGGAGTTTTTTTTAATCTGCTTTATGAAAGGGATGGACTGCTAACTCGACGCTCCGATTTTGAAAACCGCGATTTTTCATGTTTTTTTGCGAGCACCAAAAAAATGCATTGAACACTAAAAAAGCACCTAATTATGAGCCCGGTGAAAACCCGATTTGAGTACCTAGGACTGCCAACTCGGTACACCTCAACTACTATGACGATAGGAGACTCCCCGTATGGGGATTCAAACGTTGGACATCGTACTCCAAAGGCTCCAACCACACATTCATTGGAGCCGATTCATATAATCAGTCATAGTCAGAAATTGTTGTAGAATACCGCGGGAGAATTTCTTTAACATTAGAAATTCTGGAACTGGTGTTAGGTCAATTTTTTATCAAGTCTTTAATGTCCCTCAGTTTCTTATCAAACAAGGCTGATCATCATTTTCTTGATAACAAGACAGCTCCTCTACTCGATCCTTGTCCACTCCTACTTGATCAACATTTCCATCCACACAGTCGTACTTCTTCCTTCGATATTGCCAGTGCTTGAAATTTCCTGAACTGCAGCACGTGGGCAACTCTGTCACTCCGTATTGCATGAGAAGCCAAACGGTGCTAGCGCAATCTGTGCTTATTGATTGGTCTGGTATGAGAAGGGATTGATGTGTTTAATATCATACATGGAAATCTATATATTCTGAAGATATAAATATATTTATATATAATATATACTGAATTGAGACATTTTTATATAAAAAATGTATAAAGTAGCACTTTTATATATTTCATCATTTTAGGCCCCAAGGGGACGGATACTATTCAATTGGAACCCCAAGAAGACATTTCCGTCGAATTTGGGTCGAAAAGGTCAAGTTCATTTTTTTTCGATTTTGGCCAAAGTTAACTCTGGCACCTTATGAGGAAGCAAACTTAATTTTTTTAAATATCTCTCTAGATTTTTGTTTTATATATCTTTCCGAGTGGGATGCTTGGACACTTACGACAATGCATAGCTTCTGCTTCTGCAGAGTCTATATCAGCACCATAATCACCAATCTCAGTCCCGGATGGATCCACGCAAATCTTTCGGGACCCTAAGACTCGTACCCGATGAAACATTCCATCCGCCTGGCAAACCCGATATGTGAATAACTCTTTGCGGGCTATGGATAAACCTCGAGCCGATGCTCTCATCGATTCACAGGCGGTTACATACATTCCAAGCTTGTGTCTTTTGGAATCAACTGAAAAAGGAAACAATTATTAATTGGTTTTCAATTGCAAAGTTCCTGTCTTGTTACAACTTTGATAATACGGTGCCCTATATTAGGGACTTCAAGAATAGTTCTCACAACATGGGGGATGCCCGTGCGGAAAAAATATATATGCCAAAATATATCTCACACATATGTAAATCATACCACATATATGTGGGCCAAAAATGCTGCATTTTACATATATTTTGAATATATGTGATAATATAAAAAAAATGCACATTAGCACTTCAATGTTCTACCGGCACTCAGTGGGCCTTTATCTACAACTCTACCAGAAAACATTGTTGCATTTATTCTCCGCCGTTACCCTGCCTGTAACCTGTTTCAAAATGCACATTAGCACTTCAATGTTCTACCGGCACTCAGTGGGCCTTTATCTACAACTACAACACAGGTGCAACATTTGATATATGCGCCATATACGCTCGAATAAATACAGTATTTCTGTCACTTATAATTGCGAAGTATGTCATATATAAAATAACATATAATTCGTATATATATGTATATATGTATCGGACCAGAAATGACATATGAAAAATATACATAAAATATATGTCAAATATATTCAAATTATTACCGTATATATGTGGCATATACTTTACATATGCTCGGCGTAAATTTCAACATATATGTTACGGATATATGTTATTTTGTGCGGGATGTCCTTCCGTAATATTGTTCACGTTGACGACTGCAAAATTTTCGGTGGTGAAGGACTAAGCAAAATGGGCAAAAATTTATAGTTTTAGGAATTACATAGATCCTGGAATACAGTGAGAAGCAGCGTAATGCCCATCCGCATCGCATTCGGGTCGCACTTCAAGATAGCCTGCATTCCCAGCTGTCCTTGTCACTAGAATTACAATCACATTACATATCCATAATTAACTTATCCCGATCTTAGGAAAGCTATTGGTATGGGTCGGAAAATCGAAATTGGAAATTTCACTTGATCTCCACGTTTCATGGCCCCTAGAAACGTTTCCAACCATTTTGAGCGAGATGTTTGTTTGCCTGTGTGTATGCGTAGTGAGCAAAATTTTGTCGAACGATTTCTCCTAGACAAATTATGCGATTTGGGTTTTTTTATACTGATTGGACAGGTTTCCGCCTAACAGCCCTGATTAGATTTTGAGCATAATGGACCCAGCGATTTTATAGTTATTGACAAATGAATTGTTTATCTCGCTGCGTCGTGAGAACGATTGAAGATACGAAAGAAATTATTAAATGAAATTTGTTCCACACACAAAAAAACATATTTAGTAGAGTTGACTGAAAGCCAAATGTTTTTGAATGCATTGAAAAAAAATTCAACAAAATTTTTAAAAACCCAAAGATCAATTCTCAACTTTAACCCGGTATAAAGTTCAGATAGAGTTCGGGTGAAGTAAACCCAAAGTCCAACATTCCACTCTATGCCGGTATAAAGTTTGGATAGAGTTGGGGCAAAGTAACTCTAAAGTTCAACTTTCAATTCTAACCTGGTATAAAGATCGGATAGAGTTAAGGTAAAGTAACTCTGATGTTTAACTTCCAACTCTAACACTGTGTTGAATTGTGATAAAGTCGGTATAGAGTTGGCCGAATCCACAATGTTCTTGAATGAAATTTTTAAAAATAGAATGAAATTTTTAAAACCCCTAGGTTCCAATCTCAACTCTATCCGGGTATAAAGTTCGGATAAAGTTGGGGTAAAGTAACCCCAAAGTCCAACATGTAACTCTATCCCAGTATAAAGTTCGGATAGAGTAGGGGCAAAGTGACCCCAAAGTTCAACTTTCAACTTTAACCGTGTGTAGAGTTGGGATAGAGTTGACTAAAACCTCAATGTTGTTAAATGAATTTGAAAAAAATTTAATAACATTTTTAATAACCCAAAGATCAATTCTCAACTCTAATCCGGTATAAAGTTCGGATAGAGTTGGGGAAAAGTAACCCCGAAGTCGAAGATTCAACTGTCTCCCGGTATAAAGTTCGGATAGAGTTGGGGCAAAGTAACCCCAATGTCCAACATTCAACTCTATTCCGGTATAAAGTTCGGATACAGTTGGGGTAAAGTAACCCCAAAGGTCAACTCTCAACTCTATCCGGGTATAAAGATCGGATAGAGTTGCGGTAAATTAACCGCAAAGTCCAACATTCAACTCTATCCCGGTATAAACTTCGGATAGACTTGGGGGAAAGTAACCCCAAATTCCAACACTCAACTATATCCCGGTATAAAGTTCTGATAGAGTTGGGGAAAAGTTACCCTAAAGTTCAACTTTCAACTCTATTCCGAAACAAAGTTCGGATAGAGTTGGGGCAAAGTAACCGCAAAGTCCAACATTCAACTCTATCCCGGTATAAAGTTCGGATAGAGTTGGGGGAAAGTAACCCCAAATTCCAACACTCAACTATATCCCGGTATAAAGTTCTGATAGAGTTGGGGGAAAGTTACCCTAAAGTTCAATTTCCAACTCTATTCCGAAACAAAGTTCGGATAGAGTTGGGGCAAAGTAACCGCAAAGTCCAACATTCAACTCTATCCCGGTATAAAGTTCGGATAGAGTTCGGGTGAAGTAACCCCAAATTCCAACACTCAACTATATCCCGGTATAAAGTTCTGATAGAGTTGGGGGAAAGTTACCCTAAAGTTCAACTTTCAACTCTATTCCGAGACAAAGTTCGGATAGAGTTGGGGCAAAGTCCAACGTTCAACTCTATCCCGGTATAAAGTTCGGATAGAGTTGGGGGAAAGTAACCCCAAATTCCAACACTCAACTCTGTCCTGGTATAAAGTTCGGATAGAGTTGGAGGAAAGTTACCCTAAAATTTAACTTTCAACTCTATTCCGAAACAAAGTTCGGATAGAGTTGGGGCAAAGTAACCGCAAAGTCCAACATTCAACTCTATCCCGGTATAAACTTCGGATAGACTTGGGGGAAAGTAACCCCAAATTCCAACACTCAACTATATCCCGGTATAAAGTTTTGATAGAGTTGGGGAAAAGTTACCCTAAAGTTCAACTTTCAACTCTATTCCGAAACAAAGTTCGGATAGAGTTCGGGTGAAGTAACCCCAAAGTCCAACATGTAACTCTATCCCAGTATAAAGTTCGGATAGAGTAGGGGCAAAGTGACCCCAAAGTTCAACTTTCAACTTTAACCGTGTGTAGAGTTGGGATAGAGTTGACTAAAACCTCAATGTTGTTAAATAAATTTGAAAAAAATTTAATAACATTTTTAATAACCCAAAGATCAATTCTCAACTCTAATCCGGTATAAAGTTCGGATAGAGTTGGGGAAAAGTAACCCCAAAGTCGAAGATTCAACTGTCTCCCGGTATAAAGTTCGGATAGAGTTGGGGCAAAGTAACCCCAATGTCCAACATTCAACTCTATTCCGGTATAAAGTTCGGATACAGTTGGGGTAAAGTAACCCCAAAGGTCAACTCTCAACTCTATCCGGGTATAAAGATCGGATAGAGTTGCGGTAAAGTAACCCAAAGTTCAACTTTCAACTCTAACCGTGTTGATAGTTGGAATAGAGTTGACCAAAACCTCAATGTTCTTAAATAAATTTGCAAAAAACTAATAAAATTTTTATAAACCCAAAGATCAATTCTTAACTACAACTCGGTATTAAGTTCGGAAAGAGTTCGGGCAAAGTAACCCTAAAGTTTAACTTTCAACTCTAACCCGGTATAAAGTTCGGATAGAGTTGGGGCAAAGTAACCCCAAAATTCAAGTTTCAACTCTACCTGTGTGTAGAGTTGGGATAGAATTGATCAAATCCTCAATGTTCTTAAATGGATTTTAAACAAATTCAATAAATTTTTTAAAAACCCAACGATTAATCCTCAACTCTAACTCTAACTAATCCTCAACTATAACTCTCTCAGTATAAAGTTCGGATAGAGCTGGGGTAAAGTAACCCCAAAATCCAACATTCAACTCTATTCCGGTATAAAGTTCTGATAGAGTTGGGGGAAAGTTACCCTAAAGTTCAATTTCCAACTCTATTCCGAAACAAAGTTCGGATAGAGTTGAGGCAAAGTAACCGCAAAGTCCAACATTCAACTCTATCCCGGTATGAAGTTCGGATAGAGTTGGGGGAAAGTAACCCCAAATTCCAACACTCAACTATATCCCGGTATAAAGTTCTGATAGAGTTGGGGGAAAGTTACCCTAAAGTTCAACTTTCAACTCTATTCCGAAACAAAGTTCGGATAGAGTTGGGGCAAAGTCCAACGTTCAACTCTATCCCGGTATAAAGTTCGGATAGAGTTGGGGGAAAGTAACCCCAAATTCCAACACTCAACTCTATCCTGGTATAAAGTTCTGATAGAGTGGGGGAAAGTTACCCTAAAGTTCAACTTTCAACTCTATTCCGAAACAAAGTTCGGATAGAGTTGGGGCAAAGTCACCGCAAAGTTCAACATTCAACTCTATCCCGGTATAAAGTTCGGATAGAGTTGGGGGAAAGTAACCCCAAATTCCAACACTCAACTATATCCCGGTATAAAATTCTGATAGAGTTGGAGGAAAGTTACCCTAAAGTTCAACTTTCAACTCTATTCCGAAACAAAGTTCGGATAGAGTTGGGGCAAAGTAACCGCAAAGTCCAACATTCAACTCTATCCCGGTATAAAGTTCGGATAGAGTTGGTGGAAAGTAACCCCAAATTCCAACACTCAACTATATCCCGGTATAAAGTTCTGATAGAGTTGGGGGAAAGTTACCCTAAAGTTCAATTTCCAACTCTATTCCGAAACAAAGTTCGGATAGAGTTGGGGCAAAGTAACCGCAAAGTCCAACATTCAACTCTATCCCGGTATAAAGTTCGGATAGAGTTCGGGTGAAGTAACCCCAAATTCCAACACTCAACTATATCCCGGTATAAAGTTCTGATAGAGTTGGGGGAAAGTTACCCTAAAGTTCAATTTTCAACTCTATTCCGAGACAAAGTTCGGATAGAGTTGGGGCAAAGTCCAACGTTCAACTCTATCCCGGTATAAAGTTCGGATAGAGTTGGGGGAAAGTAACCCCAAATTCCAACACTCAACTCTGTCCTGGTATAAAGTTCGGATTGAGTTGGAGGAAAGTTACCCTAAAATTTAACTTTCAACTCTATTCCGAAACAAAGTTCGGATAGAGTTGGGGCAAAGTAACCGCAAAGTCCAACATTCAACTCTATCCCGGTATAAACTTTGGATAGACTTGGGGGAAAGTAACCCCAAATTCCAACACTCAACTATATCCCGGTATAAAGTTCTGATAGAGTTGGGGGAAAGTTACCCTAAAGTTCAAGTTTCAACTCTATTTCGAAACAAAGTTCGGATAGAGCTGGGGTAAAGTAACCCCAAAGTCCAACATTCAACTCTATTCCGGTATAAAGTTCTGATAGAGTTGGGGGAAAGTTACCCTAAAGTTCAATTTCCAACTCTATTCCGAAACAAAGTTCGGATAGAGTTGGGGCAAAGTAACCGCAAAGTCCAACATTCAACTTTATCCCGGTATAAAGTTCGGGTAGAGTTGGGGGAAAGTAACCCCAAATTCCAACACTCAACTATATCCCGGTATAAAGTTCTGATAGAGTTGGGGGAAAGTTACCCTAAAGTTCAACTTTCAACTCTATTCCGAAACAAAGTTCGGATAGAGTTGGGGCAAAGTCCAACGTTCAACTCTATCTCGGTATAAAGTTCGGATAGAGTTGGGGGAAAGTAACCCCAAATTCCAACACTCAACTCTGTCCTGGTATAAAGTTCGGATAGAGTTGGAGGAAAGTTAGCCTAAAATTTAACTTTCAACTCTATTCCGAAACAAAGTTGGGATAGAGTTGGGGCAAAGTAACCGCAAAGTCCAACATTCAACTCTATCCCGGTATAAAGTTGAGATAGAGTTGGCATAATACCAAAATTCAACTCTTAACTTTGAAAAGCATTAAATGTTGCGAAAACGATGATGACATCTCAAAACCTCATTTCGTTATTCATTAAGTGTTAAGAATTGATAAAAAAGACGAACTCTCACTCAACTCTATCCCAACTCTAAAATTTTGGAAATATTGTAGAGTTGAACTTTACACTTGGTCCGCTAGGGCACCTATAAAATATTACCTGGACTGTCTCATAACTCGGCGAAAAGTAATCAATAGTTTTATCAGTTTCCATTGGCGATTTTGGAGATATTTTATAAGTTTTTCTATGTATGAAACAAATTTCTCAATATGTTGGTTATACAAATCTATGGCAGATTCTCCATAGAATTCGATGAATGTTCTATACGGGGTCTCTGGAGATCGATGATCACAGAATTTATGACGCAGTGCTCAAGTATTTCTCATCACTTTCTATCACCACTTTCAAGTTTCAATATCGTAGGTTTTATGGGTATTTATCTGTAAGTGCTAACATTTGGGGAAAGGGTATTTGTTCATTGATCGGTTTACATTGGTGTTTTCAATAATTATTTAAAAGGTTCTACAATTTCTTTGCGAAAAGTTCAATATCGATCAAAATAATACATTTATGAGGAATTCACAATAAAGTTTATTGATCTTTTATGAGGTTTTTCTGAAAACAAAATACTATAGAATTTATGAGAGAATTGTGCATATTTTCTTACCATTTGCTATATCACTTTTTATCAGTCTTAGTATCATAGATTTTATGATCATTTGTCGGAAAATGCGTAGATTTATGGGGAAAACAAACTATTGAAGCAATTATCAGTTTATAGCAGTGTTTTCGATAATTATTGGTTTTGTTCTCAGTTTTCGAATTTCAGCATAACGTATATTTGTGTATATTTTATTGAGATTGAATTCCTCGCATTGGATATTTATAGGAAAATCTGTAACAGCAGAGCATGAACCACTTAATGATTTGCCCGTGGCGCTATATAATTAGAATATCATTATATAATTAGGAATAAGTGAAATGAGGGAATTATTTGGTTTTCCTTAATATAGCTCACAATATGTTTATTATTTAGATGAAATATAATAAATGTTAATAAACGATAAGAAATAAAGAACTGTCAAATGTTTGGGCAGTTGAAGAGGATATACAATGATCAGAATGCATTTGTGGTGAGCGCATATGTATGACCTACCGCTAAAGAGGTATAGGCGTGGTACAGTTGATTAAGATGCCGTAGAATTGGGGGTTCTTTCACTGGACGCTTGTTCCTCAGACATTTCACTAGATTCACTGTGTGAATTTTCTACAAAACAACAATGAAAAGACAAGAATGAGAACTTTTAGGGGACGATCGGTCAGAATAGATAGGTAACGAATTTCGTTGGTTCTTCTGTTGAAACCTGATAACTCGATTTGTACGAGATAATGAGCAATTAACTTAGATAATTGTGCTTACCGTTGTCGCTGGTATCATCTTCTTTCGATTCTTCATCGCTACTCCCTTCATCCTCATCATTTTTGTCCACGATTATAGCATCTTTTTCTTCATTTTCCTCCTCATTTCCTCCCGACACAGTACCTTCTTCTTCTACAGTTTCTTGTTCGGTATCATCATCATCATTATCTTGAGTTTTCTTTTTCTCTTTCTTGCCCGACTTCGGCAATCCCAGCAACTGCAAAAATTCCGTTCAAATTCACACTTGACAAATACAATGGAATATGAACAAAAATCAATAATATTCTCAGAATCTCTACGAGCTGTGAAGAGTAGGGAACTTGCAGTCCATATTTACGAAATAACCTCATTATTAGATTCATTACAACCTATTAAGTACTACCTTACACTCTAAAAAAAAGGTACTACTTACAAGTAACCGGTTCTCAGCACAACTGTGAAATACACTCTTGAGAAGTAGAATGGTGTGACTACTAGGATAGATATTTTCGTGATGATCACAATTTTTTTTCACCCCCAACTGAGAACCGAGAAAAAGGAAGGGGGGGGGGGTCCAGGGGGCCTCGCCCCCCCCCCCCCATTCAAGGAACCGAAATTGCTAAGGAAAGTGAAACAGTTCTTTATCACATTTGTTATAAACAATGCCTTTTCATTTAAGGTATTTCCATAGAAAACTAAAAATGATGGAATCGACTCGAAATTTTTAGAGAACGTTTGTCATACTGATTCAATTGAACGCGATTTTTAAAATAATTTTCTCAGATTTTGTTCTTGAGTAATTAATAATCAAAGTCGTCCCTTATACATGGGCTCTTATGAGGTTTTTTTCAGTTAGCACGAAACTTCATTATCGACACATATGGTAATAAAATTTCGTGCTAACTCAGAATTTCGCCATAAGAGCCCATGCATAAGATATCACTTTGATTGTTTATTAGTAGAGGCCAAAATCTGACAAAATTATTCAACAAATCAGAAGCCGTCCGTTTTTCGTCCAATGACGGAACAATACAAGGGAAACGATCCGTAAAATTTCTCGAAGAGAGATGCGTCGTGAAACGCGATTTCACGCTATTGAAAACGCGCCCTGAAATCGAGGTTCTCAGTAGGGTGTGAAAAAAAGTAATTTTTTTAAAGGTGATAAGCTGGAGTTCAACTTACCTTGTCAGAAATACCATTGTTATTTCTGAGAAGTAACATTGTTATTTCTGACAAGTAACATTGTTACTTCTTAGACGTACCATTGTTACTTTGGTACATTGGTACTTCTCAGAAGCTACATTTGAAGTTTGAGCGCTTGAATTTTTTAATTTTTCAAATTTGAAAATTCTTCAAAAATGTAATTGTTTATTAAAATTTACTAGTTTTCCCAATGTAAAATGACAAAATGTAAAATGACAATAACGAATTTTGTATTTTTCGAGTTTGCTAAATTGGTTGACTTTTTTGGCCTCCAAATGAAAGCTTTGGATTCGGTCGATTTTAAGTTTTTCATTTTATGAACTACAATGACTAATTTGGGCATAGAGGGTCCGAATATGCAATGCGTGTGTGTGTGAATGTTCAACTGCTCCTTCGAACCCCGTAAACCAATCTGAGATTCCTTTTTTCAATTGACGTGTTTCTACGGAGACCAGATCTGAAAGGAGCGTAAACACGAAACAAGGATCCATTCAATGGTTATTAACAATTTTAATTGTTCACGAACGGCTACAGGTAGATAAAAAAGTTGCGAATGAATGTTGTTGCAAAATCCAAACCCAAACTCAAAAGCCCAAAACCAAAGCCATTAAAATCCAAACCAAAAATTGAAACCGATACCCAAACCTCCAAACCTGCAAAAGCAAACATAAACACCCGAACTCAAACCAAACACCAAGAACCCGAATCCATGCTCTAAAATCCCAACTCAGAATCACAAACCTGAAAATCCAAAGCTAAAAACCCAAACCCAAAAATTCAAAACTGAACCCAAAAACCTCAACCGCAACCCAAAAACACCAAACCGAAAAACCCAAACCTTGGGTTTTAGTGTTTCTGTGTTTGAGTTCTTAGGTTTAGGTGCAGGCTTTAGGATTTGGGTTTGTGTTTTTGGTTTTTGGGCGTTTGGATTATCGGATTTGGGGTGTTCAGTTTGAATCATCAGTTTCTTTGTCGATGGATATTACGAAACCTTGAAACGTAAAGATCTATTTTATACTTTTGGGGGTGAAATAATAACTTTCCTTATCGGAACGGTAATATTGTTTCCATGATAAATCATTGAAAAGAAAAAAAAATTGATACAATGTAAAGAAATTGAAGAAAAATAGGTTCGTTCGGCCCCAGGGGGTGAATGTTGCCCTTCAGTCCGTTTAACTCTTGGCGTATATATGCAAATAATTCAATATTTCTAAATTGCACAAAAAATTCAA
This sequence comes from Asobara japonica, assembly GCA_026005395.1. NCBI lineage: Eukaryota > Metazoa > Arthropoda > Insecta > Hymenoptera > Braconidae > Asobara > Asobara japonica. The sequence goes on along the minus strand of BQMI01000442.1, from coordinate 1,217,698 downwards.
TTTTTACATTGAAACTAAAAATTAATCTTTGAGGTAAAAAATTATTCAAATTTTTCAAATTGCAGGAATTTTCAATTTTTTTAATTTTTAAACATTCCTCAAATTTCAAAATGTCAGAATTTTTCAAAATCCCTAAATTTCAACATCTCAAATTGCCAACAGTTCAAAAATGGCAAAATTTTCACATTGCTACTTCTTAAATGCAAGTTTCCTATTGTTGACAACTTTGAATATTTCAGAATTTCTACAGCGTCTCTCGTCGATGTATTTTTGAACTGTCAAAAATGACGTGAACATTTTTCTAAGTTTTGGAAATTGTTATGGTATTATTACAATTTTTTTGATAATCTTTCGAAATGCCCAGATTTCTCTCTACATTTTTTAGAAAACTCAGAAATTTAATCAATTTTTTGTGAATTTTTTTCAATTCACAAACAAATTAGAAATTTTTGAAATATTTCTCATCAGTTTGTACTATAATTTTCTACAGGTAATGTTTATGACTCACCTTCCGCTCATACTCTGGCTCAGCTCTATGAAGATCACTAATCTTTTGCCCAACAAATAAATTGGTTTTTTTAGACGCAATCTCCTTTGCGGTTGCTAGTGGCTCGTGCAGAATCGCAACAAGATACCACTTATGTATATCCGTAATTCCAATTATCGATACTTTTACAGGGGCACACCTAAATTAAATATTGGTTTCCACCGCTAGCCTTGAAGAAGTAAACACCTTCCCCGCCGCGCAAGATTGACAAGATTAGCAAACACAATTTTTTGGTCGAAGTCAGAGAAAACCAGAAAATGACGATTTTTTTCATTTTTCATTTCACAATGTTCTTGCATCCCAATTTTCATCGCGTTTGGATTTATAATCTTTCAAAATGTTCAAAAAATTCCGAGGTATAAATCTAAGGATCCGTTATAAGTTTGGATCAATGAATTCTAGGATTTTTTTTTCAAATACCCAGAAATCGAATTATCTGATGTAATTAGCATTGGCACTTTTTATCTTGTCAAAAAAAAGTGTTTCTTGAGATCTGAACCAAACCTAAAATGAATTCTTAGCTTTCGTATCGGAGTGTTTCCAACATTTTGAGACATGGTAAACCAAATTCCAACCAAAATCGCGATGCAGAGATATTTTTGCTGCCAGTTGCCGTACCAACTGGTAGCAAATCTATCACAGATAGCAAGCGCTATCAAATCAGCATGGTAATTAACACCTAGCTGACAATTTTGCAGAGTTATATTATTATCGAGAAATGAAGATAATGTAAGTACCTTGACGTGCTCTCATTTTGGTTGGGTTTAACGGTGGTTTTTTCTCTGCTGGAACACGGTTGCATTTACTTCCAGTCGGACTGTGGGTCTTTAGCTCTTCAATTGTGAAAACCGCCACAGACATGTTTTTTACGAAAACTGAACTTTTTCTTTTAGCCCCTTTTACCGCATTGTCGAACACAATCTTCGTTATGTCAACGCCTTGCCCGATATGGATCTGTAATCGATACACGTGTACAAAAGCAGGAAACAAATTCCTTTCAATATATCCATCTACATCCTCTTGAAAATGCAGGAAATAAGTTGAAAAATTGGAGGACATCAAAGGATGTTTATAAAATTTTGAATTGTATGAAAATTATTAGTCAACGAACCCACATAGGACCTTTCCATTGGTCGAAATCGGGTGGAAAAATAATGGTAAATGTACAGTTTACCTTAGTCACCCATATTATTGATGAATTTAAAGAAAATTAAAATTTTTCGAGAAAAAAAGGAAATGCCCAGACGGGGGTTGAGCTGCAACCTCCAGATAACTAGTCTGTTGCTCTCCTTTTTTTTTATAAATTGTTATTTATTGCACTTACAATATAGAGAATATTTACAGGTTAATAACAATTTTCAAGAAGAAACCATAACATTTTTTTATGTTTAATCATAACCTAATGGCTAGTTTCTCTCGAGGTTTTACAATATTACAGTACTACTTTCGTAACAGTATTAATATCTTAGGAGTATGTTTCTAGCAATAATGGTATATGGTGTGTGTAAGAGTTAGGGGTTCGTTACAAAAAAGGAAAAACTACTCTAAATTATCTATGGAAGTATTCGCATATAGGCGTGTATAATCGAGTGAGGATTAGCCAGTTATCTGTTTTAACGTGTTAAGTGATGTATGTGTTACGTCATTATTCACCTTGCTTCACAATGTTTACCTTATTTAATTTGGATTTAATTAAGGGGGTCTGAGGTTATTTTTATGTTTCCTCATATAAGATTGGTGAATTAAGGATCTTCGCCTTAGTTGTACCATAGTGGGGTTATTTATCTCCAGCCAGGAGTATTGTTTACAAATGCGAGTGAAATCGTTATAGTCACGTTCGGGAATGGCTGTCGAATAAGTTCTGCTGCCGTAATTAGTCGGATTTAGAGAGATTTTTTTATTATTTTTGTGTCTTTCATAATGATATATGATCGGGATATTTTGAGCGTTTTGGATGAGACCTAAATTATCATAATGTGTGAAGTATTGCGGTTTAGGGTAACCTTCTACCGCCGCAAGGTTTGCCTCATCCTTATTGAATCTAAGTCGTTGTTTTATAATGTTGTTAATGATTTTAGCCATTGCATCAGTAATTCCTTGTCAGGGTCACCATGTGGTTGTCAAGTCTAGGGATGTCAGTAGTGTTATATAAGGATAAATTACTGACTTTTCTGTAATAATTGGAGTGAGAGGACCTATAGAATGATAATATCGATCTCAGACATTATCTGTTCGATAGCTTATAAATTCATCTAAACTGCACCTTTACCAAAATAATCATGATTATTATTATTATTATGGATATTTGAATAAATTCACTGAATGGTCTTCGAGGGTCCCGATTTCGGAGGCCGCACAGTTATCAATATTATAATTATTATTATTATGTATACTTAAATAAGTTTACTGAACCGTCTTCGCGAGAAGTTTGAACAAAATGCGAAAAAAATTCTAAAAATTTTGAAAAGCCGTGGAAGAATTCAGAAAAAGTTTGCAACAATATTGAAATAATTTGGAACAATGTTGAAAAAAAATTGAATTTTTTTTTGGAAATGTATGACAAATTTGAAGATTTTTCTATACATTTGGGAAAATTTCCAAAAAAAAAATTCATTTAAAACATTTAAAAGAACTGAGTAGTTGAAAATTTCCAATAATTCTCGAGAAAACGTGAAAAATGTTCGGGTAATTTAGATCAATATTAGTGTTTCCACGTTTCACATCTACCAGGTGTCCCAGTACGCCTCACTTTTTTGCTAACACCGATAGTTAATTGTGATTAAGAAATTCGATTATTTAGATCGCTCTATCGCAAGAACGGTTAGAGATACGAAACAAAGTGTTGAATGAAAATCGTTCCACACCTAAAAATACACAGTTCTTGTTTTATGACTCTTTTTTACTAACACCTATAGTTACGTGTTATCAACAAATCGCATAATAATTCTATGACAAGAAAGGTTATATTTTTGAAAAATCGTTTTACGTTTTAAAAATTATAAATTTTTTTAATATTTGGAAATTCTTGAAAAGTTTGAAAGGATCATAATTTCAGACATGGAACGTAATTTTAGATATATCATATATGGGAGAAAGATCGGGAAGTTATTGGTTCGACCCGTAGAGGGTCAGACCCATATCCCATTTATTTATACTCAAATTAAGGGGAGGGGTGAGGAGGGTGTTCGATAAGAAATTCAATTGATATTTTGATATTTCCCCCCTCCCCCCTTCTCACTTGTAACTATGCAGCCATTAGTATATAGACCATAAGCCAACATTGTCAATGTTCTGAAAAACGTGCATCTATATATGAGGGGTGGGCGAGCAAGACTCCCACCTGCGAGTTGTTACTTTGACAGTGGAACTGTAACTTACTTGTTACACGCTCGGGCAGCTTTGCTTTGCCAAAAAACGAGCATAGCGCCACCTCTGCAATGCGGGTTATACTAGCCTCTCTGCGGCCTCACCCCAACGCTCTACTTAGAACAATCCTTTTTGTCAACAATTTTTAGTCAATCGTTGCCGATATACTGCGGATAAATTCAACGTAATTTTAACGGCATGTTTTGCCGATATCCTGCGAATCGAATTAGTGACATTTTGTCGACATATTTTGGGCATATGTTGTGAATAAAATCGACGGCGATTATCCGAAAAATATTTCCGAAAAGTTGCGGATAACAAGGACGACATATTTCCGGATGTTTTTGAAGATCTTTAGTGGCATTTTGTCGATAATTCCGCAGCAGAACTTCGGATTCAATGTCGACAATTATTCGACAAATTGTCGGCACATTGCTATGTGGGCGAGGGTTCCGATTTCACCTCGAAGGCCGCCCAGTAAGCGAAGGGATGGAAATTTTTCCTAATCCCTCTACAATAGCACTCCCTCCAACCAGAGGGTGAGCTCTATTGGAGTCCAGAATCGTGTGTTCTAAGTAGACGAAGGGACCCGAGGATGACAGCTTTCTGCATCTGGCCGGCTAATATGGAGGCCTGACGCCTGCATGCTGGGACGAAAGACTGTTTCATGCCCCTCAGAAAACCGATGATGAGAACGACGATTTTGATTGTGAATCCTCGGTTCAGCTGACGTAACAGGAGTGGTTGGTACTTGAGCCGTTTTTCCTTCTCTTTGGTGGTGATATTCGCCTCAGCCGGAGCTGAGAACTCGATGACGTAGATAATTTTATCATCGAAATCAAAGAGAACGATGCCAGGCTTCGTTGCATGAAGAAGCCTGGTAGTCGCAAACGAGAAGTTCCGGTAAATCTTGCACCGCTCATTCACGACGACGGTCTCAATATCTCCTGGAATATAAGGCAGCACCAGCGTCCTATCTATCCCGTAAAAATGCTGCAGATGATAATATAGCACTCTCAGAGCCGCGTTTTGACGATGGATATAACTAGTCATTGCATATGTGGGATAAGCCGACAATAAATGCATCAGAGTTTCTGGAGATCTTTGGCAAGCCCGACATCTGGTGTCTGGAACTTGCATCCCCATAACGCGACTTCGATAGACTAACGCGTTTATGACACCATCTTGACAGGCACAGATGAAACCTTCAGTTTCACACATCAAGTCAGCATTTATTATTATTATTATTATTATTATTATTATTATCAAGAACAAAAAGAAGGTACACAGTTAGAAAACTACTGCAGAAATTTCAGTCTAAAATCTTGAAATTTTTAACACTAAATAATTTCTATGAATGGCTGTATGACGTTATTGAAAAACTCAGTAAATTTTCGGAGTAATGAATGAAATTTCAATTTTCAGGTATAAATGTCCCTAAAAATTGTTGAAATTTATGAAAATTGGGATCATTGTGATACTCCCTTTTCAAGCATCTGGAAATTCAATGCAATGTAAACTTTAATTTCCTGACAAAACTGAAAATTCAGGCTTATATGGAAATATCAGTGTACTATTCACCTAAAAAAACTGAATTTAATTAAATTTTCATAAGGCGTGTGAAACTTCATGGATGATTCGATCTTAAGTCGAATTAAAATTGCTACAATCCATTCTTTATCCGTATATGATGTTCTATTTTGTTTGAAACATGCGCGCGGAGAAACCATATACGTCACTATAGGCGCATTAATTTGAATTGGTCAAGTAAGTTGCCATGTTTATTAATTTTGTATTATTATTTTTAATCTTTTCTATCCATTCACCGGCACTGAACTTTATTGCATTCCAAGCTCTTCAGTAGGCCTTTTATATAATTAGCATTTGGTTCAATTCTGAATATATAGCTGATACGAGCCGTTTCTCCTCGAAATTTACACTGTTTCAACTTCAGTTGAGTTCAGCAAAAGTCTCAGACCCCATCCCAAATGTAATTAACATGACTCAATTAATTAATTCATTAAGCGCGTAGACGGCTAGTACTCCAGCGGCCATCTTGGTCCGAGAAAAATTCTGTGAATCAGGGGAAAGGCTCAGAGCATCGTTCCAGACTTTGCAATAGTCCCAAAATCCATCCCAAGGATAATCAACTTTACTTAATTAATTAACTAATTGAGTAGGGTTAATTATCCTTGGGGTAGGTTTAGGGACTATTGCAAAGTCTGGAAGCACGAGCTGAGTCTATATCGTCATTGACAGAATTTTTCTCGGACCAAGGTCGCCGCCGGAGGCCTGACCATGCACGCGTCTAATTAATTAATCAATTGAGTCATGGTAATTATCCTTGGGATCGGTTTTGAGTCTTTTACAAAGTCTGGAAGGACGAGCCGAGTCTATATCGTCATTGACAGACTTTTCCTCGGACCAAGATGGCCGCCGGAGTCCTGACCATGCACGCGCCTAATTAATTAACCAATTGAGTAAAGTTAATTATCCTTGGGATCGGTTTTGAGACTTTTGCAAAGTCTGGAGCGATGCTCTGACCCTATCCCCCGATTCACAGAATTTTTCTCGGACCAAGATGGCCACCGGAGTCCTGAACATGCACGCGCCTAATCAATTAACTAATTGAGTAAAGTTAATTATCCTTGGGATGGGTTTTGGGACTATTGCAAAGTCTGGAAGGACGAGCTGAGTCTATATCCTCATTGACAGAATTTTTCTCGGCCCACGATGGCCGCCATAGGCCTGATCATGCACGCGTCTAATTCATTAATTAATTGAGTCATGTAATTAGCCTTGAGATCGGTTTTGAGACTTTTGCAAAGTCTGGAAGGACGAGCTGAGTCTATATCCTCATTGTCAGAATTGTTCTCGGACCAAGATAGCCGCCGGAGTCCTGGCCATGCACGCGCCTAATTAATTAACTAAAAGAGTAGGTTTAATTACTCTTGGGATAGGTTTTGGGACTATTGCAAAGGCTGGAAGGACGAGCTGAGTCTATATCGTCATTGACAGAATTTTTCTCGGACCAAGATGGCCGCCGCAGGCCTGACCATGCCCGCGTCTAATTAATTAACCAATTGAGTGAAGTTAATTATCCTTGGGATCGGTTTTGAGACTTTTGCAAAGTCTGGAAGGACGAGCTGAGTCTATATCCTCATTGTCAGAATGTTTCTCGGACCAAGATGGCCGCTGGAGTACTAGCCGGACACACGCTTAATTAATTAATTAATTAATTAAGTCATGTTAATTACATTTTGGATGGGGTCTGAGACTTTTGCAAACTCGGGGAGGTCGAGTTTTGATGATTTCGTATTTTTGAATGCTTATGATATACTTAAGAGATTAATTAAAGTTCATAACATATAAATTGTTAATTAATTTTTTTTTCAATATCTGTGTGGTTTGCCAACTGCAGCATGGCATACCCGACTTTGCAAAACCCCTAAGTGTATCAAAAAACAATAATATAAGCTTTTTTCTGGTGGCCTTGCCAACTTGATAAAATCTTGGCAAAGCCCTAAAGAAAAAAAAATGATAAGAAAAATTTAAAATTTTCGAAAAAAATTCACGAAAAACTAAGAGATTGCAATGCAATTGACCAAATTTAGTTTCGCTACTTTGGCCTTGCCAGCTTAAGATGCCTCGTTTTATGGTCGTGTCTTCATCAAAAATTGAAATACCGAAATAAATCAAACGGAGTTTTGTTCATCCTGAGAAGACGCACAACTGTTGTTGAACAATTTTTCTTCACACTTTCTATTTTATAATTCAATTGTTCTTTATAATAATCGTTATGGCAACTCGAGTAACCAAATTAGCACGATATTTACGTTCTATGCCGCCAAATTAGTAAAGATCGACATAATTTACTCGGGGACGCCATTTTGGGAATAAAAGGGTTATGGGCGGATGAGCTATATGCCATAGCCGCTACAGATGTAGAACCCACCTGTTTCTATGGGTTGTTCATTTAATTTCTTCAACCGACTAAGGGTCTTTTCGCTTACAGAAGATTTATCAAAATCGGGATGCAAAAATAGTTTGTGACTTTTTTTTATGCACCTTCGTTGCCCTACCTTCAATTTTTTTATGATTACTTGGCATGTTTTAGGAGTCTGGAATAATAACAAAAAATCGGGAAGTTAAAAAGAATAATATCTAATGGTGGTATACAGGTATAACCTGATAGGCAGCTTTCAAGAATTACGTCACACGGTTTTTAGGCATTTTAGACCCCCTTGTCACAAAACCATGTCCACAGTTTTTGGGGGTTGTGGTCCTCTCCCCCCCCCCCCTCTTCCTTTCTACACTCTAAATAAAAGTACTACTCACAAGACGTATGCAAAGCTAGCAGTAAAATCGAGCAGAATCTTGTTTTTTTCATAATTTGGAGTTGTTTTAGAGTTAATTTTGAGTGGAGAAAAAAACTTTTCAGTTCACTTTTAAGCATTAAAAATTTTTTTTGAAAGCTAGCAGTAGTTTGATTTTTGAAAAACATTTGAAACAACATTGAAGTAAAATTTGAAAAAAATGAACAGAATACTCTTTTTTTTGCGCAACTGTCCGAGCTCATTTAGAGCTAATTTTGAGTGGAGAACAAAATTTTTTAATTAATTTTTAACTATCAAAAAAGGGAATTAGGGCTAGCTTTTTAAAAAGGTAGCAGTAACATTCTTAAAAAATGAGCAGAATTATTTATTTTTCATGCCATTATTTAGAGCTCATTTAGCGCTAATTTTACGTTTTGAAAAAAAATAAATTAAATATTAACAATTAACAAATTGATTTTTTTTATAATATGAAATCTGAGATTTCATGACCTGAATATAGGGGTACATTTGGGGACTTATTATTATAGCATGATGTGACTGTATTGTGATGATGTATGCGTGAAAATCAAAAAGAGCAATTTTAGGGGACAACAATGGGAATTTCAAGGAATTCCTTCGTTAAAAAATTCTAAAAAAATGTTTTATATCCACAAAATCGAATATTGTTGATCGGGAAATGTCTAGGAGAGTACCGTCAAATACATATAATAAAATTAGAGCAAAACTCGATTTCCTAGGGGTTGCAGGGGGGAAAATGGAATTTCCGACCAATTCCTTGTTTCAAAAATTTGAAAAAAATAATTTGTGTCCACGAGATCGAATATTGTTGATCGGAAAATGTGTAGGGGGCTACCATGAAATAAATATCAAAAAATCATAGCGACAATCGATTTTAAAGGGGTTGAAAGGGCGAAAAATAGGAATTTCTGATTGGAAAATGTTTAGGCGGCATATACATATAAAGAAATTGTTTAGGCCCCATATACATATAAAGAAATTGAAGCGTAAATCAATTTTCTAGGGGTTTTATGGGGCAAAAATGAGATTTCCGGTCAATTCTTTGTTTAAATAAACGGGATATGGGCGTGACCCTCAACGTGTCGCATCAATAGCTTCCCGATCACCTCTTCATCAATTAATCTATATTTCCTAAATTATCGGAGGTACAAAAAAAATCATGAGGCATAAAATATGTACTTTATCATTTGCAAATAAAGGAGCTATGAACTGTCTGTGAAAATTAATCCAAAAAAATTCAATATTTATTCCTCAATACCTAAAAAGTTTTAGATTTTTTTCTATGTTTGTGTAGTGAAAATAATATTTTACTACTTTTCCCCATAAGAATCCCTGTTAATTTCAAAGTCAGGTATCTCCTATAAAAGCTATGAAAAGTGCTTGAAACTTTTACTGAATTTTTTTTTTGCGGAAACACGATGCAATCAATTTTTTTTCAGATTTTTATCACTCTTCTTTGCCTGGTAGACAAATATCCTTAATCTACAAAACGGAAAAGTAAATGCAATACTTACTGGATGTTTAGCTAACAACTTTTTGTTTAAAATTTCTTGCAGATTTTTAACGGCCTTCTTTGCTACTGGCTTCACAATTTTCTGTGACTCATACGTTGATGGAGATGAAAGCAAGTGACTCGGCGGGACTTTTTTTCTTTCGTTATCAATTTTATTGAAAAATATTTCATGTGTATCTAAAAAATGTAAATGAGAATGGGGTCAGATTTTCAGAGGGAATAGTCTCGTGGCCATTTGATAGTTAGATGTATGATTTTATCGCTCATTGTGCCCTCACTAACATGCATCTTTGAATTTTTAGAAATTACAGTAGTTTTCAACATTTTTGTAAATATAGGAGATGCAGGTAATGTTGACAATTTCTTAATGTTTTTTTTTTTAATAAATTTTGGGTCAGGATCCGTTTGGCACTGGTTTAAAAAAGTGTCCCCTCCGGCTTCACCCATTTACTCCCTGGGAATGTAGAAAAGATACTAAAATTGTCATTTCACCTTGTTTTGAACATTTCACTCTATTCTACGATAAAGATCTCACCAAAAATGTCACTATCCTCCTTCAGCCAAACTTCATCTTGTCGTTGTTAGGCAACAAAATATAACGGCGGAGTAGCCGAAGATATCTATAGTTTTGAAACATTCGGGGTATTATGACTGATAATGAATGATATTTTCACTGGGACTAATTGCAATGCAACGGTATAGATAAATCGGAACACATGTCTGGAATAATTTTTTTTGGGGGGTCGTTGTTTGGGGGGTGGGAGAAGTAAAAAAACTCTACGATTACCCGACGCACCATTTAACAATTTTTTTAAGCACAATTTTTAAAGAAGAAAATTTGGTACATAGCATGTTCGTTCGGGCTTAATTGTTCAAGGGAGTACTCTAGGGGTAGAGGAACTTGAAAAACCAAACAATTACCCGGCGCGTCATTTTCAAAATTTTGTTACCTTAAATTATCAAAAAAAAAATACATTGTGGGACATTGTGGGTCGCCCGGCCTTGATTTTTCTCCACGGGGGGGGGGGGGGGAGGGGGGGGGGGTGCTCTAATAAAAAATCGGTACATACAAAGGGGGGCGGGGTGGGGGGTTCGAAAAAAATGGTTTGGGGGGTTTCTGTTTGGGGGCTTGAAAAAAATGTGGAAAAATAATTTTCGCTAATTTTTTTTTAATTTTAAATACCTTGACTAGGAGGGTAGTAAGCGAGGGAAGAGCTAAAATTTCGTTGAGAATTAGGGGAATGACAATTACGAGGGGATGTACAACAATAAAAAATGGGTATAGACAAAAAGGCGGGGGTTTTTAAGGACTTGAAGAATACCAAAAATCCGCTAACATTAATTTAAATTTTTTTTATCAATTCCTAAAAAACGCTGCCATTTTTTCTGTCCCCATATGTTATTGGTTTACACTATCTTCCCTATTTGTAAAAAAAATTGAGCCCTCCCCTAGCTTGCACCCCTTTTTTATGCTTTCTTCAAATTTTCAAAACCACGAATGGAATTTTTGTTTTAACTGAAAATTTCAATTTTTCCAGAAAAAAGACTGAACAAATAATCTAACAGTCATTTTTTCCTCATTTTTCAATATATTGTGGAACGAAAACCGAATTTTTTTCAAAAATTACAAAGCCGCGGCAGACTGCATTGGCGTCGATGCGCGGGGGGCCTGCGTCTGCTAGCTTGCGTCTGGTAGATTCAGCGTCATGTGTAAGTCGAGAAAGAAAAATATGAGATTTTTGAATAATATTATTCCCAACAAAATCCAAGACTAAGTCCCAATTTTTTTTGTTTCACAATTTGAGGTTAAGAAATTTCTATTTATCAAATTATTCATTTAATTATTCGTTCTTTTATTTATTAAAGTATTTATTCATTTATTGATTTTTTCCGTCATTTATTTATTTGTCGTTCCACCATAACCGTATCAGGGAGAAGCCTGAGAGCATAGTGGGGGGCGATACAGTGGTATAGGACGTCGCGCCCCTGGGCCCTCAATCATTCTCACCACCTTCAGCGTGAAATTTGAAAAAATCCAAAATTTAAAAATTTGAAAACATGGTATAAACGGGAAATGAAACTTAATATTCTCACTCAATTGAACATAAGAATTTATAAATAAATATAGAAGTGGAATCGTAAATACCAGTTATTGAAATGTATCATACACCGAGTAATATACATCGAGTTTTGTAGAGTTTATACATGCTGAAACTTTCAGGATATTTTACGTGTAAAATCGTCCGTATTTTGCATGCCGAACCCTGGGTTATGTTTACAAGCCCAACGTCCATGCGTCACGCGGCATTTCGAAGGTTTGTTTTCTTCCTATCTCTCTTCCGCGCAAAACCTGCAATCCCCATCACTATATACACTAAAGCTTGGTCTTCAGGTTGGAACCGAAGTTACCCCTCTCTAGCGCTTAGCACACGAGTAAATGGAAATCTGAATAAAACCGAAAACAGAGGTCTAGTTGGCTTTAGTGTGTACACTATGCATTGAAAAACGTCCGTTGTCGGTCTCTTGTGTTTATACTTCGTATATATTCTTGGATTTTCTCGTAGAAAAATAAAGAAACTTTTTTTTTATACACGAGATACATACCTATACGAAACTTCAACTTAAAAAACCTATATATAGATTTAGAATCAACGGATATATAATTTTTGAATGAACCGATATGTAGATAATTGAGGTAGACAGACGGCATCGAGATGTAAGTTAAAAAAAAAGTACATTTGTTGCATAGTTCTCGAGATATTGAGCAAAAAGGAATATTATCAAAGTCACTACATGCCAAAAAAAAATTGATCACTTTGCACTTACCTCCTGTGAACACGACGATCGTCTCAACTGCTTTTCCGTTAATTTTAGTTATAAACACTCTGGTGGGTTTACTACACTCAAATTTCTTAATGTCACGTTGTTCAACAATGTGAAAGTCATTAGAGTCTCTCAGTTTCACATAAAGAAACATTACGGGGTCAAGAATTAACTTACCAGCACAAATTTGATGTAGCCAAACGCCCGAGCTATGTCACGATCCGCGCGTCACTGATGAGATTACAATCATTTTGGCAGTTCCTCCCCCGCCCTTTTGAGTCCAAGATGACGCGCTAGTCTCAGCAAATGCGAGTTCGCTTTTGGGTTTTATCGGTTTTTCACACCACCCTGCGCTTAGCCGATTTATTTATGACATTGATTGAGATATATTAATGACATACATTACCTTTATTTTGCCTGTTTTTTTCAATTTGGCGGATTTTTTAACTTCGGACATTTATAACTTCCCGATATAAGAAAGTTATTGTAATCACCTTGAAAATGAAAAGTCATGTTTTTACGATATCTTTACGTTTCTCGACATTTCCTATCAGCCTGACACGATTTCAGGAACATGTTTGTATGTGTGTGAGTGTGTGTGTGTCCAAAAAGTTTGTTTAATGTTTCCGAACAAACCAACCTAGCGATTTACGTTTTTTGTTTTTCGATCGGCGCGATTTACCAGTGTCCAGGTCTGAAAGGAGCGATTTATCTGAAAAATGACTCGTTCAATTGTTATTAACAAATTCAATTGTTTATAACTGTCTACTGAATAAGCTATTAGAGTTAGCGGAAAATTTATATGGAAGACGTTGTTCCTCATACAAAAATGCACATTCCAGGTTGGATTACTTTTTTCCATAATTTGCAAAATTAAGAAGGTATGGCCGTTCGAAAAATTATTCATGTAATGAATTTTAATTGTTCATAACGCTCTGTTGAGTAAATCGTTACAGCTAGCGGAAAATTTATTCAAGATTAGTTGTTCCCCATGCAAAAGTACACATTTCATGTGCAATGACTTTTTTACATAATTCGAATAATTAAGGCCGTTTTCCACATTATCTATGTAATGGGTGAACGAATGAAGCCAGCACGGTCGTTCAGGTCGAAATCGAAAAAACCTTACGTAACGCTATAGATTTAGGTAATAGCGAATGATTAATTAAGACACATATCGTGAAGTTATTGGTTCGGACCGTGGAGGGTCACACCCACATCCCGTTTATTTTTCATTTGAGCCATTGTTTAAATTTGGAGATTTTTTCAAATTTGACAAAGTCATGCAATTACTAATTTTTATAAACAGATTTATAAAATACATTAGACTCATGTATTATAAATTTTTATAAACGGATTTTTCAAAGCATTGAGAACATGTTCAAGAAATGAACTAACTTTTCCTAAATTTTGAGAATATTTTGGTGAATTTCCTCTAATTATTAGACGGTCTCGGCGTGATCCTATTCGTACTTTTAAAATCAACGTCCTGATATATACTTATAGAATTGGTATAAGCAATTACTCGTAGCTTCTGGTATCTCATAAGTTCTTATAAAATCCCTCGGAAGGTTCTCATAGAACTGAAAGGATTTCTATACGATTGTATCAGATTTTGTGGTTTGCTTGCAGCAGCGGTGTAATTCAATTTTTCAATTTGATTTTTAGCATAGAATGTAACTCGGATTTTTGATATCGTCGTTGCGTTTACTCATCACCACGGTTGCGTTCTGATGCTGTGCTTAAATACCAAATCGGGAAGTTTTGTTTGTACCCTGCGTGGGGCACACACATTTGTACACCACTAGTTTCAATATAGGTTAAAACATATCGCGAGTTGAACTAGAATATACTTGGCGAATGGATATGTCGACAATTGCGGGAAGGATGTCAAAGAGCGGGATAATTAGGAACATACAGACGCCGAGAGGGTGACTAGACGGACGAATTCCAGTTGAATATTTTTATGGGGCTTAAAAATCAAACCAAATCGATCGCGTGCAGTAGATATTAGTCGCAAGTTCGATTATTGATATCACTGTTGAGTTTGCTCATCGCCATGGTTGCATGCTTATGCTGTGCTGAAATACCAAATCCGGAAGTTTTGTTAGTGCCCCGTATGGGGCATACATTTGCACACCACTAGTTTTTTTTTAAAATCTCATCACTTTTCAAGATCTATGAAATTTGAAATATTTGGAAATTTTGAAAAGGTCAAGAAGTGCATAATTTCAGTCATCAACCAAAATTCTGTATGTATTGTGTAACATATGCGGCGGAACACTGGATCCCGAACGATTTTTTTTTATGGGGCGCGCTGAGCGTTTCTCTGGGCGTTTGTAAATTAATTTCACCGCTCGTAATGGAGATTAAGGGACGAAATGAGGATCATTTATTGGGGATTCAATCCCCAACGGATTGCTGTCCATTTCATCCCTTCATCCCCATTAGGGGGAGAGATATGATGTTTTTTTATGGGGCGCACTCAGCGTTGTTCTGGGCGTTTGAAAATTAATTTAATCGCTCGTAATGGAGATTAAGGAACGAAATGAGGATCATGCATTGGGGATTCAATCCCCAACGGATTGCTGTCCATTTCATCCCTTCATTCCCATTAGGGGGAGAGATATGGTTTTTTTTAATGGGGCGCACTCAGCGTTCCTCTGGGCGTTTGAAAATTAATTTCATCGCTCGTAATGCAGATTAAGGAACGAAATGAGGATCATTTATTGGAGATTCAATCGAAGATGAGGCATCAGTAACGTCGTCCATTCATATGGAGAAGCTGGTGAAAAATGGGACTCCATTGACCGATCAGTCCTGTGTTATAAATGCGGCGAAAAAGGGCACAGAAGCTCTGATTGTAAAGCGTCTCCGAAATGCGTTCTATGCGTAACTGGAGCCCACAAAAGACCATGCCCATGTAACTGGTAGCATTAAATGTCCAGTCTACCAGGGCGCATTCCAGAAGATCCGTACATAGCCATAGTGCGAGTGTTACAGGTGAACCTTGCTCACTGCGCAACAGCACACGCTCTGCTGACGCAGACGGTTCGAGACTTGAAAATTGATGTTGCCGTCATTTCCGAACCTTACAGGAACCTACATTCCCAAAACTTGGTGACCGATACAAGCAATAACGCCGTCATTTGGTCCTGCGGCGGTTTGCCGTTTGAAGCATACGACAGTGTCGAACAGTCTGGATTTGTTGTGGCCAAGGTGAATGGTATCGATTTCTATAGCTGCTATGCCCAGGAAATTTAGTGGAAACCGACGGCCACCGATGTATTGGTGGAGCGCTAAAATTGCGACCCTCCGCAGGAAATGTTTCCCAGCGAGAAGATTTTGGCAACGCGCAAG
Organism: Asobara japonica; assembly: GCA_026005395.1. Taxonomy (NCBI): domain Eukaryota; kingdom Metazoa; phylum Arthropoda; class Insecta; order Hymenoptera; family Braconidae; genus Asobara; species Asobara japonica. Next base: position 1,201,734 of record BQMI01000442.1, on the reverse strand, counting down.
GAAGACGTCCAATCCTGAAAGCCTGGAAGTGAAGTATAAAGCCGCTAAGCGTAAACTCACCAAGGCCATAAAGCTTCGCAAAGGAGACTGTTGCAACGAGCTTTTGGAGGAAGTGGATAAGGATCCTTGGAGCAGACCGTACACGGTGGTTATGGCGCGACTTAAAAGTCAACCGATGCCATCACCGACCTGCTCTGAGCTCCTGGAGAGGATTGTGCCTGTCTTATTTCCTCAACAATCAAATATTACTGCGACGTAGTGAAGATTACAGCTGATGAACTATTGCAGGCCTGTAGTAGAGTGGGCAACAACAAGGCCCCTGGTCCCGATGGTGTGCCAAACATTGCGCTGAAGGCCGTCATTAATGTAGCACCTGGAATTTTTCTCGACATGTACAATGCTTGCCTTCAGGAAGGTATCTTCCCCAACAGATGGAAGCAGCAGAGACTCGTACTGCTTCCTAAGGGAAAAAAGCCTCCGGACGAACCGTCACCATATCGTCCACTCTGTATGCTGGATACGGCGGGCAAGATCCTGAAGCGCATTATACATCAGAGAATTGAGACAGTGGTGGAACCCCTATTGGCCGAAGCTCAATACGGTTTCAGACGACGACGATCTACGTTGGATGCTATAGACCTGGTGGTCAAAACAGCTGAGAAAGCAATCGATGGCAGGCGATGGAAAGGAGGTACGAAACATTATTGTTTGGTTGTTACCCTGGACATCAAGAATGCCTTCAACTCGGTACGATGGGATTCCATCCTGGCGGCATTGTCGAAGCTGCAAGTACCGGCATATTTGCAAAAGATGGTAGGCAATTACTTTACCGACAGAGTACTCAGATATGACACAGAGGTAGGTCCTAAAACATATGAGGTGACTGATGGGGGTACCCCAAGGATCGGTGTTGGGGCCTCTTTTGTGGAATATCGTATATGACGAACTGCTCAAACTGGCATTGCCGGCGTGGCAAAGCTCGTAGCTTTTGCGGATGATGTGGCCATTATTTTAAAACACCTTTCCACGCTCCAGCTCATTTTCGAGAATGTTTTTAACAAGATACGAAAATGGATGGACTCGATTGGTTTACAACGCGCGGAGCATAAGACTGAGGCACTTCTCATCACGAGCCGGAAGAAATTGGAGACAATTACGCTGCAAGTCGGTGAGCACGAAATAACTTCCCAGCCCTAAATACGGTACCTGGGAATTATGATTGATGCCCGACTTAGTTTTAGACAGCAAGCCCAACATACAAGCAATAAGGCAGAAGCAGTGAAGACTGCCCTTGCAAGACCTATGCCAAACATTGGAGGGCCAAAACAGAGGAGAAAGCTCCTGCTATCATCAGTTGTTACGTCGGTATTAACATAGGGTATTCCTATATGGAGTGATGCATTACGAAGCCAAGCATCTCGGCAGCAAATTGTTGCAGTCTGCAGGCTGAGTGCGCTTACAGTGGTTAGCGCATACCGCACAGTATCAAGCGACGCTGTGTGTGTCATTGCTGGGATGCTACCTTTCGAAGTGCTAGCAGAGGAGCGTCGGTGCCTTTATACGCGCAGAAGATCAACCAACCTTAGCCAAGCGGAACTGAGAACGGAAGAACGCATCCACAGCATTGAGCGATGGCAGCTACTGTGGGACGCCTCGAACAAAGGCCGGTGGACCCATCGACTTATTCCGAAGCTGGATGTTTGGCTTGCCCGATCACATGGGCAAGTTAACTAT